>JAIEZT010001390.1:4446765-4576765 GCA_019594935.1 Periophthalmus modestus
TGGTTTCGACTTTCAAAAGGTCTATGCTAACTCCACATAACGCTGCTGCCCTTTGCCGATATGAAAAGTTACCGTTTCATTTAAGATATTCTAAGTGTACAAACAGGGTGATTATGTGACTAAAGCAGCTCATCATTTCCACATCACAGTGTTTGAAGGATAAACTGTTCGAAGCACTTCAGGCTCTGAGCTGTGACGCGTTCAGGGACCTTCAGATCTCAAAGGACTCAACACAACACAGAGAATACACAGAATACACAGGGTACACGGCGTACACAGAATACAGAGGAGCAAGCAAAGGACACTTATTCAGGTTTTCATTTATTCAGTTTAGTGCATTTTAAACTCATCTGAGAGACTGAAATCTGAACTGCTAAACGAATACAAGAATCCCATGCATTTCAGAGCATGTTTGTAGACGTCTAAATTACAGGGTCAGCAGCTTTTACGCAGAATAAGACGCCGTGGAGACACAGGGAGGGTCTGATTTTGTCGTTTGCAGAGGGCGTTTTGTACTTAAATAACTGCATCATTTGTGATTTGGTAACTGTTGCCAATTAACTTTGCAGTTCTATTAAACTGTGTTGTAGGAAAAATGAAGTATTTGACAAATGTCCCTCCTTTCACGCTCCCTGTCTCCCCTTCTTTTTCCTCTCTCGTTCACTCCTTCCTCGTCCTTTTCTCCTCTGTTTCTCTCGCCTCTCTCTCTCCTTCACTCTTCCTGTTTATTACATCATTACTGTTGATGAATGTGCTCATTTTGTTTTGTTTTGTTGATGGTGGTGTAGTGTTGAGTTGTACTTGTGCTTTCACGCTCTCCCTCCCTCATTCCTCTCTCCCTGTCTCTGTCCCCCTTTCCCTCTCATTTTCCCCACTTCCCCTCCCTCTCGCTTTCTCTCTCTTCCCCCTTTTTCATCTTTTCTTCCTCTTCTCCATTTCGCTTTCTCTCCCCTGTTTCTCCTTTGCCCTTGTACTTTCTCACTCTTTTTCCGTTTCACTCTCCTCTCCTTCTCCCCTCACTCTTTTTCTCCACTGTCCTACAACTTTTCTCGTTTTCCTAATTTTTTCTCTCTGTCACTCACTCCATTCTTGTCACTCCCTCTCATCTCTTTCTCTTTTGCCCTGCCACTTTCTTACCCTCTTTCTCTCTTCAGTTTTCTTACTCCCTCTCCCTCCTTTTCTCTCCCTCTCTCTTTCCCTCTGTCCTCTTTCTCCCTCTCTCTCTCCTTCCCTGTCCCTCCCCTCTGTCCTCCCTCTCTTTCCTTCTCTCCTCTTTCTCCCTCTCTCTCTCCTTCCCTCTCACTCCCCTCTGTCCTCCCTCTCTCTTTCCCTCTCTCCTCTTTTTCCCTCTCTCTCCTCCCCTCTCGGCTCCTCCCCCTCTGTCCTCCCTCTCTCTTTCCCTCTGTCCTCTTTCTCCCTCTCTCTCTCCTCCCCTCTCCCTCCCCTCTGTCCTCCCTCTCTCTTTTTCCCTCTGTCCTCTCTCTCTCCTCCCCCTCTCCCTCCCCTCTGTCCTCCCTCTCTTTCCTCTCTGTCCTCTTTCCTCTTTCCCTCTCTCTCTCTCTCTCTCTCCCCCCTCCTCCTCCTCTCTGTCCTCCCTCTCTCTTTCCCTCTGTCCTCCCTCTCCCTCTCTCTCCTCCCTCTCCCTCCCCTCTGTCCTCCCTCTCTCTTTCCCTCCCTCTGTCCTCCCTCTCCCTCTCTCTCTCCTCCCCTCCCCTCCCCTCCCCTCTGTCCTCCCTTTCTTTCCCTCTGTCCTCTTTCTCTTTCTCCCTCTCTCTCTCTCTCTCTCCTCCCCTCTCCCTCCCCTCTGTCCTCCCTCTCTCTTTCTCTCCTCCCCTCTCCCTCCTCTCTGTTTCCCTCTCTCTTTCCCTCCCTCTGTCCTCCCTCTCCCTCTCTCTCCTCCCCTCTCCCTCCCCTGTGTCCTCCCTCTCTCTTTCCCTCCCCTCTGTCCTCCCTCTCCCTCTCTCTCCTTCCCTCTCCCTCCCCTCTGTCCTCCATCTCTCCTCTTTCTCCCTCTCCCTCTCTCTCCTCCCCTCTCCCTCCCCTCTGTCCTCCCTCTCCCTCTCTCTCCTCCCCTCTCCCTCCCCTCTGTCCTCCCTCTCTCTGTGGGATGTACAGATGTAGGAGGAGGAGAAGCATGTGTAGTATGTGACAAACAGCTGTGGGCTCATGTTGCTCAGAGACACTGTGACTGTCACATTCAGGCCTGTTCTGTCCTTTTGTCCTTTGGTCCAACATGGAGGCGTCATGACCGTCACTGTCTTCAGACACTTTAGTCTTTAAGTCGTGCGGCTCTTTCATCCTTCACTGCAGCTCTGTGTGGCTTGGCTAAATAAATAAAAAGTATTTAATTGAAGTGTATTTTATTTGTGTTAGTTATTTTTTTATTGTAGTTTTGGAAGATTATCGTGATCTTGAAATATTAAAATAAAGTTATATTTTATTGTTTTTCGTCACTCAAAATAAGCGTCACACTCGCACGAGCCGGTATACTCGCCAAAACAAAACGGCAGCAACTTACAGTCCTGCGTAAAGATGAAAGTGACTCCGTACAGCCTCGATTTGCAGATGTTTATACGAAGTGTAAAGGTAAAAAAAAAACTATATATACAGCATTATCTTCATTTTAGATGTCAAAAAGTATTTGCAGCTCCCAGTGTTTTTTTTTTCCGTGGAAACCAGGTCAAAATGGCTGTTAAAGCTGCCGACCCCTGGTATAAATGAACACACCTAACCTGCTCACTGCTGTGTTCCAAAGACAAATTTATCTGAATTGCACAATTTGTACACAATGTAATTCAAAGTGCTTTACAGAATAAGAAAGACATTAAAATCACAATACAACAAAATAATCATCATAAAATTTACATTAAAGTAGAAAAGTGCAGAACAAAAACCTTTATAAAAACCTTTCAGTCATATGCACAGATAAACAAAACTGTTCTGAGTCTGGATTTAAACGTTGTCAAAGTCGAGGCCTGTCTCACATCTTCAGGACTGTTCCAGGTTTTAGCTGCATAAAACTGAAACACTGACTCTCCATGTTTAGTCCTGACTCTGGCACCAGCAGGAGTTGGGTCCCTGAAGTCCTCAGAGTGTGAGATGGTTCATGTGGCTCTAACATGTGGGAGATGTTCTTTGGTGCTGGTTCATGGAGAGACTTGTTCACACAGAGCTGCTTTAAAGTTTATTCTCTGAGCCACAGGAGCCAGAGACCTGAGCACAGGACACATGTGTGAAGTACTTCCTGGTTCTGGTCAGGACCCGAGCAGCAGTGTTCTGGATGTACTGAAGCTTCTTATGGCTCGTTTGGAGAAATCAGTGAGCAGGATGTTACAGTATCTAACCTACTGGAGACAAATGCAGGATAAGTCTCTCCAAGTCTGGTTTTGACAGTATAACTTTGATTTTTGCAAAGTTTTTAGGTGGTAAAAAGCTGCAGATGTTATTGATTTGATGTGGCTGTTAAAGTTCAAGTCTGAGTCCATTATTACCCCTAAATTTCTAGCCTGATTTGAAGGTTTTAGAGAGAGAGACTGGAGGTGACTGCTGACACTTTCTCTATGTTTCTGTGGCCGAAGACTATGACTTCAGTCTTGTCTGAGTTTAGCTGGAGAAAGTTGTTTTGCATCCACAGACTGATCTGTGAATCCACTGGTCCATATTCACCTGCTGCAGTGACACATAGATCTGATCATCTGCAGAGTTGTGGTACCATCTCACAGCTCAGGGACATTTTATCTGAGACACATTTTCCAATTTTAACAAAGTACTCCCTGTTTTCTAGACTGGACTTGAACCAGTTTAGTGCAGTACCACAGATGCCCTCCCAGTCCTCTAGTCTCTGTAAGAGGATCCATGATCCACAGTGTCAAAAGCAGCACTCAGATCTAACAGGATCAAGACTGAGACTTTGCCTGCATCAGTTTTCAGGCAGGTGTCATTTGTCACCTTGATAAGAGCCGTCTCAGTGCTGTGGTGGGTCGAAAACCCGACTGGAAAATATCAAAGGAGTTGTTCATTTAGAGAAAGTTAATAACCTGTTGGTAAACAACTTTTTCGAGGACTTTGCTAAAAACGGCAGATTTGAGATTGGTCGGTAATTGTTCAATATTGTGGCATAAGACTGCTCTTCTTTAGGAGAGGCTTGATAACTGCAGCTTTCAAAGCTCTTGGGAATGTTCCAGATTGAAGTGACATGTTAAGCGACTGGTGATAACAAACTGTTGAGCACAGACTTTAGAAATCTAGTGAGTAACACATCAAGGCAGCAGGTAGATGAACTCAGACTGGTGACGATCTCTGGGACAGTTTTGTCAGTTACAGGTGTAAAGTGAGTCAGCTCTAAATGTCTAGGTCATTGCAGGGATATTATTTGCGTCGTGGAATTGATGACATTTTTAATGCCCTGAACCTTGTCATTAAAGATACTGCAAACTCATTACACTTAGATGTGGAGATTAGTTCTAACGGCAGCGGAGCTGGAGGGTTTGTTAATCTGTTTACTGTTGCAAAGAAGACGTGAGAGTTGTTACTGCAACTTTCAATAATGTCAGAAAAACACCTCTCCTTTGTTCTACATAAAATGTGGTTGTACATGTGCATCTTTTCTCTGTAAATCTCATAATGAACCTGGAGCTTTGACTTGCACCATTCTCGCTCGGCCCTCCTCCCTTTTCTGTGCCCTGAGTCATCATTCCTCCATGGAGCTTTCTGCTGATCTTTAACCATTTTACCTTCATCAGGCCAATAGTGTCCAGAACATTTAAACGCTCGAAGTCACAGAGTTCAACAACTCATCAACATCAGAACATGAGGCATTTTCTAAATGAATCATTTCCATGAACAGTGCATCTGTTTTATCATTTATGTGTCTCCTCCTTTTGATTTTCAACAAAAAGATGAGAGTGACTAACTGAAAAAGTGTTGGCTAATGCTAGTTATCTGATACAGCACAAATCAGCTCACCTGATGTAGTTCCAATGAAGCCATTTTTTTTGTCTGATTGTGCTAAAATGAGGCTCACATTAAAATCCAACAAGCCTCAGACAGACCAGTGCCTCCAGTTAGCTCCACTCCCCGAGGGAGTGTTGATGACATCAGCCGCAGTATCAATACGAGCTCTACATGTGTTTGTCTCACCGCAGTCTGGTGCAGAGCTCCTGTCTGAACATTCACATCACACTCAGACGAGTTTATCCGAGCTCAGGCTCAAACTCGTCTGTCAAATGTGAGACTCAGGCTGTTTTTTTTTTTCTTTTCTTTTCTTTTTTAATATTTGCACTAAAACTCTGAGAAGTGAGAGAATTTACACCAATCCGAGCTCCTGGTGCTTTTCTCATGTCTGACACTGGGATAGAGGCTCACAGAGAAGGTATTTTAATTCTATGGGGTATTAAAGAGGGGGTATTTTACTTCTGTGGGGTATTAAATTATATTACGCCATAGAAGTAAAATACCTCCTCTTTAATACTCCATAGAAGTTAAATACCCCCTCTGTAAGAATTAAACAGTGTAGAGCCAACACTGCACTATTCTGTTGTTGATAATGTTGTGTTTTACATTTTTAACATATGCAAAATACAAAAACATAAACTTACCAGAGATGAACTTGTGTCTTTATATAAGTATTACAAGTATCAGTATTAGCTGTAGTATTTGCATATTAATGGTGAAGTCTCAGGTGAGCACAGGTGAGTCAGGCTCAATCCAGTCTGAATAATCCCGAGCTTCAGATCAAGGCATTTCACCCAGGTACAAGAGGAAGAGGGGGATGAGGAGAAGGAGACGGAGGAGAGGAAGAGAGAGATAGAGGTAGAGGAGAAAAAGAGGGAGGAGAGGAGGCTGAGGCTTATGATACGTTTAAACACCTCACGTCCAGGTTCAAAGGCCTGGAGATAACAAGAGAGAGGAGGAGAGAGAGAGGAAGAGGAGAGGAGGAGGAGAGAGAGAGAGAGAGGGAGAGGAGAGGAGGAGGAGAGAGAGAGGGAGAGAGGAAGAGGAGAGGAGGAGGAGAGAGAGAGAGAGAGGGAGGAAGAGGAGAGGAGAGGAGGAGGAGAGAGAGAGAGAGGGAGGAAGAGGAGAGGAGGAGGAGAGAGAGAGAGGGAGGAAGAGGAGAGGAGGAGGAGAGAGAGAGAGAGGGAGGAAGAGGAGAGGAGGAGGTGAGAGAAAGAGAGAGAGGGGGAGAGAGGAAGAGGAGAGGAGAGGGAGAGAGGAAGAGTAGAGGAGGAGGGAAGAGAGAGGGAGAGAGGAAGAGAGGAGGAGGAGGAGGAGAGAGAGAGGGAGGGAGGAAGAGGAGAGGAGGAGGAGAGAGAGAGGAGGAAAAGGAGGAGAGGAGCAGAGGGTTAGTCATGACTACCTGCATGTCTGTGAAAGGAGATGAACAATGGAAAACTAAACACTGCAGCAGTAGTAGTTGTAGTATTAGTAGTAGCAGTAGTAGTAGTAGTAGTAGTAGTAGTAATAGTAGTAGTAGTAGTAATAGTAATAGTAGCAGTAGTAATTGTAGTAGTAGTAGTAGCAGTAGTAGTAGTAGTAGTAGTAGTAGTAGTAGTAGTAGCAGCAGCAGAAGTAATAGCAGTAGTAGTAGTAGTAGCAGCAGTAGTAGCAGCAGACCCTTCACTATAATATCCTTAAACTATAATTTTCAAATTTTGTAAGAAAAACTAAATCATTCTTCAGCACATATTCAGATAAACTGGGGTTTATTTCAAACAAACCAAATGAAACCCTGCCCCAGGAGCAGAAATGAGGAGACAGGACAGGGTGCGCTTGTTTCATATCAGCTCTGCTCCAGCCGGGTGGGGTTAAGAATAATAAGGAAGTAATCATGTTTAAAACTGAGCTGAGACAGGTCGGACTCCTCAGGTGGAATTTGCTGTGTAACTGTCAGACTGCAGTTTTCTTAATGGTCAGTATCTCTGTACTTACTGGGCCTGTCCCATAGACTGTTTATATAGATGGACATAGCTAACCTGCTAGCCGCCACGTTCCGAACAGGAAGTGAGCAGGGCTGCGCTTCTGGCTCCATCGACTCTGGCTCCAATTCACTTTACATTGAGAAACTGTGTCCTCTCTCTCTGTAACTGCTGCTGTCAGACTCGTCATTTTGGTCTTACAATGTTTGTATTAACTCACTCTACATGATCTTTGTATTTATATTTATATTTCGCTGTTACATCTGTAAATCAAGATATGAACATTAAAAACAGACAAATTGAGGTTGCTCCCAGTAGCCTTAGCAACAGGTTTGATTGACAGCATTTCTAAGACCTGCTGCATACTAAAACAGCAGTGTGGACAGGAAGTGGCGTGACCTTCAAGAGCCTCGCTCCAGATTGGCTCTTTGGTCGCTCCAAATTGGCCCCTATAACTGCTAGTGTCAATGAGCTTCATTTGACTGGAGCCGAACGCTGTGGGTGATGTCACACTCTGATAGTCCACTTTTTATACAGTCTATGGCAGACTTTTTTTTATCGAGGGCCACATCTCAAAACATGTTTGAAGCAGAGGGCCACAGACCAGTGATCAATACAGAGCTTTAAACACAGACAGAGCCGCTGTGCATTAATAAGGCTTAAACACTTTCATTTTAGGTCTGTATATCACTGCAATGTGATGTTTGAGGATTTAGTGGTAGAAATACTTTAATTTGCTGTTAAAAGTACTGCTCATGATCCATTTTGCTGGTTCAGAAAGAGGTCTGAGGGCCAATAAAAACTGGTCTGAGGGCCGCATTTGGCCCCCAGGCCATAGTTTGGACACTCCTGGTCTATGGCCTATCCACATGAAACAAAAACTGGCACAAACTTCAGCAACACATGATTTTTCACAATATCTTCAGAAAGTGGAGACATTGTTGAACCCCAAAGACGTGAGTGTCATCAAAGGACTTTAAAACATGAGATTAATATGACAAGTTTGTGGAGCCGATCTCAAACTATTAACGAGAAGATTCAAGATTTGTGGAGAAGAAGTTTGGAGATTTATTTAAAAACAGAGAATCTCTATAGAGTTATATTGAGTCACATAAAGTTATATAGAGTTATACAGAGTTATAGAGTTGTTTAGAGTTATACAGAGTTATACAGAGTTATATAGAGTCATATAGAGTTACATTTTGAGTTATATAAAGTCACATAGAGTTATATAGAGTTATATAGAGTCATATAGAGCCCTGCCCTCGTCGTCTCTGCGGTTCTATAGCTGATTCTGTAGCAGTTATTTTTAGACTGTAGTGTTGTTTACCTGTTAATGTCTGCTGAGGAGAGGTGCATTATGGGTAATGGTGACAGAGGGGGTTCACCTCCAAAGTCAACCCCACACGGAGTCACCATCTGTGGGTAGGATCCGCTCCAACCTCCCCCTGTGAGAGGAGGAGGCAGGATAACCACTCTGCCACAATAACACAGGGAGGACATGCACACTCCACTCAGAGAGATCAGGAGTCTAACCCACAACCTCCTGGTGAGAGGGAGGAGGCAGGATAAACACTCTGCTACAGGAACATGGATTTTTTAAATTTTTTTTTTTTCAAATTATTTCAGACTAAGTTTGTTAAAATTAATTGTAGAGTGAAATTGAAACTGAAATTGATTTTAAACTCTTCTCTCCAATCTTCTCTCCTTTCTCTCACCTCCCTCCTTCTCCCTTTCCTTCCTCCCTCTCCTTTTCACCCTCCCTCTTTCAACCCCCTCGCTCACCCCCATCTACTCTTTCTCACATTCCCTCTCGCTCTCTTTCTCTCTCTTTCTCCCCTCCATATATATACTCCATCTCTCACTTCTATTGTCTCATCTCTTTCTCTGTCTCTCTTACCTCCTTGTCTACTCTCCTTCTTTCTCTCATCCCCCCTCCCCTCTCTCTCACCCCCTCCTCATCCTTCTCCACTCTTTTTGCTCTCTCTATCCACTCTCGCCCTTTGCTCTCTCTTACTCCCTCCTCCCCACCTCACTATGTCTCAATTCTCTCCCTCCCTCTCTTACCTCCTTATCTACTCTCCCTCTTCCTCTCTTCCTCTCTCCCTCATCCCTTTCACTCTCTCACCCCCTCCTTATTTACTCTCTCTTCCTCATCCTTCTCCACTCTTATCCTCTCTCCTCCTTTGCTCTCTCTTACTCCTTCCTCTCCTTCTCCCTACGTCTCTTCTCTCTTCCTCCCCTTCATTTCTCTTCCCTCTTTTCTCCTGTCTCTCTCTCCGTCCCCCCTCTCTCTCTCAGGTGCAGGCTCCCAGTCGTTGGTCGTCTCCCGTTGGCCGATGGAGAAGGTGAGCCAAAACTCTCATGTTCAGCACAAGGTCATTTCAGAGCACAGGGAAAAACCGGCGAACAGCTCCACCTGCTGGACGTGTGCAGCACCACGACACTGCAGAGGGGAACGTTTGAGGAGATTTTTTTGGACTGTGTATAGATATAAAGGTGCACTATGTAACTTTTCTGCTTGCCTTTACCTGGAACGCCCAAGTTCTGTGAAAATTATAATATTTGTTGACCAGTGGTTCGACAGTTTCTCATTTTTGTTTTTCTTTACTCTCATGACAGTTTGTTATTATAGATTTGCACTGAGCCAAAATGACTCAAAGATTTTTTAAAATGACCTTTACCCTTTGCTTTGATCACCGCTTTGCTCCTTTGGCATTTCTTGACCCCGATGCTGCAGAGTTGTGAAGTGAAAAACATTTCAGAAAACCAGGGATGGACTGATATGATACTGGTCAAATTTTGATCCCATTTGGCTTTAAAAACTGGTATAAATGAGACGATTTACTGGACAATGTTGGCGCAAAACTCCTCGGAATTGTTTTCAAAGCTGTTCTATTATAAAATAAATTATTAAATGATAAATAACAGTTACTAATCACATTTGGATCATTTTTACCTTATGTTGTTTGTTTAAAGGAAATAAATTATGTTTTCAGTCCCGGGGCGGCAGCTTGAGGGGGTAACATGTTAAGTGAGGACCCACACTGAAGACCTTAGCTCCGCCTTTTCTCCTCCAACCAAAAACCGCCGCTGTTTTCAGTCTCTGCTGTGGTATCAGTTAATGTTGAGATTGGCAGATACTAAATCAGAGGTGCCCAAACTTTTTTTTTTTTTTATCAAGGGCCACATCTCAAAACAGACCAGTGATGAGTGTAGAGCTTTAAACACAGACAGAGCCGCTGTGGATTAATAAAGCCTGAAACACTTTCATTTTAGGTCTGTATCTCACTGTGATGTGATGTTTGAGGATGTAGTGGTAGAAATACTATATAATAATAATAATAAAAACTGGTCTGAGGGCCGCATTTGGCCCCCGGGCCATAGTTTGGACACCCCTGACTTAAAGCCAAAGTACGACATCAGTATTAGAACAGAAGAACCTGGACTGGTGCATCCTGCAGGAGAGACTCCATCGTGACCTCACTGAGAGAAGGACAAGGGTTTGCAGCACTGTCCACAAAGCAAAGGGAGCAGACTGTGAGGATCTGAATATAAAATACACAAAATATTTAGCTGAGTCATTTAACTCTTTACATATCTTGCTTCATATATTGAATGTTTCTTGTATGTATTTAAAACGTAGAAAGTAAGAAACATAAAGAAATAACATTGAATGAGAGGATGTGCCCAAACTTTGACTGAAAACTTTTGACCAAAACACATTTGTTGTTTTTCAGAACGGAGCGTCATTTCACCCGTCCTCCATCTCGTCTTCTCCTCTACAGCTCAGCCCCAAACCTCCAGTCACTAAACGCCACCGTAAACTCCTGCTCAAACGCTCCGACTCCTCCTCCTACAGCGCCCCCTACACTCCGGACGACCGCGCCCTCTCTGCGATTCAGGAATCACGCCGGAATAACCTGCACGATGTCTGCTCGCGGTACCAACCCGACGTCTCGCTGGGCAGGATGAGCCAAAGACAAGTGTCGCGCGTTTACGTGGAGGATCGCCATCGTTTACTCTACTGCGAAGTTCCGAAATCCGGGTGTTCGAACTGGAAGCGTGTTCTGATGGTCCTCAACGGAAAAGCAAGAACAACTTTGGATATTCCACACGATAAAGCGCACTACGCCAACAAGCTACGGAGACTGGAAAACTACGACCGAGCTAGCATCGCAAAACGGCTAGCAACCTACACGAAAATACTGTTCGTACGGGAACCTTTTGAACGTCTGGTCTCTGCTTTTCGGGACAAGTTCGAAAATCCGAATTCGTACTACCATCCCGTATTTGGACGCCCCATCATTTCCAAATATCGCGTTAACGCCACTCGGGCAGCGCTACGAACGGGAGCGGGGGTAACGTTCCGAGAATTTGTGCGATATTTGCTGGACATAAAGAGGCCCGTTGGCATGGATATCCACTGGGAACCCGTGACGCAGCTGTGCAGTCCGTGTCTCATGCGTTACAACTTCATCGGAAAATTTGAAAATCTGGAAAAAGAAGCAAATTTCTTGTTACGGAATATCAACGCTCCCAAAAATCTCACGTTCCCGGATTTAAAAGACAGGAATCCGTTGGCCGAAAGGACCTCAGCGAGAATAACGCAACAGTATTTCGCACAACTCAATGCGATGGAGCGACAAAAAGTTTACGATTTCTACTACATGGACTATCTGATGTTCGACTATCCCAAACCCTTCAAAGACCTGTACTGAACCTCGCTGGAGCTGTGGGTGAAACATGGACTCTACGGGCACCGGGAGGAACCATTTTGTATTTTTTCCAATAACACAATTGTGCTTTTGAATTCATGAAGTTTGTAGCAATGATTTCAGATTTGAAAAAGGACACAGGCGATACGCAGAGAATAAATGAGCAGTTTTGTTGAATAAAACTTTAAAAAAACTGGACTTAAAGAGCCTGTACCTGTTTTTCCCATGTATTTAAAGGTCCTGTATTACATAAAACTGATTCATGTGACATTTAAGCCATGTTATAATGTCATTACCTCCTCAAAAACACACCTGGAGTTGCGTTTTGTTTCATTCACACATGTTTGAGTAACTCTTTATTATTAGCCTGTAACATCTCCAAAGCTCAAAATGCTCTGTTCCACCTTGTGATGTCATGAAGTGGTAGTTTTCAAGTTAACATCTCCTTTTACCTTTAGTTCAGTAGAGATTGGCAGTTCCAGAGCTGAAATGATCCAAATGATTCTAGTGAAGGTGTGTGGAGTTTAAAAACACAGCGAGGCACTTCCTGTATTACCTCATGACATCACAAGGTGGAGCAGAGTGTTTTCAGTTTGAGAGAAGAACGTGTGTGAATGAAATAAAACACAACTCCAGGTCTGTTTGTGATGAGATCAGAAAACTGTAGTATGGGAGCTTTAAGTAAAACTGTGTCTTAGTCCAGTACAGATATATTTTATAAGCAGCTCTTCAGGACAGAATAAGTCTGCTTTATACTGTCTTCATGTAACTGTTTTACTGTCTGAGAATCTTGAAGTGCACATTAGCATGCTAGTTGGTGTTAGTAGCCCTGTCACGATAATGACTATATCGACTTTCAGTACATGATAGATCAATATTTTCAATGGGCACTTTTTCTTTGCAGTGCTTTTTCTTTTTGATGATAAGATTTGAGTGTTGCATTTTTCCATTTAGTTATTTCAGCTTTTTTTTTTTTTATTTAATTGTACATATATATTGAATATTTTTGGGGGATAATTCAAACTTCATGATTTGGTTTCAATATTATCTTTAATTATGTAGATTTAGTTCAGCAAAATTTCGCACTTCAAAATGTGTTAAGATGACAGGTCCAGCCCGAAAAAACTCTTGAAACGTGCTTACAAACTCATCGTGGAGAGTAATTAGGATGCTCTGAATGCATAAGGTAAGTGAGGAGTAACTTTGTCTGTTATAAAAACTAGAACTAGTTCATTTAAAACGGTGTGCAGTGGTCCAACAGCCAGAGACCGGGGTGGGGTTTTGCTGCGACGGTTAAGCTAACGACAACTAGCATGCTAACTGCACACTTCCTGGTTCTCGGACAATAAAACGACTTATAATTAGAGTCAGATGGTACACAGTGGACTTATTTTGACCTCAAGAGCTGGTTATACACACATCTGTACTGGGGGAAGACACATTTTGCTCAGATACATGGGGATAAATCACA
Source organism: Periophthalmus modestus (assembly GCA_019594935.1). NCBI lineage: Eukaryota > Metazoa > Chordata > Actinopteri > Gobiiformes > Gobiidae > Periophthalmus > Periophthalmus modestus. The sequence goes on from JAIEZT010001390.1 coordinate 4,459,869, forward strand.
TACGGGGCCTTTAATGCTGCATTTGGTCCCAGCAGTTTCATATGAACTCTATATATGCACTAACTGTAAAATGTGTCTTTTATATACTCTCATTTTACCAGTGTTTTTGTAAATATGTTTGCGTTGTATCTGTCAAACAATAGGAGCTTCACATTCTCTTCATATATATTTAAACTGGGCGTCTAACCCACAACCTCTTTGTTATAATGGACTTTTTAACTACAGTGAGCTATTTCATCATTACTACATGTGTCTTTTCCTGTGATTTGTGAAGGATGTTTTATTATTATTTATCTAAAGATGCACTGTGTAACTTTGCCGCTACCTGCTTGTTTCCATGGAGATGTTACTGCTTTGCCCGGAATGTTCCGCAGTGTGGCATTAAGCCTAGCTCTTGCATTTCTTCAATCACAGATGTTTAATATTATTACTAAAAAAACCATTATAGCTTACCTTGAAAAACATACTATGAGTGGTGTCGCCTCTCCACAGATCTGACCTGTAACTGTTGGGGGCGTCTGTCCTCGTGGAGATAGTAAAGTTTTATGTCGTACAGTGGACCGTTCCAGACAAAGCTCTAACATCTCCATGGAGACAAGCAGAAAAGTTACGTAGTGTCCCTCGTTTTTTTCCTTAAGTACAGCAGATAGTGGTTAAAGAACATGACGTCACAACATTTTAAACAGCCCATATTTTAAAGGGTCACTATGTAACTTTTCAAGTGCTTGTCTCCATGCTTTGCCTGAAATGTTCCTCAGTATGGCATTAAACTTCTCTAGCTTACATTTATGCAATTACAGACATGCTTTTACTACAAACATACCTTTAAAAACATGTATCTCTCCACAGATCTGACCTGTAACTCGGTCTGGTGACATGACCTAGTCGGCTCCATAGTGATTGATCCATTTAATGCCACACTGTGGAACATACCAGGCCTGTCCACATGAAACAAGAACTGACACAAAGTTCAGTGTCTTCTCTGTCAGTTTAAATAAACAAAATGAGTTTTTCACAATATCTTCTGAAAGTGGAGCCATTATTCAACCCCAAAGACGTGAGTGTCGTCAACGGACTTTAAGACATAAGGTTAATATGACGAGTTTGTGGAGACGATCCCAAACTGACGAGAAGGTTCAAGATTTGTGGATCAGAAGTTTGGAGATACATTTCAAAAACAGTGAAGCTCCCAGTGCATTCTTACAGTAAGCAGGCTCGCCTCTCCACAGATCAGGTCATACTGTGGAACCAGATAATGTATTATTTTTAATGGATTTCAGGGGCTCTGTGGTAATGGGCACGTGGTTCTTAGTTTTAGTTGAGTTGTGGTTTGCGACGTTCATTATCCAGTTCACCACTAGAGGTCAGTAGAAACCAAAGCAGTTTAAAAGAGACATTGGCAGACTTTAAAGGACTGGAGCCAATGCAAGCAGCTGGAATACTACTACAAATACTGCTCCTCCTCCTACTACTACTACCACTACTACTACTACCACTACCACTACTACTACTGCTGCTACTACTACATGTACTATTATTACTGCTACATTTGGCCTATGTTTGCTTCTCCAGTCCTATTATTAATGTAAATGTATTCTACTTTTGTATTTAGACCAAGAATATGTTTAGTCCCTGTTCAAGTCCAGTCCGGTTTAGTCGTGGTTTAGTCCTGGTTTAGACCTGGACTAGTCCTGGATTAGTCCTGTTTTGGTCCTGATGTGGAGCTGGCCTTGTCCCGGTTTAGTCCTGTTATATGCTCGGTTCAGCCCTGGTATAGTCCTGGTACAGTCCTGGTTTAGCCCTGGTTTAGTCCTGCTTTAGTCCTGCTTTAGTCCTGGTTTAGTCCTGGTTTAGTCCTGCTTTAGTCCTGCTTTAGTCCTGGTTTAGTCCTGCTTTAATCCTGGTTTAGTCCTGCTTTAGTCCTGCTTTAGTCCTGCTTTAATCCTGGTTTAGTCCTGCTTTAGTCCTGCTTTAGTCCTGCTTTAGTCCTGCTTTAATCCTGGTTTAGTCCTGCTTTAGTCCTGTTATATGCCCGGTTCAGCCCTGGTATAGTCCTGGTTCAGTCCTGGTTTAGCCCTGGCTTAGTCCTGGTCTTGTCCTGGTTTAGTCCTGGTTTAGTCCTGTTATATGCCCGGTTCAGCCCTGGTATAGTCCTGGTTCAGTCCTGGTTTAGCCCTGGCTTAGTCCTGGTCTTGTCCTGGTTTAGTCCTGGTTTAGTCCTGGTTTAGTCCTGGTCTAGTCCTGGTCTAGTCCTGGTTTAGTCCTGGTTTAGTCCTAGTTTAGTCCTGGTTTAGTCCTGGTTCAGTCCTGCTGTAGTCCTGGTCTTGTCCTGGTTTAGTCCTGTTCTGTTCTAGTTCTGTTCTAGTTTTAAGTTTAAATACGAGCCCTGTACCTTTGTCATGTTTGTTCCCTTGCACTCCTCCTCACCTGCTCTTCCTCTGCTCCTCCTCTTCCTCCTCCTCCTTGTCTGCTCCTCTGAGACTGTTCAAGAGGAATCATGAATGAAAAAACAGTTTGTGGTTTAAACAACAAACTTTTGAAATGCAGATGAATGAATCGTTTGAACCGGGCTGGGTCCACACACTGGGCGGGGTCCACAGTCTGACAGAACAAAAGAGGCTACAGTTTCAAAATAATGACATTTAAAGTGTTTTTTCAAGATGCTCTAATTTTGTAAAGTAATTTTTTTTAAGGAAAAAAAATCATGCTGTCTAGCCTGTGACTATAATATATGAAAATTGGCCAAACTGTGTTTTGAAAATAAAGCTCAAATTAAAGTCTAACAGAGCTTCAGACATAGCAGTGCCTCCTGTTAGCATCACACCCCCAGGGAATGTTGATGACATCAGCTGCAAAGTGTCAAATCAATAAAATTGGCCTTTAGAAAGTTGGGATGATATCTGAAACACAACTACAAACAAATGTATAATGGCTAAAGAAGCACATGTAGATGCTGACAGTGACCACAAGAGGGCACCATATTTAAAGAGGGAGAGAGAAAAGAGGGAGAAAGAGGCAGAAGATAGGGGTGAGAAGGGAGAGAGGAAAGGGCATCGGGAGGACTAGAAAAGGAGAGAGGAAGGAGGGGGAGGAGGAAAGAGAATGAGAAGAGGGAAGAGGAGAGAGAAGATAAGGGGGAGAGAGAGAGAGAAAGAGAAGGGGGAGGGGGAATAAAAAGGAGAGAGAAGATAGAGAGAACAGAGAGAACAGAGGGAGGGTGCAGACAGTGGAAGAGCCTGAGGGACACTTCTCCATCTCACAGAGCAGCAGTAATTGAAATGGCACCGAACGCCTCAGGCCAGAGCACAGAATATACAACAGAGAAAGACCTGGTTTAGACCGGGTTTAGTCCTGGTTTAAACCTGGTTTGGACTGGATTTGAACCTGGTTTAGACCGGGTTTAGAACTGCTGGGTTTAGACCTGGTTTAGACTGAGTTTGAACATGGTTTAGACCTGCATTTAGACCTGGTTTAGACTGGGTTTGAACCTGGTTTAGTCCAGGTTTAGACTGAGTTTGAACATGGTTTAGACCTGCATTTAGACCTGAGTTTAGACCTGGTTTAGACCGGGTTTGAACCTGGTTTAGACCTGCATTTAGACCTGAGTTTAGACCTGGTTTAGACCGGGTTTGACCCTGGTTTAGACCTTATTTAGACATGGTTTAGACCTGGTTTAGTTGTGATTCCTCTTCCTGAACATGTGTGTTTCTTGCGGCTCCTTCATGAACTTGACTTTGTTCAATATTTAATGTTTTGCCCTTCAAAAATATATTCACCTCGGTCACTCTTACTTAAGTAGTAATTCCCCAAATACTTTTTTTACTCTTACTCGAGTAATTTCTCGGACCACCACTTTGTACTTCTACTTGAGTAATATTATTTAAAGTAACACAGGTTTGACCAGCTTGGATGATTGTGGTTAAATCTTTGCACATACTCTACCCATGGGTCACTGAGAGCCAACCTCCAGAATACCATCGCCTTTATCTCTTGTATTTGGGTCCATGTTTGAATACAGCTGAACAGTGGGGGTGTGTGGGAGGGATGTAGGGGTGTGTGGGGGGATGTGGGCCCTGGAGGTATGTGCCCGGCCCTGGCTCCATGCGCGCGGGCTGTCAGAGCGCGCTCCCCCGTCACAGTTAATTCCGCGTGGGCCCGGAGGCTGAGTGCGCCCCGGGGCTGTTCTCCTCCGCTCTCTCCGCCTCTTTAGTCCTGTTTCTGCCCCGCACACACGCACACGGACCCAGGGAGCAGACACAGCGCGGCAGCTCCGAGCCAGAGCCACAGGAAGGACAGCGGCGGAGGTTTTTACGCAGAAGAGCGCGCTGTCTCCGGTCAAGAACATGTCCACAGTGTCGGTGTCCTCGCAGGTACGGGAACTTCCTGCTCATACGTAAAGGACTCACGGTGATATCTGGGTGTAGCGTTTTGATTTTGGTCGTAATGCAGGGTTATAATCTAGTGATTTACACTGACCGGGGCTGGTGCGTAATCGTGCCACATTGAGACCAGTGGAGGTTTTGTGGCTTTGGGGCTGGTTTATTCCGTGTTTTGACCCCAGATTTTACCCTTTTGTAATCTCGTAGTTTGGCCTGGATTAGTTATCGGGTTAATCTAGATTTCATCCACGTTTAGTTTTGATTACCCTGATAAAACAGCCACATTTGTGCTTCGAATTAGACTTTTCCGAACTTCCTTGACAATTTTACATTTTTGAAGCAATAATAATGCACGTTCATAAAATCAATGTTTTTGCTAATTCAACATGTAGCAGTGATTTCGAAAGGTGCATCTTTAATTCGGCTAGCATGTCACATTTGAAGTAGTTAGCATTCCTGAGATAAATTCACTTTTGCTGTTAGCTTGTATGCTACTTTCTCCATTGAGTGGGCGGCAGCGGCGTGTAGGGACTTGTCTGTTCAAGTGGATTTATTTGAATAATTACTAAAATCTAGGAAAAGACAGCACAGCCGAATTCATAAATAGCCTTGTAGTTATAATATAATGCAGATATTGTATTGATAGTGTTACAAATGCACCTGCAAATATCAGTTTACGCAAATCATTGGGGTTTTCAAAAGGAGTATGGCGCGTTCCGACAGTGTTTTCAGGGGTCGTCCCACGGGGTGTTTCACACAGTTCTGGACGTGACCTCAGTCAGCAGCGCTGTGATCGTGTTGTGATGAGCAAAAGCAGCTCAACTACCTAATTGGCTTAGTTATTTTTGCAAGAACGGGAGAATTTCAGACATTATTTAGAAATATAATAAGACAGACCTATATTTTTCTATTAAATTCTACATATAGCCTACGTGCATGTGTTCTTCAGTTCAACACAATGTTCTGTCAGTATCGTCTAGACCAGGTTTAGTCCTGATGTAGACCTGGCGTTTAGACTGGGGTCCTGGGTGACACCTGGTTTAGACCTGGTTTAGTCCTGGTTTAATCCTGGATTGCACTTGGTTTATTCCTGGTTTAGTCCTGGTTTAGACCTGGGTTAGTCCTGGTTTAGTCCTGGATTGCACTTGGTTTAGTCCTGGTTTAGTCCTGGATTACACTTGATTTAGTCCTGGATTACACTTGGTTTAGACCTGGTTTAGTCCTGGATTACTCTTAATTTAGACCTGGTTTAGACCTGGTTTAGACTGGGATTAAACCTGGATTTGGACCTGATTAGTTCAACACCAGTTTCTATTGGTATCATTGGGTTAATTCAGAAAAATGTTAAGATTTCAAGTGATATAGCACAAGATGAAGTTTAAATCTATCAACTGGACAAATTGTTGTAGAAGTGAAGACGTCTCGCTGCTCATCAAAGCCGGGACTAGATTAATAGTACCAAGTCCAAATCTGCAAAAAATGACTGTATATTGACTACAAGAGCTACCAGGACTAAACTGGAACTAAACCCCCACATAAGTACATATGTTTAATCTGTAAACCAGGACTAACACAGGCCCAAACATGGTCAAAACCAAGTTAATTATACCAAGTCCAAACCAGCAAAAGATCACTGTATAGACTTAAACCAGGGACTAAACTAGAAGTAAACCTCATAATTATATATAGAGACTTCTGTACTGAGTAAACCAAGGCTAACCTAGGGCCAAACCTGGCCAAAACCAGGATGAGTTCTGTGTCCAAACCTGCATAACATGACAATAAACTACAACCAGGTCTAAACAAGAACTAAACCTTCACACATATTAGGCTTAATCTGGACTAAACCAGGATTAACTCAGCACCAAACATGGACTAATACCAAATCCAAACCTGCAGAAAACTATAGACTTCAACTAGGTCTGGACCAGAGTTAAATTGGACTAAACCTCCACATAAACTAGAGACATAATCTGGACTAAACCAGGACTAAACCACAGCTAAACATGTACATAAAGTATAGTCTTAATCTGGACTAAACCAGGACTAAACCTCCACATAAACTATAGACTTAATCTAGACTAAACCAGGACTAAACATCTGCATAAACAATAGGCTTAATATGGACTAAACAGGACTAAACCAGGACTAAATCTCCATATAAACTATAGGCTTAATCTGGACTAAACCAGGACTAAACCAGAACTAAACTAGGACTAAATCAGGACTAAACCAGGACTAAACCCCTGCCTAAACTATAGACCTAATCTGGACTAAACCAGGACTAAACCTCCACATAAACTGCAGGCTTAATCTGGACTAAACCAGGACTAAACACCTACATAAACTATAGGCTTAATCTGGACTCAACCAAGACTAAACCAGGACTAAATCTCCACATAAACTATAGGCTTAATCTGGACTAAACCAGGACTAAACACCTACATAAACTATAGGCTTAATCAGGACTAAACCAGGACTAAACACCTACATAAACTATAGGCTTAATCTGGACTCAACCAAGACTAAACCAGGACTAAATCTCCACATAAATTATAGGCTTAATCTGGACTAAACCAGGACTAAACATCTGCATAAACTATAGGCTTACTCTGGACTAAACTAGGACTAAACAAGGACTAAACCTCTACGTAAACTGGACTAAACCAGGACTAAACCTTGACTAAAGGAACCTTAAACTAGTCTTTTAAAGAAGCTGGGATTATTAACCTACCACCCCATCTGCACAATAGTTATTCCAATCACATAAACCCAACCAGCCGAACGTCAGAGAGAGCTGGAGGTTAGAGGGGGGCTGTGTGTCGGTTTACCCCCAGGCGAGTGCACGTCCCGGGGCAGAGACGCTCAGAGCTCCCCCTCCCTCCCTGCTCCTGGTGCCTCCTGTTCACCTTTCATGCTTCAAAGCTTCTTTTTTACAATGGACAGATTTAGAAACGAGAAAATACAAAAGAAGGAGGGAGCATAGGAGGCTGATACTGGGGCCTGAGGGAGCAAAATGGACTGAAATGAAATATATAATTGAGTAGACTGCGTTCACCTTGTAGATGTTGATGATGTCATAGTTTGAGATGGAGGGCGGGGCTTAAATAACTTGTAATGGGCTGCTGTTTCTGAAGCTGCTGTGAAAAAATCATTTGACTTTTGTTTATTTAAATTGACAGAGAAGAGGTTGAACTTTGTGCTAGTTTTTTGTTTCATGTGAATAGGCCGAGTGACGACAGAGACATGAACCATAAACCAGGTCCACACATCTGCAGTGTGACAGTGACACAGAGAACTCCACCTGAGGATTCACCTGTGTCCAGCTCAGGTTACTACAGGGATTGTTAAAGCCACAGTCTGTAACTTTATAGCCAAAAATAGAATGAAAGAAAAGCATGTTTTTTCATTTTGTGTTTCGATGGAAATTTTGTTCCTGTGGCTGTAATTTTCCAGAGTATGTCACAAAACTCTACACACGGTGTCTTTTAAGTTACCTGTTCAATCAGAACCACAAGCTTTACCAAAACTTTACAAACACGAGTGGATCTGGAGCCGGTTCCCGTCTCCCCGATTCCAGAGGGTGTAATTGACAGGCAGATTAACCAATCAGAGAGAAGCATGGTCTGTTAAGGTAAAAAAAAACATGGCGGGTTAATCCAGAGGCCTGAGAGAAAACAACCAACAGAAGCACCAAAGTCTTATTTATCTGGGGTCAAAGAAGTGATAGATGTGGGTCTGAATGAAAGAGATTTTTGGAGAGGAGGCGTGTTCTGCGTTTGAGAGTCACATGACATAGCAGCTGTTGGACCGTCCCATGTTCTGAGGAGGCTTGTCCCACTCAGTGTCCCTGTTCCACAGCTTTCTGGATTCAAACCGGGTGTAGACACAGGCTGTTCAGGAAAACTTTTAATTGTAACATCACCCACAGTCCCTCATATTATCTCCCTCTCCCTCTCTCTCTCTGTCCCCCCTCACTCTCACTCTCTTTCTCTCCCTCTCTCTCTCTCTCTCTTTGTCCCCCCCCTCACTCACTCTCTCTCTCTCTCTCTGTCCCCTTCCTCGCTCACTCTCTCTCTGTCTCCTGTCCCCCTCTCTCACTCCTCTCTCTCTCTGTCCCCCCCCCCTCACTCTCTCTCTCTCTCTCTCTCTGTCCCCCTCACTCACCCTCTCTCTCTCTCTCTCTGTTTCTCTCTCTCTTTCCCCCCCCTCACTCACTCTCTCTCTCTCTGTCCCCCCGTCACTCTCTCTCTGTCTCTCTCTCTCTCTCGCCCCCCCCCCCCTCACTCACTCTCTCTCTCTCTCTGTCCCCCCTCACTCCTCTCTCTCTTTGTCCCCCCTCACTCTCACTCTCTACACTCACTCACTCTCCCCTCTGGTTCACTATCTCTCTCTCTCTCCTCTCTCTCTCCCCCCCTCTCTCTCTCTGTCTCTCTCTCTGCCCCCCCTGTCTCTCTCTGTCCCCCCTCACTCACACTCTCTCTCTCTCTCTCTCTCTGGCCCCCCCCCCCTCGCTCTCTCTCTGTCCTCCCTCCCTCTCTCTCTCCTCCCTCTCTCTCCCTCTCTCATACTGTTGTTGTTTTTTTGCAGGATGGTCGGAGCCTGTCTCGTCTCTCCGTCAGTCGCTCGCCCGCCTCCCCCCTCTCCCCCCTGGGCATACCCTCCCCCGCTCAGCTGACCAAAGCCAACGCTCCGGTGCACATCGACGTGGGCGGGCACATGTACACCAGCAGCCTGGCCACACTCACCAAGTACCCCGAGTCCAGGTAAGAACCAGAACCAGGACTAAACCAGGACTAACCCTGAGTCCAGAACCAGAACCAGGACTAAACCCGAGTACAGGTCAGAACCAGAACCAGGACCAGAAAGGGAAACCAGGACTACCAGAACCAGAACCAGGACTAAACCAGGACTATACCCGAGTCCAGGTAAGAACCAGAACCAGGACTAAACCAGGACTAAACCCGAGTCCAGGTAAGAACCAGAACCAGGACTAAACCAGGACTAACTCCGAGTCCACGTAAGAACCAGAACCAGGACTAAACCAGGACTAACCCTGAGTCCAGAACCAGGACTAAACCCGAGTACAGGTCAGAACCAGAACCAGGACTAAACCAGGACTAACCCCGAGTCCAGAACCAGAACCAGGACTAAACCAGGACTAACCCCGAGTCCAGGTAAGAACCAGGACTAAACCAGGACTAACCCCGAGTCCAGAACCAGAACTCTAAACCAGGACTAACCCCCCCCTCCACGTAAGAACCAGAACCAGGACTAAACCAGGACTAAACCCGAGTCCAGGTAAGAACCAGAACCAGGACTAAACCAGGACTAACTCCGAGTCCACGTAAGAACCAACCAACTCCCCTCGCTCTCTCTCTGGACTCCCTCCCTCTCTCTCTCCTCCCTCTCTCAGGACTAAAAACCTGAGTTTTTTTTTTGAACCAGGACTAAGCCTGTACTCGTCTCTCCGTCAGTCGCTCGCAGGACTCCCCCCTCTCCCCCCCCGAGTCCAGATACCAGAACCAGGACTCAGCCAGACCAAAACCAACGCTCCGGTGCACCAGGACGTGGGCGGGCACATGTACACCAGCAACCTGGCCACACTCACCAGGACTACCCCCCGAGTCCAGTAAGAACCAGAACCAGGACTAAACCAGGACTAAACCCGAGTCCAGAACCAGAACCAGGACTAAACCCAGGACTAACTCCGAGTCCAGAACCAAGAACCAGAACCAGGACTAACCCCGGACTAAACCAGAACCAGAACCAAACCCAGGACTAAAACCCGAGTCCAGGTCAGAACCAGAGGGACTAAACCAGGACTAACCCCAAGTCCACGTAAGAACCAGAACCAGGACTAAACCCGAGTCCAGGTAAGAACCAGAACCAGGACTAAACCAGGACTAACCCCGAGTCCAGAACCAACCAGGACTAAACCCGAGTCCAGGTAAGAACCAGAACCAGGACTAAACCAGGACTAACCCCGAGTCCAGAACCAGAACCAGGACTAAACCAGGACTAACCCCGAGTCCAGGTAAGAACCAGGACTAAACCAGGACTAACCCCGAGTCCCAGAACCAGAACCAGGACTAAACCAGGACTAACCCCGAGTCCCAGAACCAGGACTAAACCAGGACTAAACCCGAGTCCAGAAGAACCAGAACCAGGACTAAACCAGGACTAACCCGAGTCCAGTAAGAACCAGAACCAGGACTAAACCAGACTAACCCAAGTCCAGACCCAGAACCAGGACTAAACCCGAGTCCAGGTAAGAACCAGAACCAGGACTAAACAGGACTAACCCCGAGTCCAGAACCAGACCAGAACCAGGACTAAACCAGGACTAACCCCGAGTCCAGGTAAGAACCAGAACCAGGACTAAACCAGGACTAACCCCGAGTCCAGAACCAGAACCAGGACTAAACCAGGACTAACCCCGAGTCCAGAACCAGAACCAGGACTAAACCAGGACTAACCCCGAGTCCAGGTAAGAACCAGAACCAGGACTAAACCAGGACTAACCCCGAGTCCAGAACCAGGACTAAACCAGGACTAACCCCGAGTACAGGTAAGAACCAGAACCAGGACTAAACCAGGACTAACCCCGAGTCCAGAACAGAAACCAGGACTAAACCAGGACTAACCCCGAGTCCAGAACCAGAACCAGGACTAAACCCGAGTACAGGTAAGAACCAGAACCAGGACTAAACCAGGACTAACCCCGAGTCCAGAACCAGAACCAGGACTAAACCCGAGTCCAGGTAAGAACCAGAACCAGGACTAAACCAGGACTAACCCCGAGTCCAGGTAAGAACCAGAACCAGGACTAAACCAGGACTAACCCCGAGTCCAGGTAAGAACCAGAACCAGGACTAAACCAGGACTAACCCCGAGTCATGGTAAGAACCGGCTCTGAACCAGGACTAAACCAAGACACAACCAGGACAAAACCCGAGTCCAGGTAAGAACTAGGACTAAACCAGGACTAACCCCTGAGTCCAGGTAAGAACCGGGTCTGAACCAAGGCTAAACCAGGACTAAACCAGAACTAAACCAGGACTAACCCTGCATCCAGGTCAGAACCAGAACTAACCCTGAGTTCCGGAAAGAACCAGAACCAGGCCTAAACCGGGTCTAAACCAGGTTTGAACAAGGTCTAACCCTGAGTCGGGTAAGAACTGGGTTTGAAACAGGTCTTTTCTTCATCTCGCCGTCTCCTTCCTCTCTCTCTCTCTCTCTCTCCACATATACCTCCCCTCTTCACTCTGAGCCCAACTTTCTTTCCTCCCTCTCTTCCCTCCCCTATCCTCTCTCCTCTCTTCCTCCTCTCTTCCCTCTCTTTCTCTCTCTCGCTGGGGAAAGACAAGTTGAGCTCAAATACGTGAGAAGAGTTCAGATAAAATGATGAGCCTTCCTCTTAGCACATCTCACGAGTTTATGTCTTTTGTGTTTTCAGAATCGGGCGTCTGTTTAACGGCACTGAGCCCATCGTCCTGGACAGTTTAAAGCAGCACTATTTTATCGACCGCGACGGAGACATCTTTAAATACGTCCTCAGCTTCCTCCGAACCTGCAAACTACTGCTGCCAGAGGACTTCAAGGTTAGGCCCTGATGCCCTCCCCTGTGTGTCAGATGCCCTTTTTGTTCATATATCAAATTTCTTTTTTTTTTTCCCAAACCGTGCAGCCCTAATTCAAACCCTGTCCTCGTCTCCTCTCTCCTTTTGTCTCTTGTATCTGTCAACAGCAAAATATTCAAACAAAATTCAACAAAACACAACCTTAAGTCAAACCAATTATCTCTCCATGTCCAGAGGTGATTTCAGTATCTGCGTTAGCGTAAAAAAAACAGCCCCCATCTTGGCTTTCTTCTTTCTGCTCGTCTTTTTAATCAGTGCGACGCGGGGCCCCGGGGCGGAGAAGGGGTCGAGAAAGAGTAGCTCAAAGCACAGAGAGCGCCGTGTGGGTTTTGTCAAATGATTATGTGCTAACGCGGCGGCCATATTGGATCTCTCTCCTCTTGTAGTTAGATTTTCTGTGTGTGAAGATGACTAAACCGCCCAGAGGGAAGAAGGGATTTTTATAAAACGCATGTGTGGTTAGATGAGAGGAGAGAGGGAGGAGGAGGAGAGGAAAGAGAGGGGAGAGGGAGAGATAGGAGGAAACAGGAGAGAGTGGAGGAGACAAAGACAGAGGGAGGAGAGATGGAGGGAGAGAAAGAGAGAGGGATCAGAGCGAAAAGAACAGAAAGATAAGGGTAGAGTTGGGGGCAGAAGAAGAGAGGGAGGCCTAGAGGAAAGTAGAGAGGGGTGGGGAAAGAGAGAGAGAGGAGAATGAGGGGGTGAGAGAGAGAGAGAGATAAGAGATAGAGAAAAGAAAAATGGAAGGGAGAGAGGGAAAGAGAGAGAGGAGGAGAGGAGGAGGTTTAGATGATGAGAGAGTGAATGGGTTTGTGAAAAAGAGAGACAGAGGGAGATAAAGAGAAAGGGTTACGAGAAACGAGAAACTGAGTTGGGAGATAAAGAAGAGCAGAGAGAGAGGGAAAGAAGGCGAGAAAGGGTGGGCAGAGGGAGAGAGTGAGGAGGACATAGAAGAGGTGTAAGAAAGGAGAGAGAGTGAGGACAGGTACAGAATGAAAAGGAAAAAAAAGGGAGGGGAGAGAAAGACGAGATGGAGAAGAGAAGGGAGGGGAGAGAGAAAAATGGAAGGGAGAAAGAGAGAGAATATTTGTGAGAAAGAGTGGAAGATAAGGGAGAGGAGGAGGGAGAGAAGGAAAGGAGGAGGAGAGACAAAGAGGGGAAAAGAGAGAGAGGGAGGGGAGAGAAAGAAAAGAGGAAGGGAGAAAGAGAATATTTGAGAGAAAGAGTGGAGGATGAAAGAGAGAGGAGGATGAGAGGGAGAGAAGAGAAAGAGAGGGAGGGAGAGAGAGAGAGAGAGGAAGAGGAGGAGGAGCGACAGAGGAGAGAGGAGTAGGAGTTTGCTTTGACAGCTCTGTGTGTGAGGATGAGAGGATGTGGCCTCAGGAGCTCGTGTCTCTGCAGTGAAGAGACTGAACCCACAGAAACAGAAACATGTGTCTGCTGCTCTAATGTTCAACATCAAACTGGATTTATGTTCAGTCCAAATGTGTTTTCTAGAGCAGGACACCCACCAAATGTTCGATTCAGACTGAAAGCAACCGCATTATGGACATTTAAATGTGTTTGTAATAAGTCTGCAGAAAATAGAGACCGGTTAGAGGCAGTATTATGCAAAATCATTTTTTTGAGCTCACTACCCTGTTATAATATCGTTCCCTCATCAAAAACATGCCTGAAGAGGTTTTAGACGTCATCCATGCATGTTTGAGTAATTTAGTGATCTCTCCCAGGCCCTATTCAAACCCTACTTACGGTTAGCAGTACGATCCTGTACAAGGCTCCGCCCACAAGCCGACATCACCCTTGCTCCCACATGACAATTCTCCATAAATCATGATACAAAACTGTTAACTACAACTTCACAAACCTGGTGTGATGTGCAGTAGTTTCATTAACGCTGATTGTGTTGTGATAGCGCTCTGAAGGGGGAGTGACTTGCGGAAAAAGGAGGCGACTCAGAGCATCAAAACTGAGCCCCAAAATAAATAGTTCCAGGTCCCGTGTACTGATAGTATAAACTTGAGTGTTAATATCCACTGTTTGACCTCCCTCTCTGTAGGAGTTCCCGGCTCTGTACGAGGAGGCGCGGTACTACCAGCTGACCCCGATGGTGCGAGAGCTGGAGCGATGGCGAGCGGACCGCGAGGCTCAGAGCGGGGCGGGGTCAGAGTGCATGGTGGTCCGCGTGACCCCTGACCTGGGCGAGAGGATCGCTCTGAGCGGAGAGAAAGTGCTGATCGAGGAGGTGTTTCCAGAGACCGGAGACGTGATGTGTAACTCTGTGAACGCCGGCTGGAACCAGGACCCTACACACGTCATACGATTCCCCCTTAACGGGTACTGCAGACTCAACTCTGTACAGGTCAGTACTGTTCTATTGTTTTATTTTTCTTTAATCACTTGACAATTTGTGCTTTAAAAGGCCCATATTACACAAAAGACTCGTTTTATGATACTGTTACCTCTTCAAAAACATACCTGGAGCCGTGTTTTGTACGAGATGGAGGTGTAACTGAAGATAAAGAAAAGGGGGGAGAGAGAGAGGAGACATACAGAACGAAACTTTTTGTACTATTTGTACTATGAAGGTCCTATATTACACAAAATGGACGCTTGTAAGCCCTTTAGTATTAGTCTGTCTACATCTCCAAAACTCAAAATGCTCTGTTCCACCTTGTGATGTCATGAAGTGCTAGTTTTCATGATAGCAGCTCCTTTTACCTTTAGTTCAGTAAAGATTGGCATTTCCAGGGCTGAAATCATCCAAATGATTCTAGTGAAGGTGTGTGGAGTTTAAAAACACAGTGGAGCACTTCCTGTATTACCACATGATGACATCACAAAGTGGAACAAAGTGTTTTCTGTTTGAGAGAAGAACTCAGCTTAAATCTGCAGGTTTGTGTGTTAAACATGTGAATGAAACACAACACAACTCCAGGGGGGCTTTTATAGAAGCATTGTTTTTTTCTATTGCAGAAAGAAAGGCCGAACGATTTGGGAAAAAATATCAAATTGTGATTTTTCTGACAAGCACTGGGATTAGATTTGTGGTGGTTTAATATTAGGATTCTGTTCAAAGCTCACATTTTGAACTCATTCAGAAGAACTGACAAAAAGTCTGAAATCTTAGACAAACTAAAACAAGAATCACATTTCACAACATGTTTGAACAGATCTAAACTACAGGGTTAAACATTTCTATGCAGAATAAAACCAGAAATTTAGATGTTTGTGAAGAAAACTATTATATAAGAAAATAATTTTATCTGTAAAAATATTGTCCTTTGCTAATCACGTCCATTCAAATTATGAATTTGATTAAATTATGATTAATCTTTCAGCCCTAGCAAAAAGTAACAAAGTACAAAAATAAAAGTACTGCACTTAAAGCCACTGGATGAAGCTTTTTAGCCAAAGAAAAAAACAAAATTAAAGCAGTTTTTAATTTTTTTTTATTTTGTAAAAGCGTGTCCTTACTGCAAACAGGCTCGCATCTCCACAAACCTGACTCTTATTCGGCCTGGAGGAAGGCCTGCTCCTGCTTGTTGCCATGGAAATGTTGTTTCTTTGGCTATAATATTTCACAGTATGGCATAAAACGCATCTATCTCCATGGAGAAATTTGTTTCCATGGAATCATAAAGGTGACGTGCCGCCTCCAGAATGTTACAGTCGACAATAAACAGGAATATTATTTATTTTAAAAGATATCGTCCCAGTAATTACACAGTTATTAAACAAAACCAGGTCAATCTGACAGTTAAACACCAAATTCCACCTGAAAATTCTGACCTATATTATCTTTGCTGTCTGGTGCCTTTATCTCCGCTTGCAGCTTTAACCCTGACCTATCCCTGTTGTTTCTCCAGGTGTTGGAGCGCTTGTTTCAGAAAGGCTTCTCTCTGCGAGCGTCGTGTGGGGGCGGAGTCGACTCCTCTCAGTTCAGCGAGTACGTTTTGTGTCGCGACCTTAAACTGTGCACGCCGATCACAGCCACGCCCCTCCGCATCAAACAGGAGCCTCTGGACTGACCGGACACCGGGGGGCGCTAGACTCACCACCCACATCCAACAGGAGGCGTAAAACTGACCATCCACATCCAACAGGAGGCACTAGACTGAGAGGGGAATGTGGAGAAGTCATTATGGACAATACGAGAGACTGAGAGCGACCAAGAAGCAAGACAGTTTAAAAAAAATGTAAAAGTGATTCACACAGATCAGCCAAAACATTATGACTAGCTGTAGCTGTTGTTTTAAAAAGGGGGTGTGAGGCAAAATTGATTTTCTCCCATATTCTAACATTGTTCCCTCATCAAAAACCTGCCTGAAGAGGTTTTAGACGTCATGTTTGAGTAATCTAGCGATCTCTCCCAGGCCCTAATCGACTCTCCTCATGGTTAACTGTAAGACTCTGTGCAAAGCTCCGCCCACGAGCCTACATCACGCATGCTCCCACACGAGAATCCTCCATAAATATACAAAAACATGATACAAAACTGTACACTACAACTTCACAAACCTGATGTGATGTGCAGCAGTTTCATTAGTGAGATGTACGTTTATTGGGTTGTGATAGTGCTCTGAAGGGGGAGTGACTTAGTGCAGAGAGCAAAGGGAAGGGAGACTCAGCATCAAAATGTTAATATGTTTTTTGGGCAAATATAGTATTTTAAAACAATAAAAGATAACATGGTGATCTAAATATGTAAGTGTTAGCAGTTAATACCCCATAGAAGTAAAATACCCCCTCTTTAATACCCCATAGAAGTAAAATACCCCCTCTTTAATACCCCATAGAAGTAAAATACCCCCTCTTTAATACCCCATAGAAGTAAAATACTCCCTCTGTAAAGATAGCGACACAGACAGACTTCGGCTAGTTTGATCAGAAATACGGTCTCATTGTGGCTCACCATTCGCTAAAATATCATCAAATTACACCAACAGCTAAAGAGTGTGAATCATGTTTGTGTCACTGTTTCTGGCACTATGTCATTAACATTCCCTGAGATGTGATGCTAACTGAAGTCACTACTCTGTCTGAAGCTTTGATAGACTTTAATCTGAGCTTCAATTTAACGTAATCTGACCATAAAGAACTGTCTTAGCTGAACTACGACAGGTGAGCTGATCTGTGCTGTTATCCCTCTCAAATAACTTTATAGTCACAAGCTAGCTAGCATTAGCCAATAGTTTTTAAGTTAGTCACTCTCACTTTTTTGTTGAAAATCAAACTCCTAAACAGGACCATGAACGCTCGGATCGATCACAGGCTCCTGAAATGTGCTCTTTAATTCCATTTTGTCTTTTTTCTTGAGTCAAAAAAAAAAAATCTTTTTTTGACAGTGTTTGCTAATGTGTGCATTGTGTCACCATGGTAACTGCTTCAGAAGTTTGCTCAGGATGGCCAATTAATGCATCATAACTTAATTCTTAATCAACTTAATCAACTGTGAAATATTTGGCACAAATTGGACATTTTTCCAAACCACACACATGTAAAAACAATCCTCTCGTCTGTCCTCCCTGTGTTCACTGTTGTGGCCTGTGGTCATAATGTTTTGGCTGATCTTTGTTCTCTGGTGTGTAGGATTTTCTCTGGTCTGGATCAAAACTCATCTTTTTATGAACTGATCTGAGGATGTGTAATTTAAGTCTTTTCTAAAGTGGACATTTTTAAATTGTATATTTAATGTTTTTCATGTACAGATGAATACATAAAGAAAAATCTGACTTTGTTGTGTTATTACAGCTTCTCAAACTGCTTTATTTACAATGATCTAGATGAGGATTTTACATAATGAAAAAACTGTGTACAGAACTGTACACAAGTAGTGACTGTTAGCGTCACTACTACTACTACTGATTTTAATTAAAGTGACTGTTGTGAGACACTGAGCTCGGTCACATGCTGCTGTTAAAAGGTCATTTCCTCATCAAGACAAACATTCATTAAGTTCTTTACATTTACTCTGGAAACAGAATAATTCTTAAAAATCTTGTACTTACCAAATTTGTCTGAAGAATCCCAGATTTGGACAATTGATGTGTTTGTTAATTATCATTTTTATATGGCATTAAAAAAAAAAAAAAAAAAAAAAAAAAAAAAAAGCTATATACATTTTTTTATAACAAAATAATTTTATCTGTAAAAATATTGTGCTTTGCTACTTACGTCCATTCAGATCATGATTTTGATTAAATTATGATTCATCAATAAACAGGAATATTATTTATTTAGAAAAAAATATTGTCCCAGTAATTACACACATTGTTAATTATCATTTTTATATCGCACTTTTCCAACTTCAAGGCTCAAAGTGCTTTACATCAAGGAGCCACACACACACTCACACACACACACACACACACACACACACACACACACACACCAGTGTGCACACACACTGGGGACGAGGGGGGTTAAGTGTCTTGCCCAAGGACACAACAGCATCATTCATCTGTGGGATATTGCAGATGGATCTAGTTTAACACAGTGGTTCTCAAACTTTTCACAAAAATAAATCTCCAAGAAAACATCTGGTTTTGAGAACAAACTAAACCAGGTCTATAAGGACTGAACGAAGGACCAAAGCAGGAACTAAACCAAGTCTAGAACAGGACTAAACTAGGTCCAACCAGGTCTAAGACAGAACTAAACCACAAAAGTTTTAAATAAAGATTAAAAAAAGGAATGATTTTAAGACACCAACAGATTGCATTCACGTTCAGAATTGAATGATGTCATCATTTCAGCTGGTGGGCAGGGCTCTATATAACTATAAAACTCAATATAACTCAATATAACTCTATAAAACTCAATATAACTCTATATAACTCAATATAACTCTATATAACTCTATAAAACTCAATATAACTCTATATAACTCTATAAAACTCAATATAACTCTATATAACTCTATAAAACCAATATAACTCGATATAACTCTATATAACTATAAAACTCAATATAACTATATGAATCTATATGAATCTATATAACTCTATATAAATCTATATAACTATATAACTCAATATAACAGTATATAACTATATAAATCTATATAACTATAAAACTCTATATAGCTCTATAACTATATAACTGTATTTAACACTGTAACTCTATATAACTATATATACAGTAACTGTGTAAGTCTGTATAACTCTGTATAAAGTCCTTTGACGTCTTTGGGGTTGACTAACGGCTGAAGATATTGTGAAAAAATAATTTGACTTTTATTTAACATGATGTGACTGGGTCCAGTGATTAGAGACATGAACCATAAACCAGGTCCACACATCTGCAGTGTGACAGTGACACAGAGAACTCCACCTGAGGATCTGTCTCCAGCTCAGATTAGACTATTGAGACTTTGCAGCTCATGTCATGATGCTAAGTGAAGGCACTACTCTGTCTGTAGCTCTGTTAGACTTTAATCCAAGCTTTATTTTAACATAGTGTGATCATAAAGAGCTCACTTAGCTGGAACTATAAGTGAGCTGATTTGTGCATTACAGTCACAATCACTAACATTAGCCAACAGTTTTTTATTTAGTCACTCTCACCATTTAAAAAAAAAAATCAAACTCCTAAACAGGACCATGAACGCTCAGATTGCTGTTTAAATCCATTTGGTAAATGTGGTATTTTTTCTTACAGCTTTTCAAACAGATCTTATACACTTTTTGGTAGTTTGCTAACGTGTGCTAATGTGAGTCTCCATGGTAACTGATGAACATTCCAACAATGACACTGACTCCAAAATTACATCTTTATCAATTTATTCATTTGTTTTTTGCAAAGGTACAAACAACTGTAAAATTGCATTGCCTGAAATGTTTTTAATACAGAACATAGCAAATATAAATAGTCGCAAAAATCGTGTCCTGGTTGAGACAGGTGGTAGTTACATGGTGAGACTACGGCTTCGAACCCCCCAAAAACCTACTGGATTTACTAATATTCTCTCATTATTATTATTATTATTATTATTATTATACAAATCAATGCCCGAGGGAGGAGGGAGAGACAACTAAAGCGATAAAAACCTCTCAATTTTTACACACGCTTTCTGAAAAATAAAATCTAAAAACTTGTCAACAGCAAACCAGGAAGCAAAACTGCATAATAATCTACGACGATGAGGTTCAAATATTACACGTTTTTGAGAAAGATACAGAGGTGAGGTGGTTTGTGGAATTTTTGGGACTTTCTGGGAATTTTGAAATGGGAAAATTGTGGGAGATTGTGGAGGAGAACCAGCTCCAAATGACTGTAAGGAGAAACCGTAAAGAAGAGGGTGGATTTGAAGGAAGAGTTTGATGTTTTGGGAATTTTGGAACATTTGTTTTTACTGGTCAAAAAACTGGAATCTCTCATTGAAATTTGTGTATTTACCAGTGTCGGGAAGCAACTGAACACGAGAACCGAGAAGAGTCTCTGAATACTGCTTTTGAGTAACTATTGTGGTACAGTTACTCTTTCATTTGGTGGAATTCAGAACAGTTACTTCAAAAATGAAAATAATATAATGGTGGAATCTGGTCACAGTTTAGGCTTCAAACTGCACAGAACCAGTGAATTTTAACTTCTCCAATTAGAAAACACAGAACAAACACTGAAACAAATATAAAGCTTTTGTTTATGGTTCTATCTGTTTAAGTTCTATTTGTTTACAGTTTCTATTTGTTTGTTTTTTAATCGTTTAGTTTCTATTTGTTTTTTAATTGTTTAGTTTCTATTTGTTTGTTTACTTATTCAGTTTCTATTTGTTTGTTTTTTAATCGTTTAGTTTCTATTTGTTTTTTAATTATTTAGTTTCTATTTGTTTGTGTTTTTAATCGTTTAATTCTATTTGTTTTTTAATCGTTTAGTTTCTATTTGTTTGTTTTTTAATTGTTTAGTTTCCATTTGTTTTTAATTATTTAGTTTCTATTTGTTTGTTTTTTTAATTGTTTAATTTCTATTCGTTTGTTTTTTAATTGTTTAGTTTCTATTTGTTTGTTTTTTAATCGTTTAGTTTCTATTTGTTTTTTAATCGTTTACAGTTGTTTTTTACCGTTTCTATTTGTTTAGTTTATTTTGTCATGATGGCACCAGGACGAACTGAGAAATGACACAAATATATGACATGTAGCTTTTCTTATATTATTCATGATTAAAAGGGAATTATTTTAAGTTAATTACATTGTCAATTTATATTTCATCTAAAAATTCTAATTTCCTGTATTTTTGAAGCAACAGTTGGTAAAAACGGTGGTAAATGATCCGGAGGCGTCAGTTTGGGCGTCTGACATATATATTTGTCAAATCAGTGACAACAGTAGGCGAGGGAGACAATCCGTATTGAAATAAGGCAACACTTTATCTCAGAATTTCAATTTTAAATTCAGTGTACTGGCACTTCAAGCTACCATGTATAAGTTTATTACATTTTTTGTTCTAAAACAGGTTTAATATTGCCATTAATAGTCAAATTTGGTGCATAAATTGTGAATATATTGCATGAAATTTCTATATTTTTCCAATAAAAATCAAACTCTTCCTTCAGTGTTTTAAGCTTGTAAAAGATGCCCTGTACCAAACGTCTCAATATTTAGACCCAAAACAATGACATAATTTAAAATCCTCCCCATGTTTCGCTCAAAAACAGCTCAAATTTTAACATCGCATTTCAACACTTCTTTGACCAAATTGTTATTACAAAAACATTCAAAAACCCAGGATTTGTTCATGTAGGTGCAGTGGACATCAGTTAAGTTAAAAATACCAACATGTAAATATGTTTGAAAATGACTGTGATGATTTTAAGGAAAACAAAATAAAATGGTGTTAACTTCTGTCAGGTTTGAATTATTGAGAAAATATTACGACCAAGGTTAAAATCCAATTTGAATTTTTAAAGCGGGATTTGGACAGTTAAATCTAAAAATGGTGGTATTATTTTTATTATTTTTTCAAAATATTTGAAATTGCATCCGATTTGTCGGCATTCATTTCAATTCAATCAAATTAGGACTAAAACCAGAACTAAACCTATACTAGATCTGAGCTAAACCAGAGCAAAACCAGAGCTAAACCGGGACTAAACTGGGACCAAACCACGGACTTTGAGCCTTACCATATTGTTGTAGCAATAATGTTTAATGGACATTTTTCAAAAATAATTTCAACAAATTTCAATTAACTTTGCTTTTGTGTCAGTTTATATTCTAGATACATTTTCTGTATTGTATTTCTTTAAAATTATAAACGTTAAAATTTGTGAAATTATTTTTTCTCAGAAATAAAATTTGGAACTAGTCACAAATTATTAAACATTTATTTTCTATATTTTTAAATTCATTTGACTGATAATATTTAAGAACAAACTATTTAAACATTAAATCCACTTTTTGTCTACTGTTCCTCGTCATTTTTTGGCCATTTTAGTGCAAACTAGGTAAATTTACAGCTTTTCGTTTTAAAAAATGGGTGTGTGCTGCCTCCAATGGCATCTGCAATTTCAAGTATTACATGATATCACACAGGACTGCCCTGATTACACACTCTCCCCTTCAGTCCTCCAGCCCCGCCCCTCCTATCCCCTCACGCTCTCCTTCAGTCCTCCAGCCCCGCCCCTCCTGTCCCCTCACGCTCTCCTTTACTCCTCCAGCCCCGCCCCTCATATCCCCCCACACTCTCCTTTAGTCCTCTAGCCCCGCCCCTCCTGTCCCCTCACGCTCTCCTTTACTCCTCCAGCCCCGCCCCTCATATCCCCCCACACTCTCCTTTACTCCTCCAGGTACTGCCCAGTTTAGAATCTCTATTTACTTAGATATTTACCCAAACCTCTTTAAAACTAACTTAAAAAATGTGCACACATTTTTAAAAATAGTTATTGTTCTTGGTCATAATATATCCTCATTTCTGAATACTGTGAAATCTGAAATAATTTATAAAAAGTACAAACTTAATTTTCTTAAAAAACTTGATCTGATGATTGCTGTAGTTCCGCAGCCGTGAACGGGTTGAAGGGTGAATTCCAAAACATGATGAAAATTGTCCAAAAATCCTTAAAACTTGAAATATCCTATGGGGAAAACTGCATGGGGCCCAGTGCGATTCCTTGTGGGACACCGTCTGTTGTTAGCATTAGCCTAGCATGAGTTAGCGGTTAGCTTCACTTGAGCAGGGCCTTGTAGAGCATTAACGACCGTGCGGTGGTTCGTTCCTGCTCCAGACAGAAGATAAAGTCCCTGAGATTGACCCGAGTGATTCTCTGTCGTAGCTGCTGCCGAGATGAAGCCGGAGACGAAGACAGACCGGAACCACTCGCAGACTGGAGAGAAGAGGAGAAGAGAGAGAGGGGGAGAAGAGAAACTCATTAAAATTAGCACTCATTGACCACAGATCTATTACACCGGGTTAATACATTTTTTGGTAAGTTGTCTAAGTTTTTTCAACTGAATTAGGACCATTTTACATCACTGATCCATTTTTCTCATGCCAATTGATTTTGAAAAATCTGATCTTCTGACTAAATTGATTACATTTTTGTGACATTATCATTTGATTTTTGTTAATATTTCTCATCCAAAAAAGGTTTTAGGAGAAAAAAAATATAATTTTCTAACAGAATGAATTAATTAAATGTTATATAATAGACTGTGATAAAGGTAAGTACATGTAAATTGAACATTATGTCGTCATTGTGCAAAATTCAGGGCATGAACTTCCATTTCTTCATAAAATTGACCTGATTGAGCAAAACCAATGTGATTTTTGGATTCAGCACATCAAAATTATCCTAAATCAGCTAAAAAAAAAACCTTAAACAATAAATTTGGTGTTGACCAGTGTTATTTATTTGATGATAAAACTCATTTGGCTCCAAACCACATCCTTTTATTGAGAGATTTGCCTGTAGCTCTCTCCATTAAACTCTTACTTTTACATACTGTGTGCTCCAGTAGAACCCAAACTTTAAAAAGCACAGCCCTGCTCTCCACTTAAGAAAAGGGAGAACAGTGCACGTTAATAAACATTCAGACAAATGTAAATATGACAAATTACAGACTTGGGCTAATCTCCATCTATAGATTCCCTGCAGGTTTCAGTTACAAATAAAACACAATATTTACACAGAGTATGTACAACTGGGCCAGAAGTATCAGGTCTCAGTCTGATTGGAGGGTTTCCGATGACACTGCACGTCCTAGAGGCCAATAATATGTCATACAGACGGGGGGCAGCTAAACTGAATATTGTAAAAATGTAGATTTGTGTTATAATACAGTGAGTGCTTGGTCCAGTCACTAACAGAAATGATCAGGTTCAACATTTCTGCATTTACCTTTTGGATATTTCATGGAAAAGTACAAGTACAATGTAATCGATATGGAAACTGGCTCTTGGAGCTGGTCTGGACCTGAAAATGGCCGCACCTTTTTCTCTGAGGTGTTTGAATTTAGCTTCAGGCTCAAACCTGCAGGACTCAGACTCTGATAGAACAGGTCTCCTCTCCTCGGTCTCCTCCCTTATTTGTCCCCCTCGCTCTCCTTTCTTCCCTCCATCTGCCCCCTTTCCTCACCCTCTATCCTCCCCCTCTCTTCCCTATCCTGCCTTTCTCCT
The DNA here is from genome assembly GCA_019594935.1 of Periophthalmus modestus. Lineage (NCBI taxonomy): Eukaryota > Metazoa > Chordata > Actinopteri > Gobiiformes > Gobiidae > Periophthalmus > Periophthalmus modestus. The sequence goes on from JAIEZT010001390.1 coordinate 4,484,506, forward strand.
TTTACAGTATTGCACAAACAGTGGTATTCCCACAGATAGCTGGAGGTGAGTTCCCATGATCCTTTGGGTCCTCCGGGCGAAAGTAAACATCACGGGACAAGAACCAACTCAGTTCATTCACAGAAGCAGATCAGGCGAGATGACAAAATCTCAGGGATCACAAAGGTCATGACGGTTTAATGGGATTTTGAATAGCCAGTGATTGGTGGTTTATTTGGTCAAAGTACAAATATTTAAATGGATGTGTCATAGTGTGGCCTGTATGCACAACACACTCTTCAGATAATGCAGTAAATACAGCACCTTTCAAGACTAACCCCACACTGGAAAACTTCTATTGTAGCCACAGACGCCCTGGGGCAGACTGACAGAAGTGAGGCTGCCAATCTGCTCCATCAGCCCCCCTCACCCACACTCACACGCCACAATCAAACTGGGCCAACGTGGGTGAAGTGGCCCAGCCCTGCTTCAGAGCTCACACGAGATCAGGCATTGACAAGGCGGGATCATAGGCTGTATATAGATATATTTTTTACTTCTTTATGCAAACTATGGGCGGAATGAAGAGTGGGTCACGTACCATGTGACAGCTTTGACCAATCAGGGCAAGAGTAGCTAGAGCAGAGCAAGCAATACTCAAAAAAAAAAAAAAAAAAACACAAGATTTTGCACTTACTTAAGAATTCTTAACTGAGAAAAACTATAGACAGAAAACCTGACCTTTTTGACAGGTGGTAGGTCCCTGTCAGCTCAACACTGCACTGACTCGTGCTCTATGGTTTGCAGAGGGTCTTTTGATGCAGTTCCACTGAGCGGCTACTAGTGTCCTATCTATAACCTGTCTTTTCTCTGGACAATCCCAGATCATCTGACCAATAGAACAATGAACAGAGCTAAACTAATGAACAGTTAATAAACACACCGTGGAGTTAAACATTTCCATCTCGTGTCTCTGATTTTTATGGGACAAACCAGGCCAATGTTCTGAGCAGCTTCAGGCTCAACTACGCCTCAGAGGTTTTTAAATCAGACACTGCATTATACTGTATTTAAAGCAAGTAACACAGAGGAGGACAGAGCCACACAGGGGAAAGGAGGCACTTGTGAGTCAGTGTATAATCTGAGGGATTTCTGTCTGTGAGCGCAGATATGGGATATCAGCCTTAACTCTCCTGCCTTGACTGATATTTGGTTTGAACTCAATCACTGCATAAAGCCTCATTTTAACACAACAAAATGAGACTAAGCTCCATTGTGGGTTAGTAGTAAAAACAGGGCTGTGGATGTCTAAAAAACATTTCTTTTGAGATGATCTTCCCTTATTATAGTTTAATTATGCAGAGCACTAAAAAGTATAGACAGAACTTACATTAGTTGTCATTTCAATTTATATATTTTGGGGGAAAGTGATGAAAATCAGCCCTACATATTGACACAAAAGTATCATCAGAGCTCATCAACCATCAGCTGCTCTGGATTCTAAACAATCGACATCGGCCATGAAAAACCCACATTGTTCAATCTCTAATTTTCAAACAATACAATCCCTTTTTTACTGTTGGCAGGGACCAAAATGGTCATAAACAGGGAGGCCTGGGACATTTCTTGTAAATAATATTCCTATAAATCTGCGAAAAATGAATGGTTTTGGGAAACTCCCGGGACATGGAGTCAGGATGGTCTCATATCTGATGGTTATCCTGCTGTTGTGGCCAATAATATCAGTGTCTGTGAATATCAGTTAAGATTTTAAAATCTGTAATACAGACCAAATTTATGTTAAGTGAATCGGTATAACTCATTGCTTTTGTAACAAATCTGTAATATCTGTAAAACCATCTTTTCAAAATAATGTTCAGCCTGTCTCACAAAAGAAATGACAGAAGAATCTACACCTTGCTGCTCCCTGCCTCTGTTTAGTCTGTGGTATTTTCCTCCTCTGGTTGTGATGTCGCTGCTTTGGCTGCTCTCCCTCTGCCTCTGCCCCAGGACAGGCTCCTGTTTGGGGCCTGGAGCGTTCACACAGGCCCCGTCAGGCTCTGGGCCTCTTACACCGCTACACCCTCACTCCACCTCTCCTCCTCTCCAAACCTCCGCCCCAGGGCAGCCTGTGTATGCACGCAATACACCAGCTCTGTTTCCCCAGCAGCAAAACAAAACAACCAGAGACTGAACCGGGGACTGAACCGGGGACTGAACCGGGGACTGAACCGGGGACTGAACCGGGGACTGAACCGGGGACTGAACCGGGGACTGAACCGGGGACTGAACCGGGGACTGAACCGGGGACTGAACCGGGGACTGAACCAAAGGCTAAACTAGGATGGAACAAGGGCTGGACCAGGACTGGACCAGGTCTAAAACAGGAGTATTCCAGGTCTCGCTCACTCTCAAAGCTAGGACTAAAACCAAGGATTGAACCAAGGCTAAACCAGGACAAAACTAAACTAGGTCTAATCCACCAAAATCTTGCATTGAGAGCACCGCATACACTAGTACACGCCCATTGTGAAACCTACCTGGACACTGAGGGATTACTGAGGATATAAAAGAAAGAACTACCATTTAATGTGGAAAATCACATTCTGTTGTCTATTTTTTTTATATCATTGTGGTGTCAGAATCAGTATTGAGTCTATTTCTTAGTATTGAAAATCAAAATTTTAGTATTGCGACACCACTAGAGCCAGCCCTCAGATGTCATTGGTGCATTTCTTTAGCAGATTATCCCTCTCTGCCCCCGTCCTCTGCTCTGGCCCCTTTGTGTTCCTCGATCGCCCGCAGCTCGCCCTGGAGGTGAGCGAGGGGGAGCTCCCATGATGCACTGCAGCAGACCCCCAGGCTCTAAACTCAGCCTGGAGCGAATTTCAGAGATCAGCAGAAGAAAGGCCGTAATAATGGACTCTATACTGTTGTCTAATCAAACTTATAGACAAGAGACAACCGCAGATGACACACTGCAAAGTATCACAAGTTAGGATACTAATCGATACTACAGCCAGTATCGCAACCACAGACTCATTTGAGCAGGTATCGATACTAAAAAAAACCCAAATGTTAGTATCATGACAAACTAAACAAGAGGAACTTCTTCGCATTACTCAATCTCTCACAGGCTGAAAAAAGTTATTGATATTTGCATGTTTCTTATGAACTGTAAAATCTGATCATTTCTGTTGAAACACATAACCTCCCATCATGCATTGCAGTGAAGCTCGAGGGCACCAAAAAAGGCCTGAAGGGAGGGAGAGGGAGTGAAAAAGAGGGGAAATGAAAAAAAGAGAAGGGGTCAGGTAGAGATAGAAAGAAGAAGAGAGAAGGGATGACAAAAGAAAACAGGGGAAAAAAGCGAGACTGAGGAGAGATTGAAAGGAGATCAAGAGAAAAAGAAAGCGTGAGGGAGGAAGAAAAGAGCATGAGAAAAGAGAGACAAGGAAAGTAGAGAGATAGAGACAGAGCTATATAGAGAGATAGAGCTAGATGGAAAGAAAATAGAGATATACATGACATATATAGATAGACATATAGATATATAGACAGTAGAAGTTTACATACACTACATGAAAACATTTTTTTCTCACTGACATGAAATCAGACTAAACGTTTCCTGTTTTAGGTCCATTAGGATTACCAAAATGATTTCTATTTGCCAAATGCCAGAATGAGAGAAGGATTTTCTAGAAAATGTTTCATTACTTTCTTTAAACTCAGAAGTTTACATACATTTCATTAGTACTGGGTATCATTGCCTTTAAACTGTATGACTTGGGTCAGATGTTTTGGATATCCTTCAACAAACTTCTCACAATAGTTGGCAGAAATTGTGGCCTTTTCCTCCTGACAGAACTGGTGTAACTGAGCCAAGTTTGTAGACCGCCTTGCTGGCACATGCCTTTTAATGGCCACGCTAAAACATTGACTTTGTTATCCTTAAGCCACTTTGTAACCAGTTTGGCAGTATGCTTTGGGTCATTATCCATTTGCTAGATTCATTTGTTCCAAAGCTTTAACATCCTGGCTGATGTCTTGAGATGTTGCTTCAGTATTTCCACATAATGTTCTTTCATGATGTCATCTATTTTGTGTAGTTCACCAGTCCCTTCTGCAGCAAAACAACTCCACAACATGATGCTACCACCCCCTTATTTCACACTTGAGATGGTGTTGACAGACTTGCAAGCTTCTCCCTTTTTCCTCCAAAAGTAACGATGCTCATTATGGCCAGACAGTTCAATTTTAGTTTTGACAGACCACAGGACATGTCTCCAAAAATTAAGGTCTCTGTCCCTGTGTGCATTTGCAAACTGTAATCTTTGTTTTTTATGTTTCTTTTGGAGTGATGACTTTCTGGCAGCGTGGCCTTTTAGCCCATGTCTGTACAGTCCTCGTTTCACTGTGGATAATGACAAACTCTTACCAGCTTCAGCAGCATCTTCACAAGGTCTTTTGCTTTTGTTGATATGCACATTTCAGACCAAAGCACATTCATCTCTAGGACACAGAACCCGTCTCCTTCCTGAGCGGTATGATGGCTGAACATTCTCATGGTGTTAATACTTGTGTATAATTGTTTGAACAGATGAACGTGGTCCCTTCAGGCATCTGGAAATTGCACCCAAGGATGAACCAGACTTGTGCAAGTCCACAGTCCTCTTCCAGATATCTTGGCTGATTTCATTCGACTTTCCCATGTTACACAAAGAAGCAGTGTGTTTCAGGTGTGTCTTTAAATACATCCACAGGTGTGTCTATAATTAACCCAAATGCTGTCAATAAACCGAAGCTTCCAAAAAAAAAAAAAAAAACACGTCATCTGGGTTTTCCCAAATTGTTTCAATGCATAGTAATCTTACTGTATGTAAACTTCTGACTTTGAAGAAAGTAGGTAGATAAATTAAAAATGGTCAAAAATCCTTTTCTTATTATTCTGGCACTTGGCAAATAAAAATCATTTTGGTAATCTGATTTCATGTCACAGTGAGAAAAATAAAAAAAAGCATGTGTGTGATTTTATATACTGTATGTAAACGTCTGGTTTCAACTGTATAAAAAGAAGAGTGAAAAAGCGATAGAGGGAAAATGAGAGAAAGAGGCAGTAATAGCATGACAAAGGAAAAAAGGAGAGGGGAGAGATGGAGAGAAAGCTCCAGGTTCACCCTTTTTTGTGTGTAAAATAACACAATTGAATATACATGTTGAGCGACAAAACCTCAATTGAGAAAAGCCAAGTCTCTTATTCACAAATGAACCCCACAGGGACTATTCAAAGTCAGAGAAAGTGTGTGCGTTACCTCTGGTCCCGCTGTGGCGCCCCCTGGTGAGTCGAGCTTGCGTTTCTTTCGAGGTCCGATAGCAGCGAGGGCAGTGAGGTTGGCGTCTCTCTGTCTCATCTGAGCGAGCTCCTGTTGCTGCATCTGTTGAACACACAGCATATTAATATAATCACATACAATTTATAGAGATCGACAGATATGGGTTTTATCATGGCCGAGGCAGATGGTTGTGAATCCAGAGCTGCTGATGGCCGATACTTAGGGCAGATTAAATTTACTACAAACTTAAAAGAGCTGTGTAGTCATGTTTTGCAGTTATCTCTTTACATTAAAGTGTTAAAGCTCCTTCATTACACAAAATGGAAACCATGTTATAACCTCCTCGAAAGACAGACCTGGAGTTGTGTTTTGTTTCATTCACACATGTTTGAGTAATCCTTTATGATTATTCTGTCTACATCTTCAAAGCTCAAAATGCTGTTCCACCTTGTGATGTCATGAAGTGGTATCTTTCAAATTAATTACCATCTTTTACCTTTTGTTTTTTTTTAGAAGAGATTAGCAATTGCAGCGCTGAAATCATCCAAATGATGGTGCACTTCCTGTATTACCACATGACATCACAAGGTGGAACAGTGTGCAAAAAAAGTGCTATCTGACTGTTATATTGGTCTAGCTCTAATTCTTTACCAATACAGGCCTAACAGTCTATTCTGACTGTGGTTACAATCTAAAGTTTGTTGTAGTGTTTTTCTGAACCTTCTGCTTCGAGCTTGTCACCTCGATTTCTAAAGTCTTAAATGAACTGCTCTCTGTGATGGATTCAATATATTTTTAATATGTTTATTGATCTCACTGTGAATCTTAAAGGTAATGTAATGTTCATTTTTATTATAATCACTATAATAATGATATGTAACCTTAATATGATTTATGCACTTATGTCTGTTTTCTGAGCTTTGCAGAGAATGTCTTGGGAAAGTTAAATGACCATGGGAGAGGTCACAACAAACTTGATAACAGGAAACACCTTGAGAGGTTGTTTGTGCGAATAAGGACCGAAAGGAATGCTTAAGCCACAATATAAATTTTGAAATGTGATTCTCACACTGTTAACATTGTAAATATGTGATTCTCACACTGCTTGTGAGAATCACAAGCCCCCCCCCCCCTTGAGAGTGAGCAGTGATGTGTAACTAGGGATCCTAACTGAATAAAGATGGAGAAAGGCGGTGGAGACTTCAGAGAGGCAGAGGAGGTTGTAATCTGAAGGTTTCGGCCTCCCCGTCTCTTCTCCTCATGAGTATAGCAATAATCTCGTCTTCTCTTCTGTTTTGAACTGTAATTAGGTACTGTAATTAGTTTGTGTCTATAATGAGTCATAGAAGTTCATAAATCAATCGTCAATAGATCAAACACATTGACCCCTAAAAATGATCTTTCCTTTTAGAATTGATTTATAAGTTGAAAGAATAGTGATTTTTGTGACAGCCCTACTAGGACCAGTGTATATTGGTGTTGTGTCCTTGGGCAAGACACTTCACCCTTCACTTCTGTAAGCCTGGTGTTTAGTGTGTGCCATAGGATCATACTGATACACTCCATCTATATTTGAACATCTCATTTAATACCATTTTTGGAGTATATTTTTTGAATTTTATTGCATCTATTACAAGCTTACGGTATTATTCCTACTATCAGTCTTGGTCAGCTTGTTTTTAGACTTTGGGGGCAAACATTGGATTTGTTATTTTGATTCAATTAAAACTAATCTTGCAGTCTCATTAAAAGCATGAGCGTGGACTGTTGATCAAAGTAGAGTTAGATGTTCCCAGCAGGTGGCACTGTCCATGGGACGATACAGTGGTGCATGTGTACTCCTTCTCTTTACATTAGTGTTACGGGGGTTTAATGCGAGAATAAAGTGTGGCCTCAATCTGCCTGTCCGATCAGCTCTGCGTCAAATGTACAAGACCCGAGCTGTGTGAGAGAACCACAGCGACTGCCAACTACCGCTGGGACATAATGATTAAAGTAAACAAACAGAGCACTTTTCTGTGATCCTCCTGATAATAATAATAATCAGACATTTTTTTTCCAAGTACGGAAGCATAGCCCCGTCGTGATAAACACTATATCGCCTTATCGTTCTACACATGACAGATGGAACAATCATTATAGGGGACAATATTTCTTGTGTTAATTTTTCTTTGAACTACTGGGACATTTTTGGTTGTTTTTTGGCGATATGATCAGATTTAAGCCATAAAAGTTTGAATTAATAACTTGTATGGCTCATAACAGATGTAAATTAACAACTAAAGTGTTTCATTCTGCTTGTTTATTTCTAACACTGTAGATTTAAAATAGTTTTAGTGGTTTAAATCTGTTCTTGGGTTGTTGTGTCAGTGTCATAAACTTTCAGTATAATCGTTTATCGTCCATATTTATTTCAGCAATATATCGAACTTCAAAATGTGTTATCGAGACAGGCCTAAGGATGGTCTGATCCAGCTTTTTGTGTGTCGATACTTTGGCTGTCGATGCCCCATATCAACCAATAACAATACAGAGACTGAGTTTAAAGGAAGTAAATGTCTATTACAAACAGCGTAAAAAACTCAAATCAGATGTGTAACACTTATCTTTATGTAAAGTAATTACAGAAGAGCTTTGTACAAATAGTAGTTTGTTGTTTTTTTTTAATCACAAGACATTTTGAGCAAACATTGGCCAGTAAAGTGTCTTATTTCACCAGTTTATAGACCAAATGCGATCTGGGCTCAATCGATCTGGGCTCAATCGATCTGGGCTCAATCGATCTGGGCTCAATCGATCTGGGCTCAATCGATCTGGGCTCAATCGATCTGGGCTCAATCGATCTGGGCTCAATCTTGGAACCAATATCTGATCTGATATGTGGATGTCTGCTACCAGAACCATATTGGTGCATTCCTGTAAGGTACCATAATTTCCTCCACAAACAACAAACTGCCCCATCTTACTCTGTATAAAAACGTTTAACCCTGTAGTTTAGATCTGTACAAACATGTTCTGAAATGTGAATAGTTTGTCAGTTCATATTTCAGTCTTTTTGTCAATTCTTCTGGATGAGTTTGAAATGTGAACTTTGAACAGAATCAGATATTAAAACCTAAATTGTAAATCCAATTACTATTTCACTAGCGTTTTTAACACAGTGCTCTGACCACCTCCTCAGGCTTCTCCTCCGCCTGCTCCTGTCTGTGCCCTGCAGACACACAGCACGGGATTGTGGGTAACGCCTGGGAGCGGGGGATTATGGGTAACTGCGCCCTTTGACCCCATGGCCTGAGGGTTAGCCTGGAGCTAGCAGTGTCACAGCTGTTTCACTAGCGGCAAAAACATGAGCTACACAATGGGCCTGAGTCATGAATAATACATGTATTGTCTATAGGAAAAATATAGGACTGTTAAAGGGCCATATCACACTGAGTTCTGTTCTGTGTTACAATGTTGTTTCCTCATCACAAACACACCTGGAGTTGTGTTTTGTTTCATTCACACATGTTTAACACACAAACCTGCATATTTAGGTTGAGTTCTTCTCTCAAACAGAAAACACTCTGTTTCACCTTGTGATGTCATATGGTAATACAGGAAGTGCTCCAATGTGTTTTTAAACTCCATAAACCATCACTTGGATGATTTCAGCCCTGGAATTGCCAATTTCGACTGAACTAAAGGTAAAAGGGATAAAGCTAGCATAGATCAACAGTTATTCTGGTTAGAAACTAAACCAAAGTCGTTGGCTTTAATTCTGTTGAAAAAAACTAACCTCTTTTGCTTTCTGTTTGAGCCGAGCCTGTTCAGGGTCCTCTTGTCTCGCACGACTCTGGAAATACAAGAGAAAGTCGATATAATATAGAAACATCAACAAACAGAACAGTACAGAGTTCCCTTAAACTATTGCACCATCTGCTGGCCAAAACTAAAACTACACCAACAATGTACATATAGAGTCACATTATTTGAACTTTTCAGGGATGACATCAGCTGCTCTGTATCGATCGTGGGTGTAGGTGTTTGGGCGCTGTACCTTAGCGGCCTTGAGCAGGATCTCTCGCTCCTGCTCGTCTTTCCTCTGTTTCTCCATTCTCTCGAGCTGCTCAAAGAACCTGAGCTGTGACCGCACATCTGACGTCTGCTCGTAGTTGTCCTCGTCCTGGACAAAAGACAAAAATGAGAAAATAAAATAAATGTAATCATATTGGGATTGAAATGGAGCAACTCCAGTAGTCACGCCAAATAGTAACATAAAGGCAGTAAGCAAAAATACTAAATATTTAGAATACTTTTACTTATACCGTGGACATATCACATCTATCCTTGGTAGAATTGTGACCTAAAATACCACAGGACAGCCATATACGGTATTTTATAAAGCTTAACATTTGCATTGTAAACAGACCGCATACATTTATTAATATCTGATATATTTGGCATTTGGTTATTCCCTAATTTGCAAGGCAGAGATTTGAGGAAAATATATTGCTTGGTCTCTGAATGACATGAGAAATCAGGGTAACGCTGGAGCTTTTAGCTGAACAAAGACAAAATGTGAGGCCTTTTTATTATTCTAAAAAAATATATATATATCACATGTGTTTTTCCATTACACCCAGATATTGTAAAAATATATGTAGAGTATGTAAATATATGTAAAGTTGAGGGAGAAAGCAGCTGGTTTTTAAATTACAGAACTATTTTTTTCACTGTAAAAAACAAGACACCAAGAAGTTACAATTTAGTCCCAAAAGTCAAAAGAACATATTTTTGAAAATATGTAAAATTTGTTCTACGGCTCAACAGATGCAATACTTTTATCATGTTTTATAAATATTTAAATAACAAAATTAAAACATCTGATCCAACACCCAGTCTCTTAAACCTTTAGCCAGTTAATTAGTAAAAACTGTATTACTCTATATTGTTTAATGCTTAACAAAAATAAGGGATTTGTTACTGTAAAAATGATAATATCTGATATATTTCACATTTGGTTATTCCCTAATTTGCTGGCCAGAGATTTGGGGAAACACAGAACAATTACTAAAGTAAAACGGCTTAAGTCTATACAAGTACAGACATGTATGGACTTGAGTTCATTACAGGTTCATCACATCACAGATAATGTAAATAACCAAAGGCTCCACAGGCTGTGGATCAATACTGGATAAAGTCTCATCAACCAACAGCAAGACATTTTAAAGCAGGGGTCTCAAACTCAAATTAGCTGGGGGCCGCTGGAGGCAGAGTCGGGGTGAGGCTGGGCCGCACCCCCCCGCGCACCCCCCCCCCCCCCCCCCCCCCAAAAAAAAAAAAAAAAAAAAAAAAAGTCATTTTTATTTACAGCACAGTATAGTATTTGGCGTCTTTCTATAATACTGTGCTCATTGTTATCTACGAAGGTTTGAACTTTGAGAGTGTTTAAAAAAGAGAGAAATATGAGAAAATGTTACAGCTTGTCTGACGGTGCGACCCTATAATTGGTCCGGGTTACCGGGGACTGTTATTGCCGATGGACCGGTGCCACTATGTGACTGCAGACTATCTCCCAGTCCCATTTCAGCACGAAGGCGGAGGAGCACTTTGAACAGCACTTCGAAGTGAACTTTGAAACTGTGCATGAGGCGAATTGGGACACGGCCAATGACCGACAAATGATGGTGCGACCCTATAACTGGTCCGGGTTATCGGGGACTTTTATTGCGGTTGCACAGGTGTCACTATGTGACCGCAGACACAGGAGGCTGCACTGAGCTCTTTACTTTTCTTTTATCCCACCACATAACCATCACTTTGATTTATTTTGTCAGAGAGACACCTCATATGAACTCTCTAAGTGCCATTGACGTGCGTGTGTAAATATATGAATATATTTATGTATATTTATATATGTGTAATATCCCACTGAACAGCGTTGTGTTGCGAACACAACGCGCTCGGACGAATGTCCGCGTGTGCTCAATAGAAACGAGGCATCAGGCACAGAATATAACCCTCCATGGCAGCGCTACAGTAACTTTCACTCATTGAGAAATGTTTCTCTGCATCAAACCCGGCCGATGTCCCGCCCCCAGAGCCATATACCTCACTGTGATTGGTAGATTCGTTCAGCTCCGCACACAACACTGTAAAGTGCCACACATGTCAAACTCGCGGGCCGCATTAACATTAGAGTTTCATATCAAGGCGGGGGCCGCAAACTACAGGCCTGAGGGCCGCAAACTACAGGCCTGAGGGCCGCAATTGGCCCGCGGGCCGCGAGTCTGAGACCCCTGTTTTAAAGTAACGTTACATTTTGCGTAGACACACAAAGCACTGAGGCACATGTGTTCACTGACCTGATGTCTCCCCCTAGTGGGAGAAGGCAAGTATACAGGGCTGTACCAAAAATCTAAAGACTGATCATGATAAAAACTTTGGTCGATCTCAATGAGGCGAGCTCATTTTCATCGACAGGTCTACAGCCAATTCTGTGTGAGTGAGCAGGTCTGAAGAGGAGTCACCGCCCTCTTGTTCAGGTGAAAGCTCTGAGTCAGGGCCACAGAGCATCTCTTCAAATCTCCTTATGCGTCCTCAACGTGTTTCACAAGTTTTGACTTCGGTCTGCACAATTTCACTAGAAGTTCTGTCTCCCTCCCCGTGTCAGTCTCTCGCTCCCCGTGTCAGTCTCTCTCCCCCCGTGTCAGTCTCTCGCTCCCCGTGTCAGTCTCTGACTCTCTCTCGAGCCCTCTCTCTGTCTCTCTTTGCTCCCTCTCCGGTCCAGCTGCAGCAGCTTCTCCTCTTTTCTCTTTCTCTTCTGTTGTGCTTTTTGTCACTATAATCTACTTTAGGGAAAGTAAATAACCATTTTGTCATCATTTATGAGTGAGACTGAACTTGGCACACGGACATAGCACGTGTTTCTGTTGATAGCAGTAACTCACACATGCTACATTATACAAACTAATTTCAAACTTTAAATGTGAATTTTCTCTGGAATCTTCAGATATCCAAAACATGTTCCTAAATAGAGATAATACATATAATCTGGGGGTCAAATGAATTTTAAGAAACAGTGCATTCGTACTACCCTGAAAAGTATGTTCATTACTCGACGTGGAGATGACCCATGGAATGAACAAGATGAAAGCTTAAAATGCAGTGTTTCATCAGTAAACTTGAAAAGAATGTACAAGGTAAATGTATTTAAAAACTATGTCACTCAAGAGGGATCACAGTCAAAACTATGAATACTCACCTATGGTTTGGTAACAAGTTCTGTAATGTCATTTAATTAAGAAACGGTATCATCTGGTGCATCTGTTGTTTGTATGAGGAATTTTCACTCTTATTATTATGTTGTTGTTTTTTTTCTTTTATATGCTTCTGTCAGTAATCAACTGCTGGGTTGCTTTTGTTGTAGCTAAAGTAGGGGGGTAAGCTAGTATAAGTATCTACTTCTGCTTACTCCTTTTGAGCTCTGTCTTATATATGATAAATGTGATCTTTTGTGATCATTTACTTTCTTTCTTGTACCTGCTCAAATAAACTTTTCATTAATTCATTCACTCTGGAATCTTGAATTTTTCGCGTTGAATTTATCAACACAAAAATAAAATCTGTAGTGACCCTGACACCCGACTGTTTATGCCTGAAGTCCACCTGCCCATGTTTTCAATCAGACGGAAAAAAATTGATCAGTTTTTCCCCCGTATCACCCAGCCCTATGAGTATATGTTAAACGTTTTGATAAAGTTTAGTGTCTCCAAAGCATTGCTTCAGAAAAGGCAGTCAACTGCTCATTTACTGCCCCCCTGTGGCAGCAGGAGTGAGTACATTTCTAAAGTTCACATATTCGGTTTAGTTCTCACCTTCCCTCCGTCTGTTCGATGCTGAGCAACCACAGAAACCTTCTCCAACAGCGTGCGGAGTCTGGACTGAGTGGCGTGAGAAATCAGGTTAACGACATCCACTGGGACTTCCGAAACACCGGACCTTTTAGCTGAACACAAAACATAAGAACGGCCTTTTAAAGTATATACAAATCTAAATAATATCATAACAGGGACCTTCGATACACCAGACCCTCTCATGCCACAAGAGCAAAATGATGTTTTTCCATGTTTTTTTTATACTTGGACTTTACAGAGTTGCATAGTTTGGAGAAGCTGCAGTTCCAAAAAATCAGTGCTACAATGAAACAACAAAAATATTAAAGAGTTTTTGTTTTTTTTACTTCTATGGGGTATTAACTGCTAACACATAAAATATTTAGATCACCATGTTAGATTTTATTAGATTAGATATTATTATTAAGTTTATAACTTCCCCCTTCAAAGTGATATCACAACACAATCAGCATTCATTTTAAAAAAACAACAAAAAAACTTTCAACCAATAAATCCTAGTACGATTTACTTCTACTGTAAAACAAAAACAAAAAAAAAAACAGTTAAATAACTGCGCAACTATAACAAACCTTCTTTCACATCCTTCTTGTACCAGTGTTTGGGAAAGTGAAAATTAGGGCTGCACAGTGTATTGCATAAGTATCGATATCGTGGTACTAATACTTTGCAACTAATGTCATCAACATTCCCTGGGGGTGTAAAACTAACTGGAGGCACTGATCTGTCTGAGGCTTTGTTAGACTTTAACACAACACAATCTGACCATAAAGAGCTGACTTAGCAGGAAGTAAAACAGGTGAGTTGATTTGTACTGTTAAACACGTCCCACTCAAATAAGCTTACGGTCACAAGCTAGCTAGCATTAGCCAACAGTTTTTTCAGTTAGTCGCTCTCATCTTTTTGTTGAAAATCAAACTCCTAAACAGGACCATGAACGTTCGGATTGATCACAGGCTCCTGAAAATGTGCTCTTTAAATCCATTTTGTCTTTTTTTTTTGAGTAAAAAAAATAAAATAAAGAAAAATCCATGTATAAATCCATTTTGTATTTTTTCAGACTATGTAAAAACTTTTTTGACAGTGTTTGCCAATGTGTGCATTGCATCACTATAGTTACTGATCCATCCATGTAAAACACCCCAGTGCGATGTCATTGCAAAGTATCAGCTGATTGAGGCACATTCCCAAACTGTACCTATGTCTAGGATACGCCGGTGCAGCATTCCCGGGGGCAGGAAGGCTTCGTCTTTACAGGACCGGATCATTGTTCCCACAAGCTCCGAGCTGGTCGCTAGGATACGAGCGTTCTCCTCGTTTAAGTTCACGCCCGCCATGGAAGCCACATCGTTAATGTCATCGTCGTCTCTGTAACGAGAACAGAAATATTTTTATTGCCAGCTTTGTTTATTTTATCGACTAAAATATTTTCATCATAGTTTTTGTCAATTGCTATAGCTTTTTTCCCTGTGGTTGCCATGGTCATGGTTGGCTGCTCTTGTGGCTGACAGGCTGACACACAACCATCTTAAATTTTTTACTTAATATTTGGGGATTTTGACCAAACAGGTGCAGCATGTGGAGTTTAAAGGACTGTGTGATTTCAGCAGCTTGTTTTTCCTGTATCCATGGCAATCCTGCTTGGAGATAGCTATGCTAGCTAGCTAGCTCCAAAATGCTACAGGCTTTCTACACCAAATATGGCAGAAGACATTCCAGAGGGAATGTCCCATCTCATCATCGACCGAAACAGAGTGGAGAGAGGGTTAGGGGAGGCTTTCCTGTTGTGTCTCCAGGGTTCACCTGGTGACCCCTGGAGGCTGCTGTGATGCTGCAGGACACAGAGGAGGGACACTTTTGTCCTGAGGGCTGCTGCTCTCCTCACACCTGACACTGCTGATGACCTGTTGAGACTTTAGCTTGAGCTATTGTTGTATTATACTGCTATGAGCTTAAACTGCCCCTTGGGACAGACAAAGTGATATTGATTTTTTTTTGTCTGTTATGTAAGAGAGGGTAGGCATTTATGGGTTTTTTTCTACTACCCTCCTTTTGGGTATCATATCTGTAGATATGACCAGGGGTTCGTAGAGTAGACCAAAACTGTACTCAAGTAAAGGTAATGCTACTCCAACGTAAAATACTCAAGTAGAAGCACAAAGCAGTGGTCCAAGAAATGCCTGAAGCAAGAGTATTTGGGAAAAGTACTACTCAAGTAAGTAACTAAAGAGTAACTAGGCTGAAGTGATAGTCTTTGGCCCAAAGAAACACAGAGAAAGTGTCAGCAGTCACCTCCAATCTCTCTAAAACCTTCAAATCAGGCTAGAAAGCTAAAGGTAATAATGGACTCAGACTTGAACTTTAACAGCCACATCAAATCAATAACATCTGCAGCTTTTTACCATCTAAAAAAATATCTGCTGGTGCCCAGAGTCAAGACTAAACATGGGGAATCAGCATTTCAGTTTTATAAGGCTAAAACCTGGAACAGTCTTCATGAGACAACTTTGACAATGTTTAAATCCAGGCTAAAACAGTTCTGTTGAGCTGTGCATATGACTGAAAGGTTTTTATTCTGCACTTTTCTCCTGTAATGTTAATTTTATGATGATTATTTATGTTCTGATTTGTTGTATTGTGATTTTAATGTCTTTCTTATTCCGTAAAGCACTTTGAATAACTTTGTGTATGAATTGTACTATACAAATAAACTTGCAACTGTTGGGACATAACATCAGATTTATAACTTGAGGTGAATGTGAAGCACAAAACATTAAATATTGAACAAAATCATGTATTTTCAAAGAGACACAAAAATGAGCCAAAGTAAATCATATCTGAAGGAGCACTGCAAGAAAAACAAATCAAATCATTGATATATTGTCAACATAAAGCTGAAGTCACTTGTGGACAAGCAACAAAAGCTGGGACGAAGAACCACAATTTTTACCTGAGTAATACATTGCTGCGTAACACTTCTCTTATTGTACAGTGCTCTTACTCGAGTAAAAGTACTGTTACATTGTACAATAAGAGTACTGTTACTTCAATAAAAATATTATTCCAGAAGGAGTAAAAGTATGCTGCTAGAAAGTGTCTTTCTTTCTGTGTTTAAGTGCGTACTACCCACTTATGGATTTTAGTTGACGTTAAATGCCATGACATATTCACTGACTATAACTAGACTGACTGGTTTGATCAAAATTGAAATTAATTAATTTAAGACACGCAACATCATTGTTTAAATTTAAATTACATACAATGCTTTCAGAAAGTATTTGATTGGCATAACTCACCTGAAGGTCCCACCCCCTGGGTCACTGAGCTTCTTCTGATTGGCTTGTGCCGCCATGATTGGACTTTTCCCTAAAATGGTGGCCGGCCCTCGTATCAATGTACCTGATGAGAGAGGAAACATCTGAACATCAAACTGTTTTAATACAAATTAAAATTTTACTTTTTCAGAAATTATTTTATATAATTAATTTTGTTTACATCAAAAATTGTTTTTTTTTTTTTTTAAAGAGTGGGTATTTTACTTCTATGGGGTATTAAATGTAACTCATAACTTTCATTGTTTTGAAAATGCTGTATTCACCCAAAACAACATATTAACATGTTTTATAAATTTCATTTTGTTTTTGATGCTCTGAGTCTTCTCTCCCTTTGCTCTCTGCACCAAGTCACCAAGCACCTTTAGCGTGCATCCTGCTAAAGAAACCGCTGCACATCACATCAGGTTTGTGAAGTTGTAGTGCATTGTTTTGTGTCATGTTTTTGTATATTTATAGAGAATTGCCGTATGGGAGCATGGGTGACGTAGGCTTGTGGGCAGAGCTTTGGACAGGATTATACTGCTCACCAGGAGGAGGGTTCAAGCTCGGCAGAGATCGCTAGATTACCGTAATTTCACGGCTATAAGGCGCACCGGATTATAAGGCGCAGCTTCAGTTACAGGTGCTTTTTCTGCATTTAACACATACAAAAGTCGCACCGTTAGCCCAAACATCCACAATCCATTCACAAATCGTGGCGTAACTTGCCCAGCGAGGCGTGTTCGCTGTCTCATCCATCGCTCCCGCGATTTTCGCAACTTTTAACCGCGCCTTATAGCCGTGAAATCACGGTACTCAAACATGCATGGATGACATTTAAAACCTCTTCAGCTCTGTTTTTGATGAGGGAACAACATTATAAACATGGTCGAAAGCTCCAAAAAGTCAATTCAAATGTTCCCAATAGTCAATGCCTACCTTGTGGTCTGAGGTTCTGGCTGATTACTACAGGTCTGGTCACAGTTTGGACGCCTGGTCGTGCCACAGCCTAAAAAAAACAACAAAAAACTTGTATATATTTCACAGAAAAAATGACAGACAGGACTCTTTCTGACCAACATTTTAACTCCCATCAGGCTTTCTGTGAAAATGACACAAGTTTAACAAATAAGCACATAACTCTTTCACTCCGAGTTCTTCACATTTATTGACCTGAAAGTGAAACCAAAGATGGTAACTTTCAAACAAATACTTCACTCTGATTGGTCCATGAAAATATACTTATTTTGCCTTGTGTCAGTGGCACTGTGTACTGGAACAAAATAGACAGAATTTCTTTATAAAGTCAAAAAGACAAAGGCGGCCTGTGAACTGTTTCTTACCTTCACAGAAAATAACTTTAAACTAAATAACTAACAAATTAAACTAAATAACTAACAAATTAAACCCCTGGTGTAGAAATTCCATGCACCCTTACGATGTACTTATAAATAATACATTCTCACCAATGTAGTGGCATTCCCCATTGGCGAGCCGAGCCGGACCGCGCTAGTGGCCGGGCTGATGGGCAGCGGAGGTCTGATGGTGCTGGTTGTGACCACAGGGGGCACTGCTGCTGCAGTGCTGGGGACTGGCATCAGAGACTGCTGATTACTCAACAGGGACTGACGGAGCGCAGGGAGACTTTTCTGAGAGAATCACACAAGATTTATTTTAGGTTAGATAGAAACATTTACATGGACATTTTGTTTTTAAGTTTCAGTTATTGAATAAGTTTGCTTTGTATGATACTAGATCTTAAAGGTCCTATATTACACAAAATGAACTATTGTGAGGTTTAAGCTCTGTTATAATGTCATTACCTCATCAAAAACACACCTGGAGTTGTGTTTTGTTTCATTCACACATGTTTGAGTTATCCTTCATTATTAGTCTGTCTACATCTCTAAAGCTCAGTATGCTCCGTTTCACCTTGTGATGTCATGCAGCAGTAGTTTTCAAGTTAACAGCTATTTTTTAATTTTAGTTCAGTTCAGATTGGCAATTCCAGGGGTGAAATCTTCCAAATGACTCCAATGAAGGTGTATGGAGAAAACACAGTGGAGCACCTCTTGTATTATGACATGACATCACAAGGTGGAACAGAGTGTTTGAGAGAAGAACTCAGCCTAAATCTGCAGGGTTGTGTGTGAAACGTGTGTAAATTAAGCAAAACACAACTCCAGGTCTATTGAGGAAACATTACAACATAGATCAGAGAATAGTGTAATATGGGCCCCTTGAAGTACATTTTATGGGCAGAAGAAATAAAATTGTGCACATGTGTTTCAGAATCCATGGTAACTGTTTTAAAGTTTAAACTGTTGGTAATGATTCTCGAGCACACCCAGGAGAACATTGTAGATAAGAAAAAATGGTTAGCGGTTGTTTGTTGGAGCCGTTTCTTACTTTGAGGAAGGGGATGAGGTAGGGCTGTGGGGAGGACTTCAGCTCAGCCTGAAGCCGAGTCGTGAACTCCTCTGGTTCAATCTTAGCGTCCTGAAGGAACAGTAAAAAAAAAATATTACAAAAAGAAAATGATAAAGAAGGTATAGTATTTTTTTTTTACAATTTACAAAAAAATAAATATTATAAAGAGGCTTAAGTAAGAGAGAGACACTACAATCATTTAAAGTGACGTAAATATATTTAATACAGGCTAGGCTAATGGTACAACAGAACATTTCACTCTGCCTTAGTTTATGTAAAATAATTTTCCCATAGTTCGTTTCTGCTGATAGAGAGAGACACTGAACTTTTGTGTTATATTAAAGTGGAACTAAACTCTAAACTAAACCAATGGCCTATATATGTATATACTGTGTTTAAATGGCATTATCTACTGCTCCAAGTCCTTTTTTGTTGTTTTCTTTTACGCAATTTTAGTGCAAACTAGGTAAATTTGCAGTTTTGTGTGTGTGTGCCTCCTCCAGTGGCCACAGCAGTTTCAAGTACTACGTGACATCACTCAGGACTGCTCTGATTACATCTAGGTGATTATAAACACTTGGCTGCAGGGGCAGAGTTTTAAGTGTCACTCTCCCTTTAGTCGTCCATACCCTGTTCCCCTCCTCCCCTTTAGTCCCCCAGGTGCTGCTCAGTTTAGCGGCTCTATTTGAAATGTGGTTTTGGGTGGAGTTTAGCCATTTGGTCCCACTTTAACCATAAACCAGGACAACAAATCTGCAATCTGACAGTTAAACAGCAAATTCCACCAGAGAATTCCAGCCCGTCTCTAGCTCACTGTTAAAATACAGGGATTATACAATGTTCTAATGTCCATCCAAACCTATTCAAACAGATAACCATAGTATAATCTGATATTGTGAGAGCTGGTCCTTACGAGCAGGTCCTGCACCAGGCCTTTGACGTTCTTGGAGGTATCTGGAGACGGAGAGTTGTGAGACGCTAGTTTGATCAACGTCGACAAAAAGTTCTTGCATTTCTTCACATTTTCCTGCATTTCCTGTTGGGATAGTTGTAAAGAAGATGATCGTATAAACACAGACAGACACAGACACTTTTTATTTGACTAATACTATTTTAGACCGTATCTTAAACTGCGAATGAAGGAAAACTGATACCATAAACTGTATAAAGAAGTGGACTAAGTGAGTGTGACGTCACCCATCGCGTTTGGCTCCAGTCAAATGAAGCTCATTAAGGCCAGTGCAGTTATAGGGTTTTTCCAATTTGGAGCCGAGTTTCTTCTTACAAATTCCGACAGTGAGTCAATCATAGCAACCAAAGAAGTAATCTAGAGCGAGGCTATTGACGGAAACACCCCTTTCTGCCCATACCGCTGGTCTAGCAAAGGGGCGGGAGCTTAACAATGCTGTCCATCAAACCGGTTGCTAATGCTTGCAGGAATGACTTCGGAGAAAGACGTTGCCTGATTTGTCTGTTATTAATGTTCATATCTTGATTTACGGACACAGAAGCGAAATAAAAACACCAGGATCATGTAGCACAGATTAATACGAACATGTTGATGGAGCTGGTTAGCAGATTAGCTATGTCAATTTATATATACAGTCTATGGTCTGAAAACTTTTAATATGGCCTTTTACTGTTCTGTGTTATGTCTCTTTCGTAATCGTTTTGCATTTTGTTTTCTGTGTCACATGCCTAGGGACAACAGATGGAATTTAGCATCTTTGTATAATCTGGCATATTTACACAGTAATCACAGACGTTCATTAATATGCACTGTCTCATCAAATAAAAAAATAAAACATACATAAAGATAGCAGTAACTCTTCGGCTGGTTGGACCAAACAAAAATAAATTGACTCTAGCTAGAATGCTCTGATATTCCCGTGTGTGTGCATTGACCTGTGAGACGACGTTGAGTCGAGCCGGAGCAGTGACCGCAGAGCTGGGACTTGGACTGGTTTTGTTCAGGACAGTGCCTCCGGCTGTGATCACCGTGGGGGGCTTCTGTGGAGTGGACATCTTCACCGACACCGCAGAACCTCCGGGGGCAGCACTGAGCGCCTTCTGACAAACACACACCATCAAGAGCAGACCACCACCAAACAAGAACCCATAATATCAGAACAAAACAAGTAAAACATATGAAAAGATAATTTGCTTCTAGGACTGCAGTCAACTAAAGAAATTCTTGGTAGTCCTGCTGATTGATTGGTTTACTAAAAAGGGGGTGTGGCAAAAGCTCTCAAAACTGTTACGCAACTCTATGGCTGCGCCCGAATGTCCCCCCTAGCCCCTAACCCCTCATTCACTACAAAGTCCTGCACTCTTTAGCGGACTCTGTAGAGCCTCTCCACAAAGCAATTCAAAAACGCAGCTCACTACCTTCAGGTCACATGACTCTCGTGTCTGGGTGAAAAACAGTCTAAAGGCTAAACTCTGATAAAACTTGATTTCTGTCATAAATAATGATCAGATTAGGCTGGCACAAGTCTTTATGGATTAACAATAACCCACAAGTGTTTGTTGAGCTGGATCTCATGTAAACTGACTAGATTTTTACTTTTTTTTTAGCTGTTAACACCTCAAGCTAAGCAGCTAACACTAGCAACTTTATACAACAACAGTTTATCTAAAAGTGTTATTGTTAATCAGGATGAACAGTGTGATAAACCAGCGCTTCTATCTGCTACATTCAGTTGTAGTTGTGGAGCCAGAAGCACATGATCATTTCCTATTTGGAATGCAGCGGCTAGTGCGTTAGGTATGTCCATTTATATATACAGTCTATGCTGGTGCTGTACAATTAATCAAATGAGATTCTGTGATGTCTAAGGCTGAGTGATCAGCATGGGTCTGTTTAAAGGAGAGGTTTACAGCCAGTCCTCTGTCAGTAAAACATATGGTTTGGAGCAGGCGCAGGACTGACGGGAGAAGAGGCTGGGCTATGTTTTGTGTTAAGTCTCACTGATAAAAAGTCTGTATTGTTTATGTTCAAAAGACTTTTATTAGTCTGTTAAAAAAAATGTAATTGAAACAAAAATTACAATAGGTATGAGGGGAAAACGCACCTGCACCGTGCTGGAGGCTGGTTGGGTCATTCGGGTCTGAGGAGAGGCCAGTCGCACAGTGGGAGTCCCAGGAGCCTGCAGAACACAGGGATTATAAACATGTTCTAAGGGTGGGCTATACGCAAAAAAAAAAAAATCACATCGCCATTTTGATGTTATAATGTTTCTAGGAGTCTGTAGTATCTTTATATACATACGTAAGCAGTAACTAAAGTCATCCACTACTTCTACTTCACTGTGACTGGTTATTTCCATCTGTCACTCACTCGACCCACGACAGAGGCTGACCAGTAGGAGGAGTGGGTGTGGAAAGTGCCCAGGCATGATAGAAATATAGGTCTGATGAGAAGCCACTGTAATGTTTTTAGACCCTTAAAAGTTGCTAAATCTCATGTCATATTCATTCACTCTCTGCGCACTCAGATATTGTTAAGTTCCTTCTGTAGGTGCCACAGCAGCCCGGAGGCAGACTGATGGAAGTGTGGCTGCTAATGTGCATACACAAACTTTGTTATAACTGGGCACCCTAATCGACAAGATGGGGATCAGGTATCACTGCTCTTCACATTTTTCACTAGTTTGAATGTTGAAAATAAAAATGATTACGTTCAAATAATTTAAATAGCAGTATCACCATGGTTAGGCTCTTACCGACGTGGGTGTGCTGACCCGAATAGCGCCCCCCGCCGCCGTAGGGGTGGCAGGCCTCTGGAGGTTGACGGTTTGATTCTGTTGAGTTTTGGCCTGAGCCTGAGCCAGGACCTGCTGAGGAACCATGACCAGCTGACCAGTCTCTGTGCGAACCAACACCATCCCTGCAACACAAGAGGAACCTGTCAGGAGACTGCTACAGAACTAATACACCTTAGACTAGATTTATAATGCACTGATGCTTTGCAGCTGATGTCGTCAACATTCCCTGGGGTTGTGATGCTAACTGTAGGCACTGCTCTGTCTGAAGCTTTATTGGACTTTAATCTTGAATCTTAAGCTTTATTTGAACACAATCTGACCATAAAAAACTGAGCTAGCTGGAACTACAACAGGTGAGCAAAGCTGTGCTGTAAAACGCAAGTCCCTCTCGAATAAAATTAGTCACAAGCTAGCTAGCATTAGCCAACAGTTTTCTCACCTTTTTGTTGAAAATCAAAAACAGAAGCATGAACACTCGGATTGATCACAGGCTGCTGAAAATTTACTGTTTAAATCTATTTTGTATTTTTTCTTTAGTTTTTTTTTTTCTTCAGTTTGACAGTTTTTGACAGTGTTTGCTAGTGTGTGTGTGTTGTGCCACCATGGTAACTGCAGAATATTCCGCCCTAAAGGTAAAGGTAGAACACCCCCTGCGTGATGTCACTGCAAAGTATCAATATAACAAAACAACTGAATAATGGCATCACTTTCTAAAGGTTTCGGCGAAATAGTATTTCTATTTTGTTTATTTTATACTCACTTTGTAATTACCGTAATTACCTATCCACATGAAACAAAAGCACAGAGATATTGACCACAAACCAGGTCAACACATCTGCAATCTGTGATATTTAAACTACAAAACTAAACACAAGCACATTTTAGCACAATGTTGATGGACAGCCCACCCCTTCCTGCGTGTATTCTCTTACCCGGTGGCATAGTGAACCCCGGCGGTAGCTGGATGGTAGTCTGCTGTTGCGGTCTCACTGCTATCGGCGCTTGCGGAGTCGGAGCCCTGGTCGTGGCCGCGTTTACCCCCAGCACGGGCCTCTGCTGCTGGACACCTGTTGCTGCCACCCCTGGACTAGCTCCTGGAGGTCTGACCACTGCTACCGTGGGCTGCGCCAGTCCATTCACAGCTGGTTTTACCCCTCCTGCTGCTGCTCCTGTTTGCGCTATCTGCGTAGTCAACGGGGGCGTATTGGCTAGGATAACACTATTCCCAGACACAGGTTGCGGTTGGGGCATTAGTTTGTTAGGAATTAGCTGGTTTGTGTGGTTCAAAACTTGCGATGTTGATGCGTTCGGAGAGGGTACACTTTTCGGATCCACTCCATTTTGATTCGGGACGGGGCTGGGATGCCTCTGCAAAGCGATAGTCGGAGAGGATTGACCGGTGAATTGAGACGCCATGATAGTAGAGCCACTGACTGCGTTAATAACAGTTCCTGGTTGTTGTGGGGTTGGGAGAGAGGGAGAGGAGAGGAGTTTGACGGATCCGGGACCACCGTTTAGGCTTTGGAGGCCAGGGGAGGCTGGGGTGGGAGCCAGAGAGGAGGTAGGGACCACAGCTGGGTGGAAGGGGGCAGGAGCAGAGGGCTGAGGGGTCACGGAAATGGCTGAAAAACAGAAAAATAACAGTGTTAGTTTGTTGGCATTGATAGCTACTGAACTGAAAGTGCAAAAGACAGGTTAGACTATGAATTTCCCTAAAACATTTACCATGATTATATTTAAGATTTTACAAAAAAATGTGACATACACAGAGTTACCTACCAACCATAATGTAAAACTTGTCTAAATTACACAATAATTATGATTAGACTAATAAAAATAAATGACAACACCTTTAATTATTTAAATGAATGCCTAAACTGTCAGGAAAATGCCTTCCTTGTGTATAAACTGTCTCTGCATTTTGGATGGAGTTTTCAGGGTTGATGACAGAGACGGAGGGATCATGTTTTATAACTCAGTACTACTTCCTGTATTTTTGTATGTTGCTACTTCTTTCCCAATTAAC
Source organism: Periophthalmus modestus (assembly GCA_019594935.1). NCBI lineage: Eukaryota > Metazoa > Chordata > Actinopteri > Gobiiformes > Gobiidae > Periophthalmus > Periophthalmus modestus. The sequence goes on from JAIEZT010001390.1 coordinate 4,509,250, forward strand.
TGGTGTAAAACTAACCAAACTAAGTCAGATTTAGAAAAATATGAAAACCTGTCAGATGCACTTTTTGGCTTTTCAAATCGATATACAAGACAGTACAATTTATATAAACCATTTTGTTTAGTATTGACTTAATTCGGCCCCGCCCACTTTTGTCTCTAGATACGACTAACCTTAAAATTGTAAATTGTTTGTTGCAGCACTTCTGGTTAAGGAGGAATCTCATTCATTTCAATCGAGAAAAGTTTTGCCACTAAAATCTGACATAAAGTAGGTTCATTTGTGTAAAACTTTCTATGTTCTTGTGCATCAAGAAGTCAACAATATAGACAATTTATATCAGTGTAAGAAAAATATGCACTATGATCTATTTTCCATGTAAAGAATTCGTCATACTGAAAAATATATACATATATAGTAATAAAATTAATAATAACCACCTAAATTAAACAAATAAAACATTTTTTTTGTACATTTTGTTAATCTCTTCTGGCAAATAACAAATTGATATGATTAACTTTTTTCCCCAACTCTAACATCACAGAAAACACAAAACATTTGAAGCTGTTAACAGGAACACCCTTGAATTCTCAATAATTTCAACATTAAATCTAACAAATAAGAATAATTTACAGAGTTTGACACCGCGTTTATACCCCGAAAAGTATTCTCTAAGCAATAATGACCAGTATTTTGATATTTAGCAGTATATTTTTGGGCCTTAAAAGCATTATCAGTGTATTATAATGTAGTACTACAGCAAAGGTTATGCGTTGACAACATGCACTTTCCTGTTCTACTCTTACAATAAATCTGCATTAATTTCACTTAACTGGACAGATTTTGGGCAGCAAAATTAGCCATTAGAGCAAAGTTTGCCATTTTGTTCTGATAAAAATGTAATAAAGTTAATGCAACGAAGACGGTGTATTCTTTGACATATTTTGTGGGCTAAACTATTAAAAATGTGTGTTTATTTATGCCCGGGCTGCGTTTAGAGAGAAAGTTTAGCTTGTGGTAGCTGATTGGAGTGTGTGCAATGTGCTACTTGAAGATAGTTGGTGGAATGACAACACAGTGTACCCATCACTTATCCCGGGGCCAAACCACACTATTATTAACAGTCAAAGATAGATTTTTACGCTCTGAATCTGATTTTACACAAGATGTTTAGCTGTTTGCAGTGGGTGTCTGGCAGAAGTGAGATCCGTGGAGCTACTTGGGGGAGAGTTCGTGCACTGTCTACGCGGGGTTCCCTCTCTTTTTCCTGCGCTCGGCTTTTCGGGACATCATCTCCGGTGTCTTACCAGAGACTCCGGCGGTTCCAGCGGCAGTAGAGGCGGCCAGCGCGCCCCCGGACACAGCAGGCCCGTCGGCAGCAGCGGCGGACGGCTCCCGGTTTGAGCCCGCTTTCGGATGCCCTTGTTGCGGCTGCGGCGGCTGCTCCGAAGACCCCACTCGCTCTCGCACTTTCCCTGAGAACTGGCTGGCTCCGGCCGGGCCCGTCTCCCGTTTCCCGTCGGTAAACGAAGCAGCGGGAGCCTTTCTGTCGCCGAGCTGGGACTCCAGGGAGCCCACCAAGTCGCTGACCGCCTTCTCGTCCACCTCAGTGAAGAGCATGTCCTCCAGTGGGTCGGAGGCTCCCGCCATCTTTGATCTGGGACCGTTGTGCAAATCGTATTTTAGAATGTACGCATGCGCCGAGCTGCCCTGTTGTTTTCAGGCCTCAGCGGAAGGAAGCGCCAAGGCTGGATTTTCAAAATAAGAGCAAAATAAAATCCAGGATAAAAAGTCTTTCTAAAAAAACAAAACAAAAACACACACAACTGCAACTTATAAAATTATGTCCTTTTATTGTTATGAATAACTCAAATAAATAATAAGTTAATAAATGTTATCCTATTTATCTATGTATTTATTTATTTATTTGTTTGTTTTCTAACTATGAGTCTAAAAGCAACCTGATATTATTATATATTCAGCAATGAATAGGTATATGTGTGGTATTATGTATTATGTATTATGTATATGTATATCGTTGACTTAACTAGTCTTAGTTAGCCTACAATAATTTAAGTCTTTTGTTAAAGTTAAACATCTTTATTTGTTATAATAGTCGTACTTTAATCTAAATTAATCTACAAAATTAATTTGTAAATTAATCTAAATGAATCTACTAATCTACTCAATAATTACAAATACAATAATTAGCATCCTTATTCAAATCCTGACACTGTACTTGTAGTCGTCTATAGTCAAATTTTTTTTCGATTAGTTGACCATTTAAATAATTTTTTCTTTTGTACATTGAGATTTTTTAAAAAAACAAATAAAGGTTGAAATAAGGTGACTGAAGGCTTCTAGTTAGAGAATATTTACGAATAACGTATATTATTTATAATAAATCTAAAATGAATTATTCTTTGTTTTGCATTTTGCAACTATCTTTGATATAAACTTATTTTGGCACGTGTTTTACAAAACTGGGCTTGCATCAGCGCAAACCTGACTCATCCTGCATGTTTCCATCCTGTAACTGCAATATTCCACTGTTGGCTATAAAACGTGGCTATCTCCATGAAGAATGTTCTTAAGTATGCTTTTAATTTTCTATTTCCATGGAATCGTGCAGGCGACGTGCCACGTCCAGAAAGTTATATACTGAACCTTTAACTCAAAACAGCAAACAAACTGAATTCTTAAAGCTATAAAATGACCTGAAATAGCATATTATTATTATTCCCGTATTGCTGAAGATTATATTATTATAATAGATAGATATTATACTAGATATTATTATAATAGATATTGAAAATTATTTATACTACGGGAGGGGGGGGTTTACGTTTTCCCACATACCCGCGTACTTGTTTTCCTCGTGAGATCTGGCAACCCTGTGGATGAGGTAGCCGCCGCCGCAGCCGCCATGTTGTAGCGGAGAGCAGCGAGTCCCGTAGAAGTGCCAGAATCGACCCAGACTGTCGCCTTCTGAGTCAGATTCACACATTTTACCACGGACTTTTCTCGTGTACGGTGCCCCCGGTCCTCGCTGACACCATGAGCGGAGGAGGGACGCCTTATCTGGGCAGTAAAATCAGCCTGGTGTCGAAGGCCGAGATCCGCTACGAGGGAATCCTCTACACGATCGACACGGAGAACTCCACTGTCGCACTCGCTAAAGGTACGCGAGCTAAGCGGCTAATGCTAACTCCCACCAACAACAACACTTTTACACCACTTTTACACACATTTTAACATTTGTTCAACACTTTTACAATACCTATAACTGCTTTCGCATTTGCACATAATAGTTAAATGATAAATTCATATTTTTAGTGCGCATAAATAACTAAAATAATCCATATGTTCGGCTAGCAGCTAACTTTAGCAATATCAAATCAAAGTTGTGCTGCAGTTGCAAAGACAGAATGAGTAAGCTTATTTATTTGTGTAATTCTAAAAATACCCGATTTGTAGACCAAAAACACATTTAATTTACCCTAAAAAGTTGTCAAAACGTGAGATAAATGCGTATTATTCAGTTTTAATTTAGGTTTTAGGTATTTAGCTCGCTGAGACAAAGATGTTCTGAAGTAGTTTATTGCTAACTTGCTAATTTCCACAGTCCTTTGTTATAGAAAGTAATTTAAAATCAAATACACAATAAGACAACTACCCCATTGTCAAGAATTCCCATGCTCTTAGCTACAACATTCAACCCATTGTCATAAACTGAGGTTTATACGTTTATTTATTCTTGAAAATTTGGACACGTTTTGTTAAAAATACGTGTTAGAACATTGGGATAAACAGAACATTGGGATAATCCTTAGCAGAGTGTGTTCCCTGTTGCTTACCATGTGTAGCAGGTGGCTAAAGATTTCATTCATCTGTCTTATTATGGGATAGTTATTGGTTATTCATAGACAGTAAATTGTGCTGATGTTCCTCTGTCTGATAGAGCTCGTGTAAGTATTCCTTTATCAATAATTATATGGGGTTTTTTTTTTTTTTTTTTTTATAAGAAATATCCAGAAGAAAAGTCAAAGACCAAACCTAGAATTTACAAAGTCTTTTATTATTTTCATTCTGTGAGTTTTGCTTTCACACTACTTCTCTCAAGTCCAAACTATTGGACTGTCTTTACTGTTGTGATGGGAGTGCGCCTTGTGAACGTGGAGCATAGAGGAGCTGCATTTTTTTTTCTTTCTTTGTTTTGGGAAGTGCATGTGTTTTATATGTTCTCATATCCGCGTGCGTTTGGTAAATGGGTTGTTTTGGTTTATGTAACACCACACTTACCCTACATTGTGGTGGTTGACTATAGAGGGCCTTTCTCAGTTTTATTGGATCTAGGAAGGAGAATAACTTAACCAATGCTGATTGCTGTGCCTATGATGATTTTAGGCCAAATAAGGCTTATCTTTAACTTGAACATGCAGCAGGCTGTGTTTTGGCAGAGTGATTTTAAGTTATTTTGATTTTAAGTTATTTTGCTAATTTTACACTAGATAAAACCAAAAAGTCTGTGCAGCTCTCCGGTGTGTCAAAGCAGCACAATACAGCACTTTACTGGAGTTTATAACCACTGTAACTGAAAGTCTGGACCAAAGGTTGCAAGTGTGAAAGCACCCCAAGTCCACAATCCTGCTGTATTCATCAAACCACCACCACAATATCTGCAGATTAACCAGAACCTCACGCTATGAAGGTTATTGGGTCTTTCTATGTGGAGTTTGCATGTTCTCCCTGTGTCTGGGTGGATTTGCTCCAGGCACTCCAGTTTTTAACCCAACCCAACCCAAAACACAAAAGGTGAAATCCTCCAGCTAAGGTAGTCTTGACAAAGACTAGCTCAAGATCTGGAGCTGGGTCCCACTGCTCCTGACAGGCTTAACCCAGAGACACTGAAGGATGGGTCAAATGCAGAAGACACATTTTACTAAGTTTAACCATATAAGTGTAACCTGTTTAATAAGTGTTTCAAATTGACTTTGACGTTCGTTTCGACTGAACTGATCTGATGAAGAGATTTTAGCTGTTTTTGTTGTTGCAGGTTTAAGTCTGACGTCATTTTGTGCGCACTCCAAAGATTTACCAACAAAAGCCTGTCGCAAGTCTTTAATTATAAATAAATCTGCACTGAAGGAACCAATCAGAAGCAGCGGTTTATGAGTGGGTTAGAGTTGGGTTTCACTGATGCCATGTTATTGTTCCAGAGGACGGATGGCATTATGTAACCCACAGTCATCTGGATCTGTGCAGCAGTGAGCCGGGTTTTATGGGGAAAAGTTAAACGGGACTTTGAGAATATCTTAATGTTTTTTGTAGTGGAGCTTCAATAATAAATAGGAAAATATATTTGAAAGGACAGTAAATTACCCACAGATCTATGGTTACTTTAGACCATTATTTTAAAGATTACAATTATGTGTGTTCCGTTTTTACTTTTAATCTTCCTTATTTTTTAAAGCAATTTGGGACATATGATACACAAAGTGTTATGTTTCTTGATTTTATTTAATTTTATTATTGATAATTTCATATTGACCACCTTCAAAAATCTTGTTTACTGGATTCCAAACTTGATTTTGAGACTAAGGAGTCAGCTTGGTTATTTTTATTGATGGAACTGCAGTTTAATATCACAGACAGCACAATGTTCTTTGTAGTATAAGTCTGTTTCGATAACACATTTTGAAGTTTGATATATTGCTGAAGTAAATATAGATGATAAACGATAATATTGAAACTCATTTATGCCACTGACACAATAACCCCAGAACAAATTGAAACCAAAAAAAATTGTAAATCTACAATATTATTAAAAATCAGAGTTGCAATAAATAAACACCAGAATGATGCTTTAGTTGTTAGTTTGCATCTGTGAGTCATACAAGTTATTCATTCAAACTTTGACACCTTAAATATGATCATATAGCCAAAAAAAGAAACCAAAAATGTCCCGGTTATGCAAAGAAAAAGTACACAAAAAATATATTTCCATCCTTCATATACTTAACAAAAAGTCGATGTAGTGATTATCACGACAGGCCAACTCACATGTCGTCTCTAGTCAGCATTGCGGTCTTAAGATGATCATAAATACATTACATTTATGGTTATTATAAAACTGTTACTACTGTTTGACTGGACTTAACCATGTTTTGGTATCTTTCCCTCTTCAGTGCGCTCGTTTGGGACAGAGGATCGTCCGACTGACCGCCCCATCCCTCCTCGAGATGATACTTTTGAGTACATAATATTCAGAGGCAGTGACATCAAGGATCTGACCGTGTGTGAGCCCCCCAAATCTGCCTGCTCCCTGCCGCCCGACCCCGCCATCGTACAGGTAATTACTGTTTTCAGTCACACCTGACCCTGTGTGTCCAGAGCCTTAATCTGCAGAGAGACACGTACAAGTGTCTCTCATCCTCATTGTGTATGGGCAGGCGTCATGTGAAAGCTCAGAACCTCCAGCTCAGAACCTGCATAAAAACTAACCCTGTAGTTAGATCTGTACAAACATGTTCTGACATGTCTCTGTGTCAGATGCCCTCCCTGTATCTCCATGTGGTCTTATTATGCACACAAACGTCTAACCCTGTAGTTTCGATCTGTACAAACATTTTCTGAAAGGTGTTTCTTGTTTTAGTTTGTCAGTTCAGATTTCAGTCTTTTGTCAGTTCTTCTGAATCTGTTTAAAATGTGAACTTTGAACTGAATCCTATTTTTAAAACTTAAATTACACGAATAATGTCTATATATTTTTTAACCCTCTATTTGTTTATTTCCCGTCTCCAGTCGTCGATGAGCTCGTCCTCTGCTCCTTCCTCCTTCCAGTCCACGTCCTACGGCTTGTTTAACCGCGCCCCTGTGCCCTCCTACACCCAGTTCACCTCCAGTCCACTGGTGTCACCGCAGTTTGGAGCTGTGGGAGTCGGTAAGGCCTTAGGTCCTGTTTCATAAAGATCACATCCCATTTCTATTTTTTTGACTCCTTTATTCTTATGAGTAGGCCTGTCATGATAATACATTTTGAAATGTGATATATTGCTAAAGAAAAAAATAGATGATATTAAAACCCATTTAACTAAAAAAGGCAGGACTTAACTAAAAAAAGGCATCCCAAAATTGAATCTAAATGTACAGTATTGTAAAAAAACAAAAAAAAAAACATGAGCTGAATAAAGGCCTTTTAATGGTGAGTAACTTCTATGACTAGATATATCCTTAGTTAGTCAACCGTCTTCTGCTCAAACCTCATAATACTGCAGAAAAAATAACCAAAAATTCCCCACTAGTACAAAGCCAAAGTCCCCATGATAAATATGGACTCTAAAGATTACAGCTCCATCTCTCATATATTGAAACATAAGTTGATATAGTTATTACAGTGACAGGCTACATTTCCCCTCTATGGTCCTGTTTCCTGGCCCAGAACTGGGCCCAGTCCTGGCCCAGTCCTGGCCCAGTCCTGGCCATCAAATCACAAAGGCTACATTTATTTTGTTCAAGTTCTTTAGTTCGGCAGCACTCGACATAAAAACAAACAGTAACATGATAATATACAGAAGATAAGAGAAATACTCCAAAAGAGTTTGTACAAATACAGTAGGTACAGTGGCTAACCTCCTGGGAGCTACAACCAGGAGCTCTATATCGCGGCCCAGAGGGAAAAAAGGTAATAGAGCGTCCTTGTATAGAAAAATCTTATTGTACCTTGTTGATTCTTGTATTAGTTTATGTTCATCATGATTTTCACATGTCTTTGCTTCATAACTGGGTCTGTGTAAAACGGTTAGTGAAGGGCATGACATCCAAGGGTTCAGGGCCTCTCTGTGGCTCTGTTTCCACGAAGTTCATGCCACAGAATCAGAGGAGCAGCAGAGACGCCTGAACAGTCTGGAGCTGAGGCAGGATTCTGTCTCCTCTACAAAACAAATGCTCACTGAAGGGGTCTGTCTAAAACTAATGAATGTCTTTATACTAGGAGGCGATTTAAACCCAAATAGTAGTGACCGCACTTGTCCTGCCATGTCCTCTGTGTTGGGATGATTTTTATTATTTTTCTAAAATTATGTACTTAAAATTTACTACAAACTCACCCACAGCCCTTTTTACCACATTAACCTATAGCGTAGCTGTGTAGTCATGTTTTGTGCAGTTTATTCATGTATTAAAGTGTTAGTATAAGGCTTTGTGTGTATTTTTGGGCATCAGATTGACCAAAACAAAATACTGGCCTGTGCTGGAGATGTTAGGCCGATTACTAATATGCTAAAAAACCTAAACAGACTCCATGGAGATATTTGGTCTTGAGTTTTCATCCCTCTTGTTCAGCCCTTGCCAATCCAGCCCAGACAACTTTTTGTGTAAAGAAGAGAAAGTATTTTTAAATCATTCTTGAATTAATAAAATTATTACAAACACAGTTGCAATGGTAAAAAGTCTAAAAAAGTTATGATTCACACATTAATGTAGTTTAAACTGTTTTGTTGTGTTGTTGCTGTGATCGGTTAAAACTTGTCAGGTCAATATTAGTGTTTTAATATGAGTCTGGCTTATGTGATATTATCAAAAACCTGCCGACCCTGTAGTGCAGACCTCTACAAACATGTTCTGAAGTATATCGGATGTGGCCTTCCATTAGTTCATCAGTTCAGATTTCAGGACATCCCGGCTCTTCCTCTTGTCCTAAATGAGTGCTGGTTGTTTAAGGTGCCTGCTCTGCCCCCTACAGGACGCTCAGGCCCTGCTCACTCTTACAGCAGCGCGTTCGGACGCTCCTTCGACTCTCAGGCTGCGGGGGCCTTTGTAGACGAAGGTAACGCACCTCTGGGATCCGGTCTGGACTCGGTCTGGACTCGGTCTGGACTCGGTCTGGACTCGGTCTGGACTCGGTCTGGACTCGGTCTGGACTCTGGTCTTGTCCCTAAATGTCGCCTCGGCTTTGGCTCTATGGGGTGATGCCTCTGGACTAATGCCACATGATTTTTATCTCAGTCACCGGATCAGTCACTCTGGGTTTTTACTGAAACGCCTGGTTTTGTTGTGTGAAATTTTTAAAGGATTTTATAGAGTCAGAGAAAGAAGCGCTGTCACTAACTCTCTTTCCTTCAGAAACAAGCCCTTTACAGAGTTAAATTACCTTTAATCTTTGACATGTAAACTTTGAGCACTTTGGGATTTCTTTGAAAAGTGAAATGTAAATGTATTAAATTAAAACTTAAAGGTTCTATATTACACAAAACTGATATTTCTTGTGAGCTTTAAGTCATGTTATAATGTTGTTACCTTAAAAACATGCCTTGAGTTGTGTTTTGTTTCATTTACACATGTTTGAGTAACTCTCTATTATTAGTCTGTCTGCATTTCCAACGCTCACAATGCTCTGTTCCACCTTGCGATGTCATGAAGTGGTAGTTTTTTTTTTTTTTTTAGTAGTTAACAGCTCCTTTTACCTTTAGTTCATTAGAGATTGGCAACTCCAGGACTGAAATGATCCAAGTGATTCTAGTGAAGATGTATGGAGTTTAAAAACACAGTGGAGCACTTCCTGTATTACCACATGACATCACAAGGTGGAACAGAGTGTTTTCTGTTCGAGAGAAGAATTCAGTCTAAATCTGCAGGTTTGTGTGTTAAACGTGTGTGAATGAAACAAAACACAACTCCAGGTCTGTTTGTGAAGAGGAAACATTATAACATAGATCAGAAAACTGTGTAATCTAGGTCCTTTGAAACAGAGCAAAGTTTAGGCTTCAGAAAACTAGAGTTGGTTTAATGTACATTTACACTATAAATTATGCAGCGATGCACAAAATAATACAGTTGAATCAAAATCCCTGTTGATACTTTGCAGTGACATAATGCTGGGGGTGTTCTACATGTGTTTCTATGGTGGAATGCTTAGGAGTTACCATAGTTACACAATGCACACATTAGCAAATGCAGCCAAAAAGTTTTAAGATCGTCTGAAAACTCAAGAAAAAACACAAAATGGATTTAAAGAGCAGACAGAGCAGTGCCTCCAGTTAGCACCACACCCCCAGGAAGTGTTGGTGACATCAGCTGCACAGTATCCATAGTAGTAATATACTTGTTAATTTAAAAACACCGGTACATGATATTATAGGAGTTATTCTCTCAGATGGATGGGTTTTGAGCTGATTTAAAACCAAAATCACAAAACTAACCAGGACACGTCTGTAAAGGGCTTAAACACGTGGAGGCTCTGAATTTTCACTGGAATAAATCTTGAAGTAATTTGTTCAGACTCACCACAACTTTCTGCATGTTTGAGAATCACGTTTGTGACTCGGATAATCCTGTGATTTTAACAACATCAAATAAGAACTGCTAATTTTGTCCAAGTGATTTTAACCCACGTTTTTCTCTCCCTCTCTTCCTTACCCACGCGTCTCTCCTTCATTCTCTTCCTCCCTCATCTCTCACTCTCCCTCCATCTTTCCATTTTCCCTTTTTCCTTCCTCTCTTCCTATCACCCCTTTTTCTCTCTCATTCCATTTTTTCTTCTCTATCTTTGTCTGTCTCTTCCTTCTCTTCCTCCTCTCCTTTCCTCTCTTTCTATATATTTATCTCTGCTCCCCCGTCTCCTTTCCTCTTTTCCATCTTTTTTTATCCCATTATTCCTCTCTCTCCATCTCCTTTTTATCTCTCTTTTACCTTTAATTTCTCCACTGCCTCTCCTCTCTCCCTTCATCTTTCTCTCTCCCTCTTCCTCATTTCTCCTTTCCTTCCCCCTCTTTCCTGCCTCTTATCTTTCACTGTATCTCTTTCTCTCTCCTCCTACCCCCCTTTTCCTCCCCTCTCCACCCCTCCCTCTCTCTTTCTCCCTTACCCATCTCTCTCCCTTTTTCTCGTCATCCCTCCTTCCTCTCCCTCCTTCTCTCAGGCCGTACCAGTCCTTCTCTGGACCCCTTGAGGAAGAGCCCGTCTGCGGCAGACCCCTCCGTGACCTCCAGCCCCGCCTCTGGCTCCGCCCCCTCGGCCCCGCCCCCGGCTCCGGGTCTGGGCCAGAGGAGTCCGGCTCACGGGAGAACAGCGCCCCCCTCTGGAGCAGCTCAGAAGTCTCCTCTGCAGGACCTGGGAGGAGCCGGAGACGCTCAGAGGAGAGGTGAGACCAGAGACAGATATTACAGACAAAAGTGTAACGGGTGGTGCTCATTTTAAACTGGTACTAATAAAAAAACACAGGTTATCTGGAATTACCTAGTCCATATACCTCAAAAAACAAATAAATAAATATATCAACTTGATAACTATTTTGAACAATCTATAAATTGTTAGAATTCCATAGTAACTTCGTTGCACTTTTAAATTTAGCAAAAAAAAGTCATATAAAGAGACAGTATGTAAGATTTTGTGTTTTAGTGACCTACCCGACCCAACAAATCAAATACAGCACTTGCAGTGGTTCAGTGGGTAGAGGTTAGAAGTTTTGTGTCCTTAGCTAAGACACGTCACCCACATTGCTGAGTAAGTATGGGGTGAGTGTTGGTGGTTGTGGCAGGGGTCAGGTGCACAGATTGGCAGCCTTCTGTCAGTTTGTCCCAGGGCAGCTGTGGCTACGACAGTAACTTGCCACCTGTGTGGAAGCACTATGTAAAGCGACTTTGCGGGTCCTGAAGTCCGCTGCAGTATAAAGCTGTTAAAGGGGCAAAATCAGTTTTATTTAAACAGAGAAGACGCTGGACTTTGTGCCAGTTTTTCTTTCATGTGGATAGGTCCAGTGATTAAAGAGACATTGACCATAAACCAGGTCCACACATCTGCAGTGTGACAGATACAGAGAACTCCACCTGAGGATCTGACCTATCTCCAGCTCAGGTTAAACTATTAATACTTTGCAGCTCATATCATTCACATTCACTGGGCGTGTGATGCTAACTGAAAGCACTGCTCTGTCTGAAGCTCTGTTAGACTTGAATCTGAGCTTTATTTTACCAGACTTGCGCTGACTTAGTTGAAACTACAACAGGCGAGCTGATTTGTGCCGTTAAACAAGCCTCTCACACATACCATGACAATCATAAGCTAGCTAGCATTAGCAACAGTTTTTCAGTTAGTCACTTTCACCTTTTTGCTGAAAATCAAACTCCTAAACAGGACCATGAACGCTCACAGACGCTCACTGGCTCCTGATAATGTGGCATTTAAATCCATTTTCAAACCATCTTAAATCTTAAAGCCTGTTTGCTTTGTGTGTTGGGTCACCATGGTAACAGCTGAACATTCCACCATAGAGATACATGTTGTCACGTTACCTTTTTAGCATAAGACTTGGACCTTTTTAAATGGATCACTTGGTGTTGGTTTTGTGAAATGGCGTGTGGTTTTTACAGGAGCAGATGTTCAGAAACCGAAAGCGGAGGGTGATCAGAGCAGAGGAGACAGAGAGGCCAAACGCCCCGCAGGTCAAACTGAAACGCCTAATCTGAAAGTCTCTTCTTTAGATGCTGCATGCTTTTCTATGGACGCTGGACTCATCTGTGGCTCATCTGTGGCTCATCTCATTTTGTGTTCAAGTCTGACATGTTTGGCTCATGTCAACGCAGTCCACACCTGTTCTACTAACCCTGTGTTTTTCATTGTTGTAAAGCTTTTGGTTGGATCGTTTGCTGCTGCTGTGTGCTCAGACATTTGTAAATCTGCCTGTCAAAATCTGTGTGGGTGAGATTAGTGTTGTTCTTATTCCATCTTCCATCCGGTTAGTGTACTCTCAGATACTAGTGCGATAACATAGTGTGAAGAAGTAGACGACTGCAAGAGCAAAACACAATTGAACAATGGTGTTGATGATGAGGTGTGCTGATTTGATCACTTTCACTTTTTTATTTGGTCACTTTGTAGTACAGAGCGAGGCTAATTATGCAGAGTAAACAAAGTCTGCCTTAGCGTTTAGCGTTAATGCTAAATTGATGACCCAGTTCTTTTCAGGTGCAGATTATTTCTGTCAGTGGCGTTATTTAAATATTAAGCTTTTAAATTAGCATTAATGTTAGCATTAGCATTGACACACAAAGATGTACCTCTCTAAAAGCTGAAGTGTCCGCTGATGAAGTTTTCGTCACATTTATGTTGTCAGTGACATCCACGCGCAGCTCCCTGGCCACTGCCTGATCTGTCAGGATTTAGTGATTTCAGCTCGACTCTGCAAAACCCTCAGACATAACATTACACAGAGAGTGATGGGCCGACTGTCCCTCTGACGGCTCCTTATGTGCACAGAGCCAGTAGTAGGATGTAAACCAGATCATTTAAATTTAGTTTGAAATTAATTTAGTTTTGCTCAAGGTTTGGTCAAATAATAATTTTCAACTTTTAAAACTTTAAAGGGGGTGAGTTGAGTTGGTCAAAAGTGGCCCGTGCATCAAACATCACATTACACAGTCGTGAGTCATGTGTTAACACTGCATGAACTTCAAGGACAACTGAAGATCATCCTTTTGTCTGTTTCTTGTGACTCTTACCGAAAGCTGTAAAATCCTTGTTCTCTAACACCTTGTTTCTTCCCTCCGCAGTAGTGGGCGCTCCAGCAAACAGGCGCGGCGGTCGTGGCGGTGGTCACAGAGGCAGAGGTCGGTTTAACGTTCGCAGAGATGGTCCTGTGAAGTTTGAAAAAGACTTCGACTTCGAGAGCGCCAACGCACAATTCAACAAAGAAGAGATCGACCGCGAGTTTCAGAGCAAGCTCAAACTCAAAGGTGCAGGGGCTGTTTCTGTTTTTGGGGGTATCAGAACTTGAAACAGGAACTGATTTTTGGTACCGGTCCTGAATGGCTTTTTTTTCCCCTGCCTTTTTATGTATTGATCATTATTTATAACGAGGGTGTCCAAACTTATTTCCTTAATAGGTGTAAGTTAAAGCGAACAGCCAGGCGCCTCAACAGAGGGGCAAGAATCCTCACACTGAAAATGTTTTTTTTTGGTCACACATCCTGCCTGACTTTTGCTGTCACCAAAACTAGAACTAGTTCATATTAAACTGTTCCCTGTTCCCTCAGTTTCCTGATGCATTCTTAGCATCCTCATTTTTTATAAACGTTTTTTCACCACTAGATCTAGAGCCCCTTAAAATTTCTGATCTAGTATGGTGTTTTTAGAGGCTCTCACAGCCCTGTTTTAAACTCAGTGTTTTGTCTTTGTCTCAGATGAGAAGAGTGACAAACCCGGGGAGAAGGCGGTGAACGGCGAGGAGAAGGCGGAGCCTGGAGCAGAGCCTCAGAGTGAGACCGCCGCAGAAGACGACCGCGACCCGCTCGGACCAAACTGTTACTACGACAAATCCAAGTCCTTCTTCGACAACATCTCTTGTGACGACTCCAGGTACTCACTTTAAAGATGCACTGTGGAATTTTACTCATGGAGGTTCTGCCACCTGCTGCTTGACTCTATGGAGAGGTTTTTGCTTTGCCTGTAAAGCTTCACACTAGGGCATTAACCCTTTAAGGACTGCGCTCACTATACACCAGTACAGCTCACCTAGACTTTTATTCTTTTTGTATTGATAAAAATCATATTAAAGAAAGAATAAGAATATACTGCATTTTTTCACACAACTACCTCTATTTTACATATCCATTCGTAATTTTTATTTGATGCATTGAATAAGCGACTGGGCTCTCATTCGTCATCTTCGAGAGACGACACAGGCAGATTATTGTAATGATGGTAAAATATCTAAAGAACCTCGTGCCTCTGCTTTGAGATGTCTGTTTGAATTTACATGAAGCACAATTGGTTGCGGAGTTACAGTTAATATAAAGTCCGCAACCGCGAGTCTATCGGCGACGATATCACCCGACGCTAAAGGGTTAAGCTTCTCGATCTCCATTAAGACACACAGATGAGACTAGGCCAGCTTACTGATCAGATCTGTGGAGAGCACACTACATCATTGTTTTATCATTATAAAAACCTTGAATTTAATAAAGTTTAATGCCATGCTGTGAAACATTCCAGACATAGGAATAATATCCCCATGGAGATGAGCAGGTGGTGGACTCCCCCATCAGAAAAGTTACATAGTGCACTTTAAAAGTCCTACAGTTTCACATCTGACCCCATGTTTTGTTTTTTGTTTTATTTTCAGGAAAGACAAGTCTGGGGGCTCTGGTTTTGGAAGGTAAATATATAACTCTTTATGTCTTAAAACAAAGGGGGGGAAAAAAGATGAAAACCTTTTGACACTATTATAATCTTACCTGACAATCCAGTGAGGTCTGAGGGGCAGATTGGCAGCCTCACCTCCGTCAGTCTGCCCCAGGGTGGCTGTGGCCACAATACAGAATGATTTGAAGTACTTTGAGTGTATTGAGTGTACAGTAGGACTCAGTGCATTATTAAGTCTTCTCTCACTCTTTCTCCCTCTCCCTCCCTCTCTCTCCCTCTCCGCCTCTCTCTCCCCCTCTCTCCCTCTCCCTCTCCCTCTCCCCAGGGAGCGGCGTCAGACGTGGGCGGAGGAGCGGCGCATGAACGCGGAGACCTTCGGCATCCCGCTGCGTCACGGGCGCGGCCGAGGCGGTTACCGTGGACGTGGGGGGATGGGTTTCCGCGGTAACAGGGGTCGGGGGTCATTCGGGGGTCATCCTCAGAGCGGAGGCTTCCGAGGCGGATACAGGAACAACAACCAGGCAGGACGCGAGTTTGCGGATCTGTCATACAGGGTGAGAGACGACACTTTTTATTCAATACAACAAATATAAGGTGTTTTTGAAATGACAGTGGATGGATTTATGCCAAAAGTAGAAAGAGGAAGAGAATAGAGTGATGGAGATGGAGATTTGGGAATGATACAAATACAAAAACTTATTGCCTTTGCACTTTGAGGGACCTGGACGACTGAGGGTTTACACAGATTTCTTTGCACTTTGAGGGTTTTTCAGTCACATTTGACCAAAAGATCCAACCGCATTCCAACTCAGAGGTCCAAACCCCACCTCCACGTCTTCGGTCGACTACAGCCAGGCCTGTCACAATATCACATCTTGAAATGTGGCATGTTGCTGAAGTAAATACAGACGATAAACAGTAATATTGAAACCAAAAGTAGAATAATCCCCCAAAAACCTTTCTAAATGTACAGTGTTAGAAAAGTATAAGCTGTATATATATATAAATAAATAAAAATATGGAGCTGAAACTCTGGCTCAGATTCACTTTACACTGAAAAACTGTGGTTCTAATCTCCTCTTTTCTAATCATATTTTGAATCATTACTGCTGCTGTTGTTTCCATTTTTGTAAATCTTTTGTCCAGTTCAGAATTAAATCTTTCTTTTGCTATTTCTGTATTGCTATAAAAGTATTTCTAATGTCCTTTCTCTCTTTTAGAAGGAGAACAAAGTGTCGGCGTAGTCCTGAGCGTCGCCGCGGGAGACGAGGAGGTGTAACTTTGCTTAAAAAAAAAAACGGGGAAAAAAACAAGAATAGATTTTTGGTTTCAACTTTTTGAGTAAATGGAAGTTTGTAGTTGTATCTGACACCAGCACTGGGGTAGACCGCTCAAATGAAACTTCACCCGACCGAGATCTCAAGGTTAATATCAGTATAATGTTCAAACCTGTTCTGTTCAATAGAAAACCTTCTGCCCGTTTCCTAAACTTCTGTTTCATATTATTTTGTTAGAGTTTGGACTTTGAGCTTCACTTAAATATAAAGCTTTACTGCGGAACTTTTCCACTGGGGCGGTACACTGTTGGTGATCACTACGTCTGACGATAAAAAGACTATGGGAAGGAACAGTTTAAAGATGCACTATGTAACTTTTCTGGTGGGATGTCTGCTACCTTTTTGTCTCCATGGCGATGTTATAACTTTGGCTGGAATGTTTCGCAGTACGGCATGAAACTTGTACTAATTGCATTGATTCAACCACAGGTGTTTTTATTACTTTTAGATACATTGGAAACATGCGTTCTGGCTGTGAGCGGACTCGCCTCTCCACAGATCTCATTAGTAACTTGGCTGACTGATGGCTTCACCCACTTGTCTGCATGGCGATAGATTAGTTTAATGCCGTACTGTGGGACATTCCAGGCAATGCAATAGCAAGTTGAAAAGCGAAGTCTTGTCCAGCACATTTATAGAAAATATTTGACCCTTTTAAAGCCACAGTATGTCACTTTTTAGTATAAAAATAGGTGAAAATAAAATAAAACCAAGCTCGCGTCTCCACAAACCTGACTCTTGTTTGGCCTCCTGCTTTTTTGTATGGAAATGGGGTTTTTTTGCCTTTAATCATCCACAGTATGGTGTAAAACTCGTCTGCACGGAAAGTGTGGTTTGAACTTTGTTTTCATGGAATCATACAGGTGATGTGCCTCCTCCAGAAAGTTACACACTGTAGCTTTAAAGATTAAAAAAAAGCCTAAATCTAATGTCCTAAAGATTAAACCCTTCGCCCCAGTGTAAACGTGATCTCTCTGTGAGTCTGTATTTCTCTGACGTGACTTCAGCACCGCCCCACACTCGGCTCAACCTTCACCTGTGTTTCTGACGCAGTCCATCCAGCTGCATTGACTCTGTTTGACTTAAGGAACTTAAGCGCTTTACTTTTTCACTTCTTCAGCTTTTTTTTTTTTGGAAATGTATAGTTTAAAATGATGCAAGTCTTGTATTGTAGAGCGGAGTTTTCAGTTTCCTGCCCAAACCTGTTATTTTTTGTTCATTTAAATGTAAAATATCCAACTTAATATTACACCGAGCTCAGACCTTTAAAAATAATTAATCTGATTTGATTTTTGTAATTGTGAAAAACATTTTTAAACCACTAAAGCTGCTCTACATAACTTTCCCGGTGCTTGTCGCCATAGCCTTATTTCTTCGTCTTGGATGTTCCGCAGTATGGCATTAAACTTATCCATGATGCACTGACTAAATTACAGCCGATTTTACGCATTTGTACTGTGAGCTAAGTCGCCTTTCCACAGATCTGACCTGTAACCTGGCCCTGCTCGTCTGTGTGGATGGATCAATTTAATGCCGTACTGGGGAATATTCCAGGAAAAGCAATAACATCTCATTGCAGGGACTCCACCAGGAAAGTTCCATAGTGGAGCTTTAAGATAGAAACTGACACTTTCACCATTTAAAAAGCTAAAATAATTGCCACAAAATACAACATTCAACAGTACTCACAATCTGTAATTAAAATTTCACTTGAAAATATGTAAATTAGCTTAATAATTAGTTTAAATGTTCAGTCGTGAGCTCAAAGTTTTCATAGCTTCTTCCAAGAAACTAACTTCTTTTGCCATTAAGGTATAAACGTGTTAAGCTTATTTGATCATTTCAAAACACAAATTTGTATTTTAACTCGCAAATTTTGAAAAAAGTACAATTTCAGCTACCTTCAGATGATATCGTCTCCCCAGTAATGTAATTTCCAAAACAAAATGAGTACTTCTCCCAAGGATTTGAAAAAGTGAGTGACAAATGTGATTATTTCTACATTTAAGGTAGTGTTTTGGCTAATCGTACCCCTAGCATAGCATAAAGTAATCGCTGAAGTGTATTCTTGAACTTAAATTAAATAGGAACTGCTCTATAACTGACAAAGGATTGAAAACCTGTAACTTTTCTGACAATTGTAAGTCCATTTAAAAGTATTTAGATTAGTAATAATTGTGTTTGTGGTAGGGGGCTGTCGTAGAGGCGTTCATACATGTTTAATTTAGTCTCTGTGCTAAACGGGATTTGGGCAAAAGTCAGTATTTCACTTTCAGTTTCCAGTACATTTTAGCATAGTTGAGGTGCTGAAGTTCGACAACAGTTCAACCAATAGATGAAGTTCACTGCACTTTTTAATGATAATAATAAAATGTTAATGTAAAGTTTGGGATGGGTTGTCTTTGGGAAACACAGTTTTATAAAACAGAACAAGCCATAGTTCCACAGTGGGCACTTCAAAAACACAAACGTTTGGCTGCATTTTAGGAGATTTTTGGTTTAGTTTTGGTTAAGTGTTTTAATCGTTTTGAAAGGTTCGCTGTGTAACTTTTCTGGTGGTTTCTTTCATTTGCTTGTCTCCATGGAGATGTTGTTACCTTGCCTGGAATGTTCCACAGTACAGCATTAAACTTGTCTTTCCATCTTCTGTCGATCGTTTGAGGCGTTTTTGTTGCTAAGAAGAAGTTGTCCCTGTGTTAACATCACCCGCTGGTTTGCATGTAGATGTAAATTTAAAGCCATATTGAGGAACATTCCCGGCAAAGCAATTACATCTCCATGGAGACGAGAAGGTGGCAGACCCTCGACCAGAAAAACTACGTAAAGCAACTTTAAATTACAATATATATATAATTTGCAAACCATGTAATGTCTTGGCATGGAAAAAAAAACCTAAAAACTAAAATTATCATTCTTTTTGCAATTTCAAATGTAAAAAAAAAAAAAAAAAAAAAAAGATCTGATTTGGATTAATTATTTTGTTTTAAACAGTTCACAATATAATACTGTATATATATTTTTGGGAAATTAAATCCACTGCCAAAACGAGCCATATTTGACCAACAGAATCTGGTTCAAACACACATTAATTCACAAATTAAACTTAAAATTCATTAATAATTTGGTTGTAAAAAATCTCCTATCTTGCACCTCAGATATTTAAATACAAAAACTCTCCACTTGAAGCCACTAACTTCGACCCAAAACACTGCAAAACTCAGCACATCTGAAGATATCGATGTCAACTTTACCTGTAGCAGAATAGTTCTAGCAATACAAAAAAAGGAATATTTGACAAAGAACAGTCTCGGAAATTCTTTTTGTTTGTCAAACCTGGCAGAAAAAATAAATCTAAAGATTGTGAAGCACTTTTTTGGGGATAAATTGTGTTTTTGTTGCTGTATTTTTGTCCTGAGGTTGTCAAATCCAGTGTAATTCCTTGAAGGGTCAAAAGCCCAGAACCGTATATATGAAATAGTTGAGACTTTCCATTAACACAAAGCCATTTTGAAGCAACCTTTTAAAATGTACTGCTGGAATAAACAGTAGAAGACCAAAGCTGTCAGGAGTTATTTTTGTATAAAGAGGGGTATTTAACTTCTGTGGGGTATTAAAGAAGGGGTATTTAACTTCTGTGGGGTATTAAAGACGGGGTATTTACTTCTATGGGGTATTAAAGAGGAGGTATTTTACTTCTGTGGGGTATTAAAGAGGGAGTATTAACATATTTAGATCACCATGTTTCCTTTTATTCTTTTGAAAATGCTATATTCACCCCAAACAACGTATTAACATGTTTTATAAGTTTCATTTTTGTTTTTTGGTGCTCTGAGTTTCCCCTCCTTTTGCTCTCTGTGCTAAGTTGCTCCCCCTTCAGAGCACTATCACAACACAATCAGCATGCATCCCAAAACCTTTCAGACATTGACCCCCAAAATAATCAACAATCAGGTTTAATTGTGTTACTTTAACTAATTTCACGACATTGGGCTGTTTTTATTGAATCATTATTAAAATACACAGTCATCATTTTATAAAGAAAATGACCAAGTCTCACCATGTGCAGCTCAGTGCTTGCGAACCCCGCTTTGAGAAGCTATGCGTTATAGACAGTGGTGCACTCAATTTTGTTGAAAAAATCTACTTAAGTAAAATTCTTAAAGTACCACTTTAAAAATGTACTTAAAGAGTAAAAAGTAAAAGTATTTTTGGACAGATTTTGAGATTTAATAGTGCTTCAAATATAGTGATTTTGATAGATTTGTGCTGAATTTTGTTCAACAGAAACAACTTAATCAATAGGTTTTAATTTTGTTTGGGTTTTTTCTTCTTTTTCTCAGATTACAAATGTGCTAAAAAATACTTTTCAACAGGTCTTTTTTACTTGGTACTTTTACTTTCCAGTCCAGTTAAAAATGTAGTGGAGTAGAAAGTACAGACACCTGCTCTAAAAAGAAGTAAAAGTAAAAAGTATCAATTTAAAAATGTACTAAAATAAAGTACAAATACCTAAAATTTAAGTACTTTACTACTTTGCTGCGTTCTACTGCTGGTTGTAAATGGGGCAGGAGGAGCTTCAGACTGGTGCAGGTGCAGAGTCATCCTCCGAGCTTTAAATACCTCTGTCCTGATCACATGACCTTGGCATCGTGATCACATGACCTGAGCCTCCTGAAGAGCAGACTTTCAGAACAGGGAACGCCGAGCTTCATTCACATACATTTTTATACTAAAGCTGCAACATGTAACTTTTCCGCTTGCTCGTCGTAATGGAGGTGTTATGTCATTTTCCACAGAATGGCATTAGACTTGTCTATCTCCATGGAGACAAGCAGGTGATGCCACTAGGCCAAGTTACAGGTAAGATTTATGGAGTGGCAAGCCCTGCTCACAATAAGAACACAGGTTTTTCAAGATACGTTTGAGCAAAACTGTATCTGAACAGATGTAAGATACACAAGTGTAAGTGGAATAATGGGGAAATTTCCAGGTAAAATACAACTTCTCCATAATGATGGACCCTTGAGCAAAAAAGTGACATGGTGGCTCTTTAACAGAAATATAACTGTTAGCCAGATATATTTTTCTGGGTTGTTAGGCTTTAGTTGTTTGATTTACTATTGGTTGAAGGTGTTTTCATCAATTCATATTTTAAAACTTTTGTTATCCTTTAGCTACTATTTGGGTGCTTTTTACCCATACTTGGTGGAACTTTAAAGTAACGCACCATTTTGGCCACTCTTCAGCACCAGAGTAGAGACGGAGATAACACGGGCCAAGTTCATGTTTACTTTTCAAATCTGTTTTTTTTTTTCCTGTAGTTGCTCAATCACAGTGACACATACCTGACCCCAAGTCCCCAAGATGGCGTCCTGCTCTGGGCCTTATTCAGTTTTGATTTAACTAAAATGATGTTTTATTTGGCAGGAGTGTAAACATAGCAGTGGATATTGATCAGTGGGCCCACCTCAGATCGTCTTGTATTTATTTTAATTAGACACAATGTGATTTATGTTTGACTTCATTACATTATTATAGTTGATTATAGTTGGAGCTTTAACTGCAACTACATCATGACTAAAGTTTGTTTTACTTAAACTGACAAATATTGTAGGATTATGTAGGAAACATTTGAGAAAAGCTGGTTACAGTTGATTTATCTCGCATTTACAAAAAAAATGTCCAGGTGTCAGTATTGGAAAAAAAAGTCACAGTTGTGTTCGGTCAATATAGAATTAATAATGGGATAAAAATGAACAACATAAAAACGACAAGAAAAATATTAGAGAAAATACATTTTGTCTTGAATTTTAAGCAAAAGTGAATTTGTGAACTTTGAACTGCAACGGGTGGGGGGCCATGTGAGGCTTCTTGCCCTGGGCTCCCAAATTTCTGACGATGGTCCTGTCTATATATAATCACACTCTAGTCCCAATGTAACTAGATACATTTGACAAAGTTTGACCTGTTGATAAAATAAAAAATACATTTTTTATAGTTTTGTTAAAGTTCTAGTAGCCTCTGTAAATGAACGACTGCTTTTTATATTAGAATTACATGTAGTAGCATATCAAAGTGTAGCCTAAAGCAGTTATTGGGTTATATAAAATAAATTGTTGGTTAAATCAGTAAAGAAAGAGATTATTTTATTCTCCTAATAAATGCACTGTAATGGGCGCGTGCTCCTGTGTTTTGTCCTTGTGGGCGTGGTCTCTGCAGTGCCTGGGCGTGGTCTGCGCTCTGATTGGTCCGCCTCGGTCCTCCCCTCTTCCCGCACAGCCTGTTCACTTTGCACCTCTGTCCATCCTGCTGCCACTGCCTCCATCTGTAATTTTCCTCTTAACATTTCCAAACCTCCAAAACCTCCAGACCAGCGGGACTTCCGGACCAACTGACCCAGCGCGCAGGCACCAGCACCCGGGGACTGCATCTGCACAGCACCGCTGAAAGATACACCACTAATAACCAACAAAATGGCACTCTCTAACGATCCTAACTTCAAGAAGCTGCAGCAGTGGTACCAAGCCAATGCTTCGAGCCTAAACATGCGGGAGATGTTTGACAGTGACCCGGGCCGGTTCTCCAAATTCAGGTGAACGAGTTTGGATGTGCGTCCTGGAGCTGCTTGGACCAGCTCATGGTCCGTCCAGACTAGGTTTAGCTTGGTCCTGTTTCATACTTGGTTCGGGCCTAGGTTAGTCCTGGTTAGTCCTGGTTTGGTCCTGGTTTGGTCCTGGTTTGGTCCTGGTTTAATCCTGGTTTAATCCTGGTTTGGCAGGGAGTATTTTGGTGGGCGTGGGCGAGAGCATTTCTGAAACGTGACTGAAATTTAAGTGAATTATTGTCGAGACACTGTGCTCGGCCTTTAAAATACCTCCAGGCAAAAGCAGGTGCAGTCATTCAAGCCATTTAACTAGTTTTATCCGCTTTTAAGTAGTAATTGGTTTGTATTGTCTCGTTCGCCAGAACTGTGCATCACGTCCCAAGTTAATCGCAAGGTCATCGTTTAATTTCTCCACGTTTTCGCTTCATTCGCATAATCCTCTTTAGAAATTAACATCACGTACCTATCGTCCTTTAAACGATCATACGTAGATTAATTAAATCATTAAGATTAAGCGTCAGACTTGATTTGTGAGTGAGTTCGGCAACTGCGCTAGCCTGCTAAAGCTAAGTGCTAATGTCACAGGTTCCATTATCGGACACCGTAATAATAGTTTGATTTTACATCATTGTTTTGCAGGTTAAACACCCAATTCCTAAAAGTAGTTTCCTTTAGATAGTTTTAACAAAATCTGGAGGTATTAAAGTATGTGTGTTTAACGAGATAAAGTCATTTTAGTTGAGGATTAACAAGACAATATTGGATGTTTTCCAAAATTCCTGCATTGAAATGGAATAGGGGAGCAAACGATGCTTACTTATTTTCTTGGTTAATTTTCTAATTTCTTGCCATTAAAGCTTGCTGTGTAATAGTTTATCACCAGTGTAAATATATATGTGGTGCATTTTTTAATATTAAGAATACGAATGAAAGAAAAAAAAAAAAAAAAGTTAGCATATTTGTTAGCTAGTCAGTTTGAGTTACCTGTTGAGTATCATACCTGCTAAGTATGCTAATAAGGCTAACTCATTACAAAGTGCTAATTAACTTTATTATGACTGAAAAACTTGTATTGAAATGACCTTTACAAGTTTCCTCCTGCATACAGTACGCTTTAAAAACATAAAAAGCTTTAATACTTGTACAGTTTAAAATAAATAAATAAATAACGAACGTGGTGGATGTTAGGGAGAATAGCCGTTATATTTCATGTTAATGCATTTTGACAGCTCCGTATTTTATAACAGACGTAGGGAAAAACAGTTACGACAATATCTGTAGTACTTATTGGTTTAATTTCTTTTATAGCATCGTTGTAGCCTGTTTGAGCGTCTCTTCGGTGCTTTGGTACATTTTGTGCAGTTTCCAGCGCGTTGCTTGGCTCAGTCTCTTTGGTTCATGCGCGTTTACGTAAAGTCCCCGCGTGTGTACGTGCACCGCGGCACTCTCCTCTTCTGAGTCAGAAATAACCGTGAGGGAGAGAGAAGATATGCCAACAAGACACCAAAGAGCAGAGGATGCAGAGGAGAGGGTCAGATGGAGCAGAGGATGCAGAGGAGAGGGTCAGATGTAGAGGAGGATGCAGAGGAGAGGGTCAGATGTAGAGGAGGATGCAGAGGAGAGGGTCAGATGGAGCAGAGGATGTAGAGGAGAGGGTCAGATGTAGAAGAGGATGCGGAGGAGAGGGTCAGAGGGAGCAAAGGATGTAGAGGAGAGGAGGAGAGAGGGAGCAGAAGATCAGAGGGAGGGGTCACAGGGAGCAGAAGATGTAGAGAGTAGAGGAGAGAGGGTCAGGAGAGGGTCAGAGCAGAAGAGGATGTAGAGGAGAGGGTCAGAGGAGAGGAGAGGGTCAGAGGGAGAAGAGGATGTAGAGGAGAGGGTCAGAGGGAGCATGATGTAGAGGAGAGGGTCAGAGGAAGAGAAGAGTAGAGGAGAGGGTCAGAGGGAGAGGATGTAGAGGAGAGTAGAGGAGAGGGTCAGAGGGAGAAGAGGTATGTAGAGGAGAGGGTCAGAGGGAGAGCATAGGATGTAGAGGAGAGGGTCAGAGAGGGATGTAGAGGAGCAGAGGAGAAGAGGATGTAGAGGAGAGGGTCAGAGGGAGCAGAGGATGTAGAGGAGAGGGTCAGAGGGAGCAGAAGATGTAGAGGAGAGGGTCAGAGGGAGAAGAGGATGTAGAGGAGAGGGTCAGAGGGAGCATAGGATGTAGAGGAGAGGGTCAGAGGGAGCATAGGATGTAGAGGAGAGAGTCGGATGGAGCAGAGGATGTGGAGGAGAGGGTCAAAAGGAGCAAAGGAGAGAGTCAGATGTAGAAGAGGATGCGGAGGAGAGGGTCAGATGGAGCAGAGAATGTGGAGGAGAGGGTCGGATGTAGAAGAGGATGCGGAGGAGAGGGTTGGATGGAGCAGAGGATGTGGAGGAGAGGGTCGGATGGAGCAGAGGATGTGGAGGAGAGGATCGGATGTAGAAGAGGATGCGGAGGAGAGGGTCGGATGTAGAAGAGGTTGCGGAGGAGAGGGTCAGATGGAGCAGAGGATGCGGAGGAGAGGGTCAGATGTAGAGGAGGATGCAGAGGAGAGGGTCGGATGGAGCAGAGGATGCGGAGGAGAGGGTCAGATGTAGAGGAGGATGCAGAGGAGAGGGTCAGAAGGAGCACAGCTGCCCTGTGGCAAACTGGCCATAACTTGACGGCTTTTCTGTACCAAATGTTGAGACTAAAGGTCAGTTGAGGTAGCAGTAATTGTGTCAGATTTTAATTTAGCGAGTAAAGTAAATGTATAATTATCATTTGTTTTTTAAATGGGTAATATATTGCAACATGCCTTTGAGGGTATTAAGAAAAATACAAAAACGGTATCAGTGAAATAACTTTTACTCACGTTCCCAGTCTCTCATTATGAGTGTTATTTATTCAGTTCATGTTGTACACATAAAGTCACTCACCCATAAACCCTCCTCTCAGTGAGTCACAGTGTTAGAAAAGTTAGAACTACATGTAGTGGTAACTACATGTAACAGTCATGTATTTATTCAGTTCATGGATATCTGCACACGTGGCAATGCACAAGTGGCAATGAAATAAAGTTGTAGGCTGAAGGTTGAGGTTTTACTGAAGGCCCTATTGTGTAAAAACAGGTTACACACACTTTCTGTTTCCTGTTTATTGTTGCATGATCCTAGACCTGTCACAACACATTTTAAAGTGCGATATATTGATGAAGGAAATAGATGATAAAGATAATATTGAAATAAGTTTATGCTAATGACACAAAAACCCTGAGGTAGAATTATCCCCAAAAAACTATTATGTGTTGTTTTTTTTTTTTTTTTTTGTTTTTTTTTTTAACAATATTGTAAATTTAGAATAAATAAACAGCCGAATGAAACATTTTAGTTCTTAGTTTGTATTTGTAAAGAGTCATAGAAGTGATTTATTCAGCATTTTACAGCTTACAGCAACCAAAAATGTCGCAAGTAGTGCAAAGAAAAAAAAAATACTTAAAAATTGACTTCCCTTTCTGCTTTTCTTTCGCTTAATCAGTGATACATGTAAGATTCGTCATTTTGGCACAAATATAAAAAAAAAAAATCATCTGGCTAGTGTGATGTGCAGGTGTCCATAGGAGCCGACAGCACAGTGATTTAAGCTGATACCAAATGCCAGTATCAGATCAGTGCTTCCCTAGTTGTTGTGTGTCCCATGTTGTGAAGGTACCAGTACTATATTTTTATTGAGTTTATCAGTTAAACTCCCTATAACAGGTTGGACTACTCATTCTACTAAAACACACTTAAAATCATTATATTTAAGATTTCGCTAAATGAAAATTTTTTTTTTCCTGGTTTGGCAATGTTTTTAGGTTTCAAATGTTACTTCCTGGTTGGAAATGACAATCATGGCGTCGTGTTACCTAGCAACCATGTAACACACTGCATGAAAACTCCTCTAAAGTACACAGGGATTATTTATTCGATGAGTAAAAATATAAGAAAACACATGTATTTTGTCTGAAATCATGTTTAAGGTGTCAGAAAAATGCGCTTCTTTCATGTAAATGGGGGCTAACTTTTGGACAGGATTCTCTCCAATAATCTCATGCCGTCGATATGTCTTAGGACTCTCTACTTCCTGTAATTTTCAACATATTTTTTCAGATGTTCTTCACAAACTTGCGACATGATTGGTGTAAAGCTATAATTTATATTTACAACAGGAAGTATCTCACCAAGTCAAAGTGATAGACTATAGAATAAAACCCTGTCATACACACTTAGGCCTGTCATCTTTCCCTCTTCTCACACTCTGTATCTTGTCAAACTCAAAAACAGTCCTCAGTTGTTCCCTCTCTCCTTTTCCATCTCTTTATCTCTCTCCTCTTTCTTCATATGTCAAACACTTCCATTGCCCCCTCCTCTCTCTGCCCTCTCTTACCTCTCCATATCTTGTCAAACTCTCTTCTCCCCCCTCTTCTTCGTCTCTTTCTAACTCCCCTCTTTCTTCATATCTTGTCAAACACTCCCCCTCTCCCTTTACCTCTCTCCCTCACTTCTCTGTCACCTCTCCATATCTTGTCCAACTCTCAAACAGTCCTCCAGTGTGCCCTCTATCTGCTCTCGCCTTCTCTTTTCTCCATTTTTTTTCTCTCTCTCTCTCCTGTCCCTCCTGTCCTCTCTCTCTTTTCTGTCCCTCTCTCTCTTTTCTGTCCCCCTCTCTCTTCTCTCTCTGTCCCCCTCTCTCTCTCTCTGTCCCCCTCTCTCTTCTCTCCTGTCCCCTCTCTCTTCTCTCTCTGTCCCCCTCTCTCTTCTCTCCTGTCCCCGTCTCTCTTCTCTCCTGTCCCCGTCTCTCTTCTCTCCTGTCCCCGTCTCTCTCTCTCCTGTCCCCGTCTCTCTTCTCTCCTCCCCGTCTCTCTCTTCTCTCCCTCCTCGTCTCTCTTCTCTCCTGTCCTCGTCTCTCTCTCTCTCCTGTCCCTGTCTCTCTTCTCTCTGTCCCTGTCTCTCTCTCTCTCTCTCTTTTTCTGTCTCTGTCTCTCCTCTCCTGGCTCTCTCTGTCTCTCCTCTCCTCTCATGTCTCTCTCTCTCCTCTCCTCTCCTGTCCCCCTCTCTCTCTCTCTCTCTCTCTCTCGCTCTCCTCTCCTGTCCCTCTCTCTCCTCTCCCTCTCATCCAAGCCACTTCTTCAGTTCTGGTCACATCACTGGTGGACACTGCCTTATATGACCCAAAACACAGAAAACAATAGGGCCAGTCATCGGGGGGCCTCATCGGGGGGCCTCATCATCGGGGGGCCTCATCAGGGGCTTGAACTAGAGTAACACAACAGACGGCGCCTACAAACAAACTGTAAACAATAGGTGTTTTCAGTTTACGTGTAGTTAGCTCCTCCCCTCAGATATAAGGCAGTGTCCAACAGGAATCACTATATCCACTTTGTTACTACTGAACGATAAGTGGATATAGTGATAATTATGACCGGCCTAAACACACTTCAAGTTAAATGGAAGTTTTAGGATTTTTTTGATAAATCCCTTCGTATGTTACTGCGTTACTGATATTAACATTTTCTAAACTTTATTTTTGATCATTCTTGTGCTGGCCTGCTGCACGTCTGTAACCAAAAAAATAAATAAAAGTCACTGTGATGATTAAACTAATATATCTGTCTTTTCACAGCACCACTCTGGAAACCGACGATGGACCAGTTCTTCTCGACTACTCCAAAAATCTCATCAACGAAGACATCATGGCCATGCTGTTCGCTCTGGTACGTGTCGGCAAAACAAGATGGCGGCATGGCTCCTGTTTAGTGCTGTGTAGAGAAGAGTGTGTGACCTTTGACCCCCGCATGACCCTAGTGTGTGTGTGTACTCAAACGTGTGTGTACTCAAACATGTCTGATGCAGGTTGAAAACACGGCGCTGTCCCTTTAAACTGGTGACCTGCTGAAAGTCTGGAGCTCAGTAATGAAAAGACATGATCCCCTTTAATCCAATTTTCACTTTCTCACACTCGCACATGCTCTCGCTCTACCCATCCTCCCATCTCTCTCTCTGTCTCTTTCTACCCCCTCTTTCTTTCTGTTCCTCTCTTTCATTCGCTTCGATCTCTCTCTGGCTCACTCTTTCTCTTCATTTCACTCTTACATTTTCAAATACTTACTCTCTCTCACCCCTCTTTCCTCTTATCTCTCCCTCTCTCTGTATCTCTTTATCTAACCCCTTTTCTCTTTTCTTTTAGCCTCTATTCTCTCTCCTCTTTTCCTCCCCCTCCATATCTCAAGCTCACAATCGTCCATTGCCCCCTACCACCTCCCATCACTCTGCTCTCTCTTCTCTTCTCTCCTCCACTTTTTTAAAATATAAAAATCCTACCATTGCCTACTCTTCAACTCTTTTACCTTTCCCTCCCTCCTTTTACCTCTTTCCCTCTTCTCACACTCTACACCTCTTGTCAAACTCAAAAACACTCCATTGTTCCGTCTCTCCACTTCTCTCGCTGTATCTCTCTCCTCTCTTTTTTCATATCTTGTCAAACACTTTCATTGTCCCCTCCTCTCTCTCCGCCTCTCCCTTTTCCTCTCTCCCTCTCCATATCTTGTCAAACTCTCTTTTCCCCCCTCTTTTACCACTTCATCTCTTTTTCTCTCTCCTCCTCTCTGCTGTCCCTCTCACACTCTCTACTCAGAAACACACCTCCATTGTTCCCTGTCCCTCTTTCTTTCTTTCTATCTCTGTCTCCCCCTCAATCTCTCCTTCTCTCTCTCCCTTTTGCAAAACTTTCTTTCTAAACAGTTTCTTGCGTTATCGTTGCTCCATCACGGCCGCTTTGTGTTCAGATCTGAGACAATGAGCCAGTGTAAGATAACTGTGCGCTAACCGTGTCTCAACAATGGCACCGCTGCTTCCTGGTTCCTGTCTGGAAAGAGGAACGTTTCACAAAGACAGACTGTTGTACAAAGTTTGGCTGTTGGGAAATTTTGGGGTTTTGTTACAGAAGTGAAATATCAGCTGCTAGAAAATAGAAGTCAATTTAAGTGTTGTTTTCAGACAAGCACTGGAATTAGATTTGCAATTTATGTTTCAATAAGATTCTGTTCAAAGTTCACATTTAAACTCATCCAGAAGAATTGACAAAAGACTGAAACTGACAAAGTAATACAAGAATCACATTTCAGAACATGCTTGTACAGGACATGGCTATGTCCAAATATGAAGTGATCACGGGCGCACTTCCGGCTCCATTGACTCGGGCTCCAATTCACTTTCTACTGAAAAACTGTGGCCCCTCTCTCTGTAACTGCTGCTGCCAGGCTCGTCATTTTGGTCTTAAAATGTTTGTACTAAACCGCTCTACATGATCCTCGTATTTTTATTTTGTCTGTAAATCAAGATAAGAACATTAATAACAGACAAATCAGGCACCTTCTTTCCCCGAGCTCGTTCCCGCTAGCATTAGCAATAGGTTTGATTGACATGTTGCTAAGCACTTGCTCCCTGCTAAACCAGCAGGGGGCGGGAATAAAGTTATTCGTTTGTTTTCACTTTCATTTTTGACTCCCCCCTGCCTTTGCTCCCAGCGTTAAGTCATTCCCCCTTCACAAACCTGATGCGATGTGCAATAGTTTCATTAGAGGGACGCACACTGATTGTGTTGTCATAGCGCTCTGAAGTTGTAGTGTACAGTTTTGTATCATGTTTTTGTATATTTTTGGAGAATTGTCGTGTGGGAGCATGTGTGACATAGGTTTGTGGGCGGAGCCTTGTACAGAATCTTACAGCTAACTGTAAGGAGGGTTTGATTAGGCCCCGGGAGAGAGCTCCAGATTACTCAAAACATTCATGGATGACATTTAAAACCTCTTCAGCTATGTTCTTGATGGGTGAATAACATTATAACATGGTAGAAAGATCCAAAAAAGCTGATTTTACGTAATACCCCTTTTTTTTAAATAAACTAACAAGTCATTCCTGTACTGTGTTTGTGTCCAGGCCAAATCTCGAGGAGTGGAGGAGGCCAGGGACAAGATGTTCTCAGGAGAAAAGATCAACTTCACTGAGGTAATTCCAAACATTGTGTATGAACCCAATATGATACGGTTCTGAATATTCAGAAGAACAATTCAGAAAGAGGCTTTGATTGGACCATTCTGACTAGCATACACACCTCACAGCATAAAGGTTCCTGGTTCAATTCCCGGGCCTTTCTATGTGGAGTTTGTATGTTCTGTCTGTGCCTGGGTGGGTTTCCTCCGGGCACTCTAGTTTCCCCCATCAACCAAAAACATCCACAGCAGGTCAAATCCAGGTAAGGTACTCCTGACCAAGACCAGCTCAAGATCTGGAGATGGGTCCACTGCTCCTGACACATTTAACCCAGAGACACTGACAAAAGGGTCAAATGGAGGTTTAACCCAGAGACACTGAAGAGTGGGTCAAATGCAGAGGCTCCCTTTATGGTCCGGCTCCAGACTCCTGCGTTTGGATTCAATCGTAGAATCTGGCAAACCAAAGTTATGAGTAAAATGTTCAGTTTGCAATTAACCCGTAAATTCTCCCTCTGATATCACCTCATTGTATGATAGATGATGGACTCACAGGGTCAGTTGGGAATAATTGCTGTTTTTACGACGAGTGAAATGACCTGTGAATGTGCAGAGCTCACTGTGACTCTGCACTTTCAGAGTGTCACCCTCCAGCACAAAGAAGACTGATGCACTGTTACATCATCCGCTCTGACAAAGCCCTTGTGTTAGTGGTGGAAATCATGGTTTGATCCTGGCTTGAGGCGCATGCTCTTATGGTGTCCTTGGGCAAAACACTTCATCCCCACTACAGTTACACTTGCGTCAAGATGAGCATAAGACTTAAAATACTCCAATTAATAATATTGTTTGCAGGATATTGTTATTGGCCATCCACGTATGCCAGCATGAACAGTTAATCCCCCTGTTTTATAAACGCTTGTTTTCTTTTACAGGGTCGTTCGGTGCTCCACATCGCGCTCCGGAATCGCTCAAACTCTCCGATCCTTGTCGACGGGAAAGACGTGATGCCAGAAGTGAACCGCGTCCTGGAGAAAATGAAGGCGTTCTGCCACGTAAGGACGGCTGTACTTATAATTATGGACATTTACCCGCTGTTTGTTTGCAGTTTAAGTTGCCTCTTTGTGCATTTGATATTGTAACGTTCTGGTGTAAGGAAATACTCCAGACTTGTTCTGGTTGTTGGTTTTCTGAACACAAGGGTTACTGTAGGCGGCAACCATAGACTGTATATAAATGGACATAGCTAGCCTGCTGGCCGCCGCATTTTAAGTAGAAAGTGAGTATGAGTGCTTTTCTGGGGTGTCACATATACTTGTGTTTGTTTTTTCAGAGAGTGCGCAGTGGAGAGTGGAAAGGCTTCAGTGGGAAGTCCATCACAGATGTGGTCAACATCGGCATTGGAGGATCTGACCTGGTGAGTACTGAGACTAAGCCATTGATTAAAATAACTGGATGGGTATTTCTGTTTACAGCTTTTTCGAGCTTTTTTAGTGGCTACTCATTACTACAACACACTACTGCACAGAAAGGATTTTTCTCATAGAGCACAACACCCCATAGGGCCTCCATAGGGCCTCCATAGGGCCTCCATAGGGCCTCCATAGGGCCTCCATAGGGCCTCCATAGGGCCTCCATAGGGCCTCCATAGGGCCTCTATAGGGCCTCTATAGGGCCTCCATAGGGCGATTTTTGCCTATTTTCAGATCATAAACTTTTTCTCACCTCAAAATCCATCTGGGGTCTTAAAAAATTTGTTTTTAATTGTTAGCTTTCGCTATGCTCTATGTCCACTCTAACTAAGGTCAAGCACTGATTGGTTAAAGCGGTCACATGGCACGACATGAACGAGCACGTGAGCAATGTGAACTGGCCCAACTGTCGTGAACAAGCTGCAGGTTTAAATGTTTCAGAAGCTCCTGGAAGCATAAACATTATAATTTATTTATTATTCCTTTGTCTCCTTTGAGCGACGACGGTGAATGGAGTGGAACGGCTGCAAAGTCTCATGGGGGGTAGCTCAACAGGCCATGGTCCATGGCCAGGGCAGGACCAGATGTACCTAGGTGCAAAAGGCTAAACTAGCAACATGTGCCTCTGAGCAGGGCCCATTGACACCAATTGGTGGCCATGGTTAGGCCCCAGGGCTTGGTTCAAACACACTTGCATGAAACAGAGTTTAATTGGAAGTAGAAGAAGTATGTTGTAATATTTATACTGATGAAAACCTGCAGAAATTATTTGGTTCTCCAAAATCTCCACATCTCCAAAATTGCACCATAAAATTACCAGCATCTTAACAGATTTTGTGAGAGGGTTCCTGACTACATCTTCATGGAAAAACTTCATAAAAATGGGAGTGATGTATTTGTAGATGACATGATTACATAATTAGAAAGTGTACAAACGTGTTTTGTCTCTCTAGGGCCCCCTGATGGTGACTGAGGCGTTGAAGCCATACTCAGCCGGAGGTCCAAACGTTTGGTTTGTGTCAAACATTGACGGGACTCACATGGCCAAAACCCTAAACCAACTCAACGCTGAGACTACGCTGTTCATCATCGCATCAAAGGTAAAAATACTACTACTGTCTTTAATACGTGCATCCAAGGTGAGACTAGTACTACTGTGTTTAATACAAACGTACTCTTTATAATGGAGAGTAGGCTGCATGTTTAGCTTAAGTGCATATGGTTTTCATGTTTTTCTAATTGTTACTTGAGGAAAGTGCAAAAATATAGGAAAGTAGCGCTGAGTTGTAAAACAGAATTCCTCTGACATCAACACAAAAAGTCCATCCAAAATACATTGACAATTTACACACAAGGAAGTTATTTTCTGACACTTAAACCTTCATTTAACAGAAAAAAATAATGGCAAGTCTAATCGTAACTATTGTGAAATTATGACCTTTGTTTACATTATGGTCGCTAGGTAACAGTTGTAATTACCTCCACATGTGTCACATCTGCTCCCGTGTCCAACCAGGAAGTACATTTATAATCTTCACCAAAATAATAAAATAAATGTATAGTCCAACCTGTCTTATGCACTTGAAATTGGCCAACCCACTCAGTAATTCTCTCTAAAATTTGAACAAATAAAAATTCTAATTGTACATTTTTGGTGATTTTTGTGCCCAGACATTCACAACCCAGGAGACCATCACCAACGCAGAGTCGGCCAAAGAGTGGTTCCTCACAACGGCGAAGGACGTGAGTTTAACCTGATCTGTATCTCTCACAGATTAAACATCACAAGCTAACCATGCTACATGCTAACACATTCTGACACATAAGATAATGAGGACCTTCTCTCTGCAGGCATCAGCTGTGGCTAAACATTTTGTGGCCCTGTCCACCAACGCGGTATGTAGCATTTACACCAAGTGCACCATTTTAACTTGTTGTTTTAAGGCTGCAAAATGTTAAAAATAAAAAATACATTAAATTGATGTTTTTTTTTCCTCCTCAGGCGAAAGTGAGAGATTTCGGCATTGACACTGCGAACATGTTTGAGTTTTGGGACGTGAGTCAGTTTTTTATTATTATTATTATTATTATTATTATTACTAATACATTTCCTTAACATTTGAATGATACTTTTTCGTTTTCCAGTGGGTGGGAGGCCGTTACTCCCTGTGGTCTGCGATCGGTCTGTCCATCGCTCTGCACATAGGTACGCACACAACAGAATAACAGATAAGGGAACTTTTATTTGTCCCGCAATGGTGACATTTTTTAAGTATGAAAATAAGTTAAAAAAAGTAACAATATAAAAATATATAGCTTAACATACTTTGAATAAAATTAAACCTTTTTATTTTAACCCTAATTTCTTCACTGTTACATAAACATGCTTTTTTTTTTTTTTTTTTTTTCGATCTCAGGATTTGAAAACTTTGAGCAGCTTCTGGCTGGAGCGCACTGGATGGTATGTTTCATGTTTTTTAATATAAAAAAAAAAAAAAGGATTTGTGAAAAATGGCTGTATTTTTTTTAACATGGAGTTTTAGTTTATTGAGGAACAGCAGTGCATACATTGGAGTGGGCGGAGATAGGGGGTAGGTGATATCTAGTATTTGTCTTGCTGTTAAAACCACCACTATAATTACTATTTGTTAATACCAATATTAACATCTGAAGATCCATAGCCAGGCCCAGACTGGGAATGATAAATACTTATTATCAGCAAAATTTTCAATTTTGGCTCTCTCTCTATATATATGGCAACCCTCTGATATCACAGTTACACATCTGTCGCTCATCTCTTCTGAAAAACTTCAATAAAGATGGGATCAACTCGACAGCTGATTTTGCAGAACCTGCCTCCTTTAAATTTCTTAACAGTAGACCCTCGGTGAGATATTCCACTGACATATCTGGTGTTTCTTGCAGGACAATCACTTTAGCTCCACCCCCCTGGCTCAGAACGTGCCCATCATTATGGCGATGCTCGGGGTCTGGTACGTAAACCTGTTTGGGGCGGAGACTCAGGCACTGCTGCCCTACGACCAGTACATGCACCGTTTTGCCGCGTACTTCCAACAGGTGAGACACAGAAATAAAAATATTTCAGAATGTATAGTGGATATAAAAAGTCGACACACCCCTGTTCAAATGCCAGGTTTTTGTCATGTGAAATTATTTGTCTTGCTGTAATTACTTTAACAACTTTTTCCACCTTTTAATGTGACCTATAACCT
Organism: Periophthalmus modestus; assembly: GCA_019594935.1. Classification (NCBI taxonomy): domain Eukaryota; kingdom Metazoa; phylum Chordata; class Actinopteri; order Gobiiformes; family Gobiidae; genus Periophthalmus; species Periophthalmus modestus. Next base: position 4,545,064 of record JAIEZT010001390.1, read on the forward strand.
GTACAATGCAATTGAAAAACAAACTGAAAACTTTTTAAGGAGCAAAAATATGAAATAAAAACTTAAAATAACCTGGTGGTATAAATATGCACACCCTTAAACTAATACTTGCAGCTCCTTTGGCTTTTATTACAGCACTCAGTCTTTTTGGGTAGGAGCTGATCAGCGTGGCACATCTTAATGTGGCAATATTTGCTCACTCTTCTTTGCAAAACCGCTCCAAATGTGACAGATTGTGAGGGTGTCTCCTGTGCACAGCCCTCTTCAGATCACCCCACAAGTGTTCAATGGGATTCAGGTCTGGACTCTGGCTGGGCCATTCCAAAACCTCCGTCTCCCAGTGAAGCCATTCTTTTGTTGATTTAGATGTGTGCTTTGGGTCACTGTCGTGCTGAAAGATGAAGTTCCTCTTCATCTTCAGCTTTCTAACAGAAGGCCGAAGGTTTTGTGCCAACACTGACTGGTATTTGGAACTGTTCATTTTTCCCTCCACCCTGACTAAGGCCCCAGTTCCAGTTGAAGAAAACAGCCCCAAAGCCTGATGCTGCCACCACCACCACCACCACCACCACCACCGCCGCCCTGCTCCACTGTAGGTCTGGTGTTATTTTGGTGATAAACAATGTTGTTTTTGTGGACATAATTCCAAAAGGTATATTTGGAGCAAAGTTCAACCTTGGTTTCCTCAGACACATTTTCCCACATGCATTTGGGAGATTGCAGATGTCTTTATGCAAAATTAAGCCGTGCTTGAATGTTTTTCTTTGTAAGATAAGGCTTCCGTCTTGCCACCCTGCCCCAGAGCCCAGACATATGAAGAAGACAGGAGATTGTTGTCACATGTACTACACAGCCAGTACTTTTAATTCCTGCAGCTCTTTCAGTGTTGCTGTCGGCCTCTTGGCAGCCTCCCTGACTAGTTTTCTTCTCATCAACTTTGGATGGACGTCCTGTTCTTGGTGATGTCACTGTTGTGCCATATTTTCTCCACTTGATGATGACGGTCTTCACTGTGATCCATGGTATATATTTAATTCCTTGAAAATTCTTTTGTAGCCTTCACCTGACTGATATCTTTGAATAATGAGATCCCTCTGATGCTTTGGAAGCTCTCTGTGGACCATGGCTTGTGCTGGAAGATGTGGCTACAAAAATGTCAGGAAAAGCGACTAGAACAGCTGACCTTTTATGTGGGGTTGATCAGAGGCACTTTAGTGGGTGACAGGTTTGTGCTGACTTTAACAGAGTTTGGATGTAATCGGTTAAATCTGACACAGCCACATCCCCGGTTGTACAAGGTGTGCACACTTATGCAACCACATTATGTCAGTTGTTTATTTTTACTTCACCTCCATGAAAGATTTCTGTTTGTTTTTCAGTTGCATTGTACAGGCTATTGGTCACATGAAAAGTGGAAGAAGTTGTGAAATTATTAATCATGATGTAATTTTTTTTTATTAAAAAAAAAAATGGCATTTGAACAGGGGTGTGTAGACTTTTTATATCCACTGTATGTGTTTGGTTTTCAAACTGTGAAAGGAGGAAGTCTCTCAAACTTGTCCCTGTTTCACCCAAAGTGTTTGTCACATCTCTAGTATTCACATGCATGAGTTTTCAGATACATGCACAGTTTCAGAGCTGATTTTTCAGACAAAAGTGAAGCAGAGTAGACCACACTCACAGCCAATCAGCTCGCAGCACAAAACACAATGTAACTACTTGCAAATTAAAAAAGGGGGACAAAATAGAAACTTTGAAGAACCACAGTGAAGGAGAGCTCCACCCGGAACCAGGACCAGAACCGGACCAGAACCGGACCAAGACAGGAGTGTAGGGCAAGAGTCCACTCAAGACTAAAGGACAGAGGGAGTCTCATTCGGTATAGGGTAGGGGTCATCCAGCCAAGTGAGGGAAGGGCAGGATCTGGGTCCACAGAACCGGGGGGGTTTCTTGGGTCCAGTCAGCAACCAAACTCAATAATTATGTCTTCTTGTTTGTTTCCAGGGCGACATGGAATCCAACGGAAAGTACATCACTAAAGATGGCAGCCGAGTGAAGTACCACACAGGGCCCATCGTGTGGGGCGAGCCAGGGACCAATGGACAGCACGCATTCTACCAGCTCATACACCAAGGTTTGTAGTGGAAATAATATAGAACTAATTTATGTGTAATAGAGCCAGGAACAAACCCCATAGAAACTGCAATACAATACAACTCTGAAGCTGAAATCCAGTTAGTTTAAACCTAAAATGCCTCTCTCCGATCTGAATGGTCACTACCTAAACACCAGCACCTGCAGTCAATCATAAATCCGTGCTAGTGCAGCCTTCTTCCTAAATGTAGTGTTTTTTAATCATTTTACTTTTGTTTTTTTAGGAACGCGTATGATTCCTTGCGACTTCCTCATTCCAGCGCAGTCTCAGCATCCAATCAGAAACAACCTCCATCACAAGGTACTCCCCTCCCTGTGGCAGAGCGGTTATGCTGTCTGCTCCCCTCTGTGAGGAGGTTGTGGGTTAGACTCCTGATGCCTCTGTCTTGTGCAGATCCTGGTGGCTAACTTCTTGGCCCAGACTGAAGCGTTAATGAAGGGGAAAACGGCGTCTGAGGCTCGAGCTGAACTTGAGGCTGGAGGACTGAAGGGAGACGCTTTGGATAAACTGTTGCCGCATAAGGTAAGTCCTACAAAACACTTTACACATGATTCACGAAGAGTATTTATTTGTTGTTTTTTTTTCTTTTTTTTTACAAATCTGCCTGAGAGAGGATTTTCAATATTTGAGAATTTCCCGGGTTTGCTGGGTTGTTCCCTCTCTTACTACACATTTGTCTTCATGTTGCAAAGTCTGGAGCTTTTCACCCCAAAACCTTAACAAGGCAATAATGACCACAAGAAGGCACCTGATTTGTCTGTTATTAATGTTCAAATCTTGATTTACGGACACTATAGTGACAGAAAAACACCAGCATTATGAACATTTAAGACAAAAATGACGAGTCTGACAGTAGCAGTTACAGAGAGAGGGGCAATGGTTTTTCAATAGAAAGAGAATTGGAGACGGAGTCGATGGCGCCAGAAGTGCGCCCATGATCACTTCCTATTTGGAACAGGTTAGCTGATTTTGATTTTGACTGCCGATCTTAAAGTTCTAAGTTTGCTAAGCTTCATTTGAAATGCTCCTATCACATAGGTTTAGTGAAACGGGGCTGTGGATCTAAATCGTTGCTGTATTTGTTATTTTTCCTTATGTAATCTTTTGTAGAGCAGTGTATAGACATTATTGAGTTTACCCCCACACAAGAATAAACACCGGTTTCGGCATCAGCCATGAAAAAAATCAGTTGAGCTCAAATATTAGTGCTGTTGAGATGAATTCATATTAATTTTTTTTTCACTTTTTCTGTAGTCGGTTGTAAAAAAAAAAAAAAAAAAAAGTGCAAAACACAGATTCCATACTTGTTCACTTTGTTCACTTTTGACAAAACATAAATAATTGTTTAAAAAATATTGATTCCAACTCTAAAAAAAAAAAAAAAAAACCCAAAGAACTATATTGAGTAATTCTGTATGTTTTTTTTTTTTCCATAAGGTTTTTGAGGGAAACAAGCCGAGCAACTCCATCGTATTCAAGAAGCTGACACCATTCGTCTTGGGAGCTCTCATCGGTCAGCCCAATTTAGTTTCTCATGTTTTTGTAAAAGTGTTCTATAAACACTTTATTATTGGTCAAATTTAGATAATACTAATTTTCTTTTCTTGTGTTTTCAGCCATGTACGAGCACAAGATCTTTGTCCAGGGCGTCATCTGGAACATTAACAGCTACGACCAGTGGGGGTCAGTATTGTTACATTATTTTAGCTTTAGTTTATTTCTGCATTTATGTTGAGGTCAGATGGAGGAGAGGATGAGGAGTAGAGGATCAGAGGAACAGGGGGAGCAGAGGAGCAGAGGATGACTACTTCCTTGTTTTTTTTTTTTTCTTTTCTTCTAGTGTTGAACTCGGGAAACAGTTGGCGAAGAAGATTGAGCCGGAGCTGAAGGACGATTCTGAGGTTTCTTCTCATGATTCCTCCACGAACGGACTCATCAACTTCCTCAAGAAAAACTTCTGAAAACTTCTAGAAACGTTCCAAAAATTCCCACGTCTCTGTCTGAAACCGCTTCCTCCATTCCTGCTTGTGCACTTTGTCGTGATCATTGCCGTTGTAAAGTTCTGTTTTAAAAAGGGACTGTTAGGTTCCTGTGTTTGTGCAGAAAACTGTAGGTGAGAAACGGGGGGGGTTGAAGCAGCACTGACTTTAAAATAAAATGAAAATTAATATAAAAATAAACGTCTTTATGTCACTGAAATGAACGAGTGGTAGTCATTTAATTTTACTAATGTTTTTTTTTAGTTTTTTTTTTTTAAATGACTTAAAAAGGGGGTATTGGCAATCTCTCCCAGGCACTATTCAAACCCTCCTTACAGTGAGCAGTAAGATTGTACAAGACTCCGCCCACAAGCCTATGTCACACATGTTCCCACAAGACAATTCTCCATAAATCTACAAAAACATGATACAGAACTGTGCACTACAACCTCACAAACCTGATGTGATGTGATTGTGTAACAATGGCACTCTGAAGGGGGAGTGACTTAGCATGGAGAGCAAAAGGACAGGAGACTCGGAGTTAAAAACTAAAACATTTTAAACAGTTCAAAGAAACAAATGTTCTGATTGTTTCATATTGTCGACATAAAGCTCCAGTCACTTTATACTCACAGTGGGAAGAGGAACTTTTACTCGAGTAAGAGTACTGTTACACTACTCTATATTACTCGAGTAAGAGTACTGTCACACTGTACTATATTACTCGAGTAAGAGTACTGTCACACTGTACTATATATTACTCGAGTAAGTACTTTTACACTACTATATATTACTCGAGTAAGAGTATTGTTACACTGTACTATATAATACTCGAGTAAGTATTGTTACACTGTACTATATATTACTCGAGTAAGAGTACTGTTACTCTGTACTCTATATTACTCGAGTAAGAGTACGGTAAATGAGAAGGAAACAACCATAACATGAAAAGTCCATTTTGCAGAGTAGATTTGATTTAATAATTTAATATGAATATTTTGAAGTTACTTGACCACGTTTCGGTTACTCTCCCACTGCCTATAAGGCTCTATCATTCTCTGTTCATTCTTGGCCTGGTTTGAGACCAGTTTAGTCCTGATGGAGACTTGGTTTGGTCCTGGTCTAGTCCTGGTCTAGTCCTGGTCTAGTCGTGGGTTCAGTCTCAGTTGTGATGGGGCGTTTGTACAGACACACACTGTTACGGTGCGTGGCCGTACAATATTAACAGGACTCTAAGAGTCTTCATTGCAAACTCATTGAGGTTGTGGAAAACCATCCTTGAGGCCAATGGCACCTGCACAAGTGACCATCAAATGTGGCATATACCAAGGAGACGCACTGTCCCCACTGCTGATCTGCAGAGGTCTGACCCCCTCAGATACAGGACTGAGAACACCGTCAGTCACCTCCTCTACGGGGATGACATCAAACTGTGCGCTAAGAATGAGCGAGACATGGCCTCACTGATCCACACCACCAGGACCCACAGCACTGACACTGAAGGTCATTCAGACCAGAGGAGTCATGGCGCGGCTCGTCTGCCTCGCGCCGTGTCTCCTTGGCCTCGTGCGTGTTGTGCGTTAATTGTAATTGTGTAATTATCAGCCGAGACACTAGGGGTCACCTTTTGTCAGTTTTGGTACCTGCTAGTTTATCATTACACGTACTGTTTGACAGTCTCTTCCAGTCATAATTTATTTTAATTTATTTATGTCAAAGCTTGGACTTCACTTTGTAAATAATAAATATCCGCTTAATATTCTCCATTTAACATCTTGTTTATGTAAGTCACACCAGTCTGTAACACTGAGAGCTCATGTGTCTGTCCTTACTCTCTTCAAAGTGTTACGTCCACACAGACTCTTACTTAAGTTACTTCAGTCCGAGTCATTTATTTGACTATTGCCTGGCACCTCTCGATATTATGGTGAAGTCCTGTTTCCTCTCCTCCTCCAGGCGCGTTCGGACCTGACTCTGCGCAAATGAAACATATGACACAGAATGGAGCCTGTGAGCTTTAAGTTATAACGCTGTTTCCTCCTCAGAAACATGCCTGGAGCTGTGTTTTGTCTCATTCACACCTCATGATGCGGTTGAGTCTTTTGTTTCGTGTTCTTTACTTTCTGCTCTTATAAAGAATACACTTGAAACAGAAATAAAGTCCAGAGAATTGACTTAATCAAACAGAAGATAGTAATAGTTGTGCGGGAGTGTGTGTGGTCAGTCCCGGGCAGAGCAGGTTCACGTCTGTGCAGTGAGTTTTATGCTCATGTAGTGGGGCTTGTGTAGAGCTGGCCCCTCGTCCTGTGTGTCCCCCACGAGCATCCTTCCGGGCTGTTATCAGGGTAACAGGCTATGACGTCATCCCTATCAGTATTTCTGGGCCTGTTTAGTTTGTGATTAGATAGACTGAATATCATGTATTTGACATATATCTGAGTCTCAGCTGTGATCACAGTCCTTATCGGCACTTGACCTCACGACAATCATGATCTACAGCAGTGAAAATACAAAACAGATCATTTATCCTGACTTATTTATCCTAACAGTCACAAAGGGGCAGTTTACAGGTGAGCAGCTGCACCTCTCAGTCTGTTGTTATCATGTTCTCATAAACCCTTTCATAAACACAAACATAATCCTGAATGAAAATAAAAACACATATTTTTATCTTTATTTAAGATGTATTCAGTGTTTAGTATCAGGTGCTGTTGCTTATCTGTCCCGTTCACAATAAGAGACTTGTTGATCTCAAGCTCGTGGCCTACACCTCCTCTGGGCGTGTGCGCGGTCACACGCAATTGTCACGAGCTCGTGTGTCTCGTGCGGAGGGCGTGGCCACTGAGCGCGCGCGGGGGTGGCACATGTACCTGGGCGCTCAGGTGTGGGTGCGCCAGTGTGCGTCAGTGTGCGCCAGTGTGCGTCAGTGTGCAGTCTGTGTTATGGGGCAGGTGCGTGTCCTGCTGCTGACGGTGTGCGTGGCCTCGGGCCTGTTCGCGTGCGCGTGGGGGTCATGCGGCGCGTGGGCAGGGGTCGTGGCTGCGACGGCTTTCATGTTAGGTGCGCTCTGGACACGCGCGTGGAGCGGAGAGGAGAGGCTGCCCTGCGCCGGGAGAGCCGTGCTCATCACAGGTCAGTCACACACACACACACACACACACACACACACACACACACACACACACACACACACACACACACACACACACACACACACACACACACACACACACACACACACAGGTCTATAACTATAACCCTAGATCTATAACTCTAAAATATGTTGGAACATCTTAAAGGAGCTGTGTGTATCCTGCCTCTTATAGTTTTACAAAGTTACTACAATCACAACTGAGTCACCAGAGCCTGAATCTGCAGATAGAGACACAGACAAGTGTCTCACTCTCAGTTTATGGACAGGCTCATGTGAAAGAACCTCCAGATTCACTCACTGAGCTGCAGAGGCTGCACTAGCACTGAGTCATGATCAGCTGCAGGGGCTGAGGTTTATGACCATTCAGATCAGACAGGCATTTTAGGTTTAAAACAACTGAATGTCAGCTTTGAAACTGGCAACACAAATGAGAGAGTCATGTGGGGCTCATTCTGCTTTCTGACTGGATAACTAGATAAACAGTAAGAATGCATCAGCATTTTAATTGTCCTCAGTAAAAACTATATTTGATTTAACTCGTTTAAGTCGTATATGGGGACACAGGTCATGGTTATGGATTTAAAATGAAAATCTTTCATACAGGCCCTGTAAAGGTGCACTGGCCTGACTGCCAGCTCGTCTCCATGGAGCTCTTATTGCTTAGAATGTTTCATTGTATATTATTAAACTTGTATCTGTCTCCATGACAACAGCAGGCAGGTACAGGTCAGATCTGTGCAAGGGCTGTAACAATAGTTCTTGAGAAGAATGGAACAATACTGCATTTTTGTTCAGTAAAAATGCAGGTAACTGAATAAATGTGAGACAGGTCTGTGTGAATCACTCCACAATAACATCACAAGCAGGTGGTAGACCCTCCCAGAAAAGTTCTGTAGTGAACCTTTAGAAGTAAACCGTGCGTGTGCATACGCCTACATGACTTAGAAGAAATAGTTAGCTGGCACAAAAATGCAAGTATAAAAAGACACAGCACAGATTGATCTGACAATCACAGGCCTAATCTAATCAGTATTATCACTGCTGCACTGCACTCACTCAACCTCACTCAACTAGCGTCACTACTTCCTGTCCAGTTTCATCTCTGCGAGGTCCGAGTCACGCTAAAATGAAAAAAATAGTTAAAGATCAGACAGTGGACACTACACAAATAAAATGAATACTTCACCAGACACACTTCTGTCTTTTGTAAGAATTGTTCGTTTCTGGTGCAAGCATCAAAGAGGACGTATGTGTGTGTGTGTGTGTGTGTGTGTATATGTGTGTGTGTGTATGTGTGTGTGAGTGTGTGTGTATATGTGTGTGTGTGAGTGTGTGTGTGTGTGTGTATATGTGTGTGTGTGTGTGTGTGTGTGTGTGTGTATGTGTGTGTGGATGTGTGTGTGAGGCGGCTCTTCTTCTGGTCAGCAAGTTGTCACACATTAAGAAACCTTTAGGCAAAGTCAAACAATGTGATTGTTTTAAAGTCAAACAATGTGATTGTTTTATGACCCCCTCAGAGTGGAGGTCACTCGGTGAATAGGGGCCACAGATACGAAGTGGCTTTAATCACAAGACCAGATCATAGGTGTTATCTTCTTGTCCACAGTCCTTGTCGTCTCCAGCTGGTCTCCACAGGGACCTGGTGATCCCCCCTGCATCACATATCCACTGTTGGGCACGAGTTATGTACTTTAGCATTAGTAAATCAAGAAACCAGTTTGGAGTAGTGCTGCACTGCTAGAAAAAAACTTTATACTTTAAAAAGATGTTTGTGTTTCTATGCTGATGCTAATTTTGAGGTATACAGTGGTCCCTCTCTGTTTCGCAGTTCACCTTTCGTGGTCTTGCTGTTTCGCTGATTTTTTTTGTGCAATGTTGCATGCTTTTTTCTTTTTTTTTTTTACATTGTATGAACGTGCGTTGTGTTCTGCGTCCTGATTGGCTGAGGGACTGTAGACCATTGTCCATCAGTCTCCTCCGTGTCTCCTGTACAGTACAGAATGTGTTTTAAATTTACATAAATGTTGGATTGACACTACAGCAGCGCCAGGACAAAGAGGCACAGTCAGAGGAACTGTGAAATACACGTGAGTCACTATTAATTAATTAAACAAGAGACAAATATGAGAAAATGTTAATGCCTGTCTGAGAAAAGTATATAAAGTGTGTGGTGAGGGGTTTTACAGACTTAAAACATATATAATAATTGTAAAAAATAAAGCTGCCTACATCGCGGATTTCACCTATTGCGGCTTATTTTTAGAACGTGACCCCCAAGGTAAACGAGGGGCCACTCTAAATATTAAACCAACACCATAAACTGAAGTTTGCTACACTTAAAAACAATCAGGTAGTCTTTATTTTAATTAGAATTTTTATCAGTTGTTTATTTTATTTTATTTGATGCTTTTAATAAAAATTAGCATAAGCTTTGACCCAGTGAGCTAGTTAGCGTGCTGCTGAGCATATACTATAGTACTACTGCTGCTACTTGGCCTACATTATAATTACCTCTCCAGTGACTCATCAGATTACTGTGTGTGATATAAGATTAGAGCTCATATGTTATGATGGAAACAAGCCCACGGAATTATGATTATATTATATAATCATTCCAGATCAAACAGAGATTACAGAACTACCCATAGCCTGTATAAAGAAGTGGACTAATGGAGTGTGACGCCAGCCACAGTGCTCTCCTGAGTGCCAAATGAAGTGAAGCTCATCGAGGCTGCAGTTATAGGGGCCAATTTGGAGCCGAGTTCCATATTTGGAATTCCAACCTTGAGTATCATAGCAACCAAAGAGCCAATCAGGAGGGAGGCTGTTGAAGGCCCTTCCCTTAGTAACACTGTCAATCAAACCTGTTACTAAGGCTAGAGGAAACAAGGCCTGATTTGTCTGTTATTAATGTTCATATCTTGATTTACAGACAGATGGTGAAATATTAACCCCAGGATCATGTAGAGCGGGTCAATACGAACATTTTAAGAGCAAAGTGACGAGTCTGACAGCAGCAGTTACAGAGAGAGGGGCCACAGTTTTTCAGAAGTCGATGGAGCTGGAAGCGCTCTTATGATCACTTACTATTTGGAGCACAGCGGCGAGCGGGTTGGCTATGTCCATTTCTATATACAGTCTATGGAAGTATCAGGTGAACGGCATTTTCTGTAATGTTAAAGGTCATTTTATCTGGTGGAGCACTGTGCCATAAAGTGAATAAACTCTCTGGATTTTGGGTGGAGTTTCTTGTGTTGACAACATAGAGGGATTCTGTTTTACAACTCAGAGCTACTTCCTGTATTTTTGTTCTTTTCTTAGCTTTTTTCCAACAAACTGCCTCTTAACTGATGTAAAACTCTGATTAATATTTAGCACAGGTCAGAGTAAGAAAAACAAGAAAACCTGCCAGATGGACTTTAAACATCTATCTTGTATTATTCAAATACATGGTTATTGCTCAGAACTATTTTGTTAAACACATTCTTACTTTGAGCAGGCTCAGCTCCACAGATCTGACCTGTAACTTGACCTGGTGGCCTGCTTGTTTCCATGGAGATTGATAGGTTTGAAGATAGTTTTTTCAGTTGAGATTTATTAGAGTTTAGGGGAGCCAGTGGGACCCGGCAGGAGCCGATAGGAGCTGAGTCAGAGGAGCAGAAAGTTTTTCTGATTTCCAATTTTAGGCTTTTTATATAGGTGCAATCCATAGACTGTGTATATAAATGGACATAGCTAACCTGCTAGCTGCCGCCTTTCAAATAAGATGTGAGCATGGGCTACGCTTCCGGCTCCATCCTCTCTGGCTTTAGTTCACTTTCTATTGAAAAACTGTGACCCCTCTCTCTGTCACTGCTGCAGTGAAACTTGTTATTTTGTTCTTAAAATGTTCGTATTAACCTTTATTTAAATTGATCTAAACAGAAAATTAGAGAATCAACAATAAAACAGAAACAGACAAAGAAATGAATCAACAGAAAACAAGCAAATGGATAACTGTCCCAGAACATCCTCTGTCCTTAGACCCTTCTTCTTGGCAAGGAAAAACTCCAAAAAAAAAAACACTCCCATGGACAGACAGGCTGCAGATGTGCCCAGGACTAATGCACATCCATTCACAGATATCAAGTCTGTAGGTCCAGAGCCACTCAACTCAGGGACAGAGAGGGGTCCAGCCATGGCAGAACGGGAGTCACCCCAACCAGGCACCGGGCCATCCAGCCAGGTGAGGGAAGGGACGGTCTGGGTCCATGGAACAGGATCAGACACAGGAGGGCATCTAGGGTCCAGTCATCACCAGTCGGTCAGTGGGAGGGCATCTGAAACAGTTGCACTCCCCAGAGGGGGGTGGGACAGGGAACAGCATGTGAATAGCAAAGAATGAACTCCAGGTGAACTGAGTGGTGAATGCTGTTGACAGGGAAAACAGGAGGAAACAGAGGATAGTTCTCAGGTTCTCATGCTCAGGTTACCAGATTTCCCCCAGCATAGCTACCTCTATGCAGCTTAACTACAACTGCAGAGTTTATTTCTGCACCTAGTTGGCCTGGGCATAAGCTTATTCAAAGAGGAACGTTTTAAGCCTGGTTTTAAATGTAGAGACTGCGGGGGCCTCTTTAACATAGGCAGGGAGCTGATTCCATAAAACAGGAGCTTGGAAAGTGAATTCTCTCCCTCCTACTGTGCTTTTAGACACTTTAGAACCACCAGTAGTCCAGCATTTTGAGAGCGGAGTGCTCTGTTTGGATGAAATGATACTACAGCATCTTACACATAGGTGTCAAACTCTGGCCCGCAGGCCAAATTTGGCCCGCAGTGTAATTATAATTATATTTTGGCAATTTCAAATTAATATTAGAGCTGGCCCACCGGTATTATACGGTGGCAGCGCTGTAACACCGCATTCACCGCTTATACTACAAATCTCATAATGCTCTGCTGTTGTTTTGGTGCGTCAATTAGGACAGAGGCAGACACGCCCCCTCCTCTGTGTCAGTAGCGTCTGTGCACGTGTCAGACTCAGACCGCAGCCCGCAGCAGCCCGCAGCAGGCCAGCAGCCCGCAGGTGTTTTACACGCACCAATACTACATTTCCCACAATGTAGTATGGGAAATGGGTAATGTCAAGAATATGGACATGGGACAAAGGCTACAGAAGGTGGAAGAATTAAAACGAGGTCTTAAATCTGCCTGAGCGTGACAGAGGAATTTTTGGCGTTACGTCCTATGCGTGGCACAACTACAGGACATGATCTGTATGAAGAGGTGTCAAGATGTGGAAATGAGATGGAGCTGCCTCGGGAAAAACTCGTGGGTGTAACAAAAGACGGAGCACCTGCGATGTGTGGACACAGGAGTGGACCGGAGGACACGGGAGTGGACCGGAGGACACGGGAGCGGACTGGTGGCGAGGACACGGGAGAAGATCAGGAGGAAAATGTCACAGGTGAGCTGAGAGCTTCTCATTGTGTCATACACCAGGAGTCGATGGCCGTCTCCCAATTTGCCCTAAAATGCGCTGTTCACATGGCGCAATTGTGCGGTACTTCGACCCGCACCTCGAACATCGAGCAGTACATTTGGTGAAATGGGACACTACAGTTCTGTGGTAAAGCCTTGACAATGGAACATGTCCTGAGACCATCACGCCGCAGTTAACTTTATCAGAGCCAAAGGTTTAAATCACTGCCAGTTCAAATCATTTCTGAGCGAGTTAAACGGAGCTGGTGATTTGTGTCACACTGAGGTGTGATGGATAAACCAGGGAAAGGTGCTGCAAAGATGTTTGAGCTGCGTGAGGAGATTTGTCTGTTCTTGGAAAGCAAAGAGAAAGACACAACACAACTCCGAGACGAAACGTTTGTGTGAAATGTGTTTTCTGTGACATGACGAGTCTGAATGTGATAAACCTGCAGCTGCAGGTCGGGGTCGTGTCTCTGAGATGTGCAGGACAGTGAAGTTTAAAACCAAAGTGACTCTGTGGGAGGCACAGAAAGTGTTGTTTTTCTCTCATCCATAGAGTTTTGCACTTTATTTTATTGTATTTCAATCCAATTATGTTTTAAAAGTATTTCAGTTGAGTGACTGATAGAAAATAGTTGATATTATTTATTTCTTTGAAGTAAATTGATCCTACTTTTGTCATTTCCCTGAGAAAATATACTGATGGTGCCTTGAATAATCCCGCTTCATTCATTTAATGTGCAGGTTATGGGGATTTTTATATAAAGGAAGTTTGTCTTTTGTGCCTGTTGAAAATTAAAAATTACTGACGGAGCCATAAGAAAATATTGCTTTATTTATCCGATCATATAGTAAGATATTTGTTAGGTTTTCAGTAGGTTCAATTAGGTTCACTAGACTATGTGCTGTCATTTGAAATTTTTTCAATGAACATTCGATCAGTCCGGCCCTCAGCTTGTAGCAATTTTTTTTTTATTTGGCCGCCTGTCCATTTGAGTTCCAGGAAATCACATTGTAGGATTTTTTATATGAATTAATTGGTAAAATAAGTATTTGGTCACCTACAAACAAGCAAGATTTGTGTCTCTCACAGACCTGTAACTTCTTCTTTAAGAGGCTCCTCTGTCCTCCACTCGTTACCTGTATTAATGGCATCTCTTTGAACTTGACACCTGTCCACAACTTCAAACAGTCAGACTCCAAACTCCACTATGGCCAAGACCAAAGAGCTGTCAAAGGACACTAGAAACAAAAGTGTAGACCTGCCCCAGGCTGGGAAGACTGAATCTGCAATAGGTGAGCAGCTTAGTGTGAAGAAATCAACTGTCGGAGCAATTATTACAAAATGGAAGACATACCAGACCACTGATAATCTCCCTCGATCTGGGGCTCCACGATCAAGAACCACACGGGGAAACCTAGTGAATGACCTGCAGAGAGCTAGGACCAAAGTAACAAAGGCTACCATCAGTAAAACACTACACCGCCAGGGACTCCTGCAGTGCCAGACGTGTCCCTCTGCTTAAGACTGTACGTGTCCAGGCCCGTCTGGAGTTTGCTAGAGCATTTGGATGATCCACATGTTCTGCGTCCTGATTGGCTAAAGGAGGCGCCGTGTCTCCTGTACAGGACAGAATGCGTTCAGCCAAATTTACCAAAATATTCAATGCTGCAGCGTGACTCTGAAACACGTCAAGATCGCAATGGACATGTTTTTATTTGAGGACAAACGCCTCCAACATGCATTGTGGACGCTCTGGACGCGTGTCCAGATTGTCTGTTGCATTCTGCGAGTGCCTTTGGATGTTTTGTTTTCCCTGTGTCTTTGCGAACACTGCAAACCAGGTTGAGAGAGTGACTTTAGTGTATTTATTACATAAAACTTATCAATGGAGGTGATCGGCTCTGCGGCGTCTCTGACGCTTGAAAATGCGCCACAGAAACGCAGCATGGCCAAGACGCGTCCACGAGAGACTTTACATGTGAAACAACATAAAGGAGGAAAATAACATAAGGACGACAGCAGAATAAGTTTTAACAAGGATCTGAAAAAGGGCTGTAACCTGCGGATGGAGTCTGCTTTAGTTTGTGGATCAGTGACTGCAGGAAAAAGAACATTACGAGACATTACAGCGGCACCAGGACAAAGAGGCGGGGACAGAGGAACTGAGAAATACACCTGCAGCCACAAAACATACAGAATAACTGTAAAAAAAATAAATAAATAATGCTTTCTACTTTTTCATTTATCACGGTTATTTTTGGAACAAAATAAATGAGGGACCACTGTATATCTTACCAAAAAAAATGAATAAGCCAAACTCCACCATAAGCGGCAGTTTCTAAAGTGTAGAAAAAAGGTAGCGGCTTATAGTCCGGAAATTACGGTATATAACTATCTAACTATATATATAATATATATAAAATGGGTTAAAAGAAACCCATTTGTCTGTTGCCCATAGTTCTGTCTGTGTCACTCAGTAGAATGAGGAGGAGCATTTTTCCAAATAAAATGACGTCAGTGCATAACCATAGACTGTATAAAGAAGTGGATTAAGTGAGTGTGACCTCACCCATAGCGTTTGGCTCCAGTCAAATGAAGCTCGTCGACGCTGCAGTTATAGCGGCCAATTTGGAGCCAAGTTCCATATTTGGAATTTCCGACTGCGAGTATTATAGCAACCAAAGAGCGAGTCTGGAGTGAGGCTGCTGAAGGTACTGCCCCTTCCCGCCTGCACCACCCGTTTAGCACGTGGCGGGCACTTAGCAACGCTGTCAATCAAACCTGTTGCTAACCCTAGCGGGAGTGACCGCGGGGAGAGACGGCACCTGATTTGTCTGTTATTAATGTTCATATCTTGATTTAAAGACATAATACCGAAATAAAAATACCTGTATCTTGTAGAGCAGGTTAATACAGACATTTTAAGACCAAATTGACAAAATTGACAGCAGCAGTTACAGAGAAAGGGATGACAGTTTTTTTTAATGTGAAGTGAATTGGAGTCAGAGTCGATGGAGCCAGAAGCTCGTCCAGGCTCACTTCCTGTTTGGAACGCTGTGGCTTGCAGGTTAGTTATGTCCATTATATCCACAGTCTATGAGCATAAACTCCACTGAAGAGTTCACGTTATAGAATTTGCTGGTGTCATAGTTTCAGATGGAGGGCGGGGCTTATAACTCTATATAACTCTATATAACTCTGTATAACTCTATAACTCTGTATAACTCTGTATAACTCTGTATAACTCTATATAACTCTGTATAACTCTATATAACTCTGTATAACTCTGTATAACTCTGTATAACTCTGTATAACTCTATATAACTCTGTATAACTCTATATAACTCTGTATAACTCTATATAACTCTATGACTCTATATAACTCTGTATAACTCTGTATAACTCTATGGGAGATTCACTGTTCTTGAAAGAAATCTCCAAACTTCTGCTCCACAAATGTTGTCCTCATTATTAGTTTAGGTTCGACTCATATTAATCTTATTGTTTAAAGTCCTTTGACGACACTCACGTCTTTGGGGCTGATTAATGGCTCCACGTTCTGAAGATATTGTGAAAAAATTATGTGACTTTTGTTTATTTAAACTGACAGAGAAGATGCTGAACCTGCCAGTTTTTGTGTCATGTGGATAGGCCCAGGAATTACAGAGATATTAACCATAAACCAGGTTCACATCTGCAGTCTGACAGAGACACAGACCTGAGGATTCTGCCCTGTCTCCTGCTCAGGTTAAAAGATCCTACAGTGCTGTGACCTTCTTTCCCCTCTGTGTCTGCAGGCTGTGACTCCGGGTTTGGTCACGGCTTGGCTCTGCGCCTCAGTGGGCTCGGAATGCAGGTTTTTGCTGGAGTCTTGGATAGTGAAGGCGACGGAGCAAAGAAGCTGAAAGAATGGGACCCTGAACGCATCACAGTTTTACAGATGGACGTGACCAACCCTGAACACATCGCACAGGTTAAAGACACCATATACAAACAGCTTGGACAAAAAGGTACGTTTAAACTAGTGTGTGACTGCAGCAGAGTGCTTAGCCCGGGGATGGGGGTAGTTGTATAGCTTTTCATAGCTGTTTATAAAATTTTACTTCTCAGAGTAGTTTTAATACTTTCACTCCTACATGAGTAATATGTTGTACAGTGTAACCATAGACTGTATAAAGAAGTGGACTGAGTGAGTGTGACGTCACCCACAGCGTTCGGCTCCAGTCACATGAAGCTCTTCGACGCTGCAGTTATGGGGCCAATATGGAGTTGAGTTACATATTTGGGACTCTGACCGCGAGTATCATAGGAACCTGCTCATACCACTGGTTTAGGAAGGGGCAGGAAACGCTGTCAGTCAAACCTGTTGCTCATTCTAGCGGGAGTGACTTCAGGGAAAAGAAGTTTGTTATCAATGTTCATATCTTGATTTAAAGACAGAATAGCGAAATAAAAATACCAAGATCATGTAGAGAGGTTTAATACGAACATTTTAAGACCAAAATGACGAGTCTGACAGGAACAGTTATGGAGAAAGGGGCCACAGATATTCAACAGAAAGTGAATTGGAGTTAGAGTCGATAGAGCCAGAAGTGCACTCATGATAGCGCGTTAGCTATTGTCTATGATTGTTCAGTGTAACAGTTCTCTTACTTGAGTAATTTCTTGGAAGTAGTACTTTCTACTTCTACTTAAGTAATGTTATTTTGAAGTAACATTAATCTTACTTTAGTTAAATTTTTGACCACTCTACCGCCCTCTGCCCATCTTCACCACAGGTTGTAGAACTGGGTGTCCTTTATATAATTTTTGGTAAGAACAGGTTGTACTGATCCTACTAATTACGGGTTTAAGTCATAAATCTTTGTTTACAGAAGCAGAAGGACCTGTCTATTCATAACTTTACGAGCTGTCATCAAAATCATGATTAGCCTGGTTAGCGTCATTAGCTCAGGGCCAATCATAGCTGTCAACAGGTTCAAGTATGAGGTGTAATTAGTGAAGGAAATATACAAGAAAACACATTCATCAGTGGCCATGACCTGCTGTGCGACCGGATTAAAAAAAAAAATCAATCAATCAATCAGTCAATCACTCTAACCACTCTCAAGAGCCCTTTGGCACACCACTAGTGCTCACATGCATCATTTTATTTCTCAGCTTTGGAATGTTCCACAAGTTATTTATCTGAATGAATTAAAGAGCACACAAGAGAGTTAAAGTGCATACGACAGGTTTTCTTGTTTTTTTTAATTGTGACTTGTTTGGCACAGACTACATATATATAAATGGACATAGCTAACCTCCCAGCCGCCATGTTCCAAATAGGACGTGATCGTGGGCTGCTCTTCTGGCTCCTTTGACTTTGGACTTTGACATGAACCTCGAGGAGCTTCATGTGACTGGAGCCAAACCCTCACACACACTCCGCGCTCACTAAGAAGTAAAATCCTGACAAAACAGCCACTCCATAAGAGAATGGACCAACACCGTCGCAAGAGCAGCTCAGGACCACAATCTGCTGTGCATCCGCATCTCAAAGCCACTAACCACTCCTTTGAACATAGTGAGGTACAGATCTTAGCCAAAGAAAAGGAATAGTTTTCCAGTATGACAGTTTAAAGAGGCACTTTTGTTAGGAAAGACAGTCCTTCTTTGAACAGGAATGGGGGGCCGCAGACATTATCTATCTCCTATTTATAACTCCATAAAAAAAAAAAATGAAATTAACAACTTTTTAGCGATATGAGTTGTCAAACCTGTCACACATTTAAACTATGGTCAGATGAATATAATGATGACCCTTGACCCCTCCTCTTGTTGCAGGCCTGTGGGGGCTGGTGAACAACGCGGGGCTCCTCTTGTGCCCCATCGACGCAGAGCTGCAGTCCACTTCTTCTCTCCGGCGTCTGATGGAGGTGAACTTCCTGTCAGCTGTTACCGTGACACAGACGTTCCTCCCTCTGATCAGAAAAGCCAAAGGGAGGGTGGTCGGTGTGTCCAGTCTGGCAGGTAAGAGCAATAACAGACCTGGAGTTGTGTTTTGTTTTATTCACACGTTGAGAAATCATTATTCTGTCTACACCTCCTGACGGCTTCTTACGAGGAAAAAAAATATCACAGTGGACTGAAAAACATGGAGGATTACTGCAGAAGAGTGAAGTACTAAAGTCTGTTCAGCTGAGAGTCTGTCATTTTATTCAAAACAATGTGGGACCAATGAGCTTGATTTGTCTGGTATTAATGTTCACATCTTGATTTACTGACACAATATCAAACTAAAAACACCAAGATCATGTAGAGCAGGTTAATATGAAGATTTTAAGACCAAAATGACGAGTCAGCAGCAGTCACAGAGAGGGATATTTTGGAGTGGCCTAGTCAAAGTCCAGACCTGAACCCAATAGAGATGCTGTGGCATGACCTTAAAAAGGAAACCCTCCAACCCCCTTGGCTGATCTGCAAAGAAGCCAAGATTCCACCACAGCGATGTCAAAGACTCATTGCCAGTTATCTCAAACGCTTGACTGCAGTTGTTGCTGCTAATAGTGGTTCAAGCTGTTATTAGGTTTAGGGGCAATTACATTTTCACATGGGCCATGTAGGTTCAGATGGGTTTTTTCCCCCTTAATAAATAAAATCACCACTTAAAACTGTATTTTGTGTTTACTTGTGAGTTATCTTTATTTAATATTTAAGTTTGCGGTCAGGGGAAAAATACTTTTTCACAGCACTGTAGGTACCTTTCCTGGTTGTGTTCTGTTGTGTGTTTGTGTGCAGGAGAACTAGGACCAAACAAGGGCTAGACTAGGACTAAACCAGGACTAAACCAGGACTAAACCAGGACTGAACCAGGACTAAACCAGGACTGAACCAGGACTGAAACCAGGACTGAACCAGGACTAAACCAGGACTGAACCAGGACTAAACCAGGACTAAACCAGGACTAAACCAGGACTGAACCAGGACTAAACCAGGACTAAACCAGGACTGAACCAGGACTAAACCAGGACTAAACCAGGACTAAACCAGGACTGAACCAGGACTGAACCAGGACTAAACCAGGACTAAACCAGGACTAAACCAGGACTAAACCAGGACTGAACCAGGACTAAACCAGGACTAAACCAGGACTAAACCAGGACTAAACCAGGACTAAACCAAGACTAAACCAAGACTAAACCAAGACTAAACCAGGTTTTAACCAAATCTAAACCAGTTCTGTTGTGTATTTGCATGTCGGAGCAGTGCCCAAAAGTGATTGTCTTACAGTACAATTAAATATGCAGTGTGTAACTTTCCTTTGTGTTTTTGTGTTTGTGTGCCTCTGTGTGTTTGTGTTTTTGTGTTTGTGTGGCTGCCTGTTTGTGTGTGTTTTTGTGTTTGTTTGTGTGTGTCTGTGTGTTTGTGTTTTTGTGTGTTTTCTGTGTGTTTGTGTGTCTGTCTGTGTGTGTTGTGTGTGTTTGTGTTTAGGAGAGGTGCCGATGCCTCTTTTCTCTGCGTACTCGTCGTCTAAAGCAGCTCTGAGCAGCTTCTGCAGAGTCCTCAGACTGGAGATGCTCCAGTGGGGAGTCCACGTGTCCATCGTCCAACCATCAGGATTCAAGACAAGTATGGAACTATTGATAGAACCAAAATGCTGATACTACTACTACTACTGACACTACTGCTACTAGTACTAATACTGAGAGAGCCCACCTGACCTTCATCCAACCATCAGCCAGGGGCAAGTATGGGACCTTGAAGACAATCACTGATACTAATAATGTTACTATTACTACTACTACAGCTACTTCTGTTATTATGCATTTAATACCAGTCATTTACAA
This sequence comes from Periophthalmus modestus, assembly GCA_019594935.1. Taxonomy (NCBI): domain Eukaryota; kingdom Metazoa; phylum Chordata; class Actinopteri; order Gobiiformes; family Gobiidae; genus Periophthalmus; species Periophthalmus modestus. Next base: position 4,565,648 of record JAIEZT010001390.1, read on the forward strand.
AGCTGAGTAATGTCTCATAGTGGAGCTTTAACGCTAATGACTGTTCATCCTCACTATAGTGTAGCACCTGTAAAGCTCATTATTAATAAAAGAGCATCCACATGTATAAATGAAGTGTTCTTTCTGCTCAGAGATCTTTGGCAACAGTGACGATCTGTCCCGGTACAGACAGGAGCTGCTGTCCCACACTTCCCCTGAGCTCCTCCAGGACTATGGTCAGGACTACATCTCCAGTCTGCCCTCCCTGCTGGACACCATGTCCCAGTCAACAGAGCAGGACATTTCCCCTGTGCTGGACTGTTTGGAGCACGCTCTTCTGTCCACAGGTCCCAGACCACTCTACTGCCCCGGGAAGTCTGCCTGGCTCCTCCCCTTCCTCTACAGGCACCTGCCGACTGCCATCTTCGACAGGTTCACCGTGCGGGTTGGAAACATTCAGAAGTGACACTGGTCCTGCTGAACTAAACTCCAACTTTTGCTCCAGAACTGAACTACACCTGTCGCTACACCTGTCGCTACACCTGTCGCTACACCTGTCGCTCTGCAGAACTAAACTACATCTGTACAACTGACTGACTGTCACTGCACCCGTCGCTCTGCAGAAGTGAATTACACCTGTTGAACTGCACCTGTCAAACTGCAAAACTGAACTATTAGAATATTTGTGTAAAATGCAAAACCAGTTTGGCTGTCTGGTAAATCCAGACTGATCTGCATTTTTTATACAGAAGCATCTGGTCACCACTCCCTCTGTCGCATCTCAAGCCAGAACCAAACATGGTTTATCAATGATCGTCCAGTCTGATTTGTTTACTCCAGTGACGCATGTGAAATGAAGGAGCTCATTGGTCACTCATCACTTTGAACAAAATAACATTCCTCTCCCATCCGATGAACAGAGTTTAATTCTTCTCTCTTTGATTCTGCAGAAATGCTCCATGTTTTTCAGTCTTGTGTGAGATTTTTTTCTTTTCGTTTTTCCCCGTTTTGATATGGATGGACCATGCATGTCTCTGACTGGCGAATACATTTTATCTGAACAAATGGGGCCAAATAGAACAAGCCGGTGGTGTCGTGAAAAGGTCTTACTCCGGGAAAAATGTTTTGGGTTTTTTTTTTTACATTGTGCTTCACTAATATGAGCTGTCCACTGGAGTTTTGACTAGTTTTAGACTAAACCAGGACTAAACTAGGACCAAACCAGGTCTAAACCAGGTCTGAACCAAGTCGAAACCAGGTCTAAACTAGGACTAAACCAGGATTAAACAAGGTCTGAACCAGGACTAATGATGATTTTTTTTTTTTTTTTTTTTTTTTTTTTTTTACAAATGTGTCAATTTAAAAAAAAAAAAAAAAAAAAAAAAAAAAAAAAAAAATCTGTTGGTTCATAATGAATACATTTTGCAAAAAATAAACAGGTGTTAAATTTTGTTAGAGTTGGCATTACACCTGATTTTTATCAACTCACAAACATGAAAAACAGAACTGACTAATTTTAAACAGTTTGCAGTGGAGTTATTCCTCACTTACCTTATGCATTCTGAACATCCTAATTATTCATCATGATGAGTTTATAAGCAGAGAATTTTGCCATGATGGTAAAGCTAAAAACAACTATTTTTACCTCAGGAGCTGCTCTGAACTGGGGCAAGACACATTTTGCTCAAATACATGGGGAAAAAATGTGTAGAGGCCCTTTAAAAAAAAAAAAAAAAAAAAATTAATTATTAAACTATGCTCCCAAAATAAAAATTCAACTTGATGACTGAGGTCACGGTGACTGTCAAAACATAAAATAACACATAGACGTGGTAATACTTATGAATAGCTTTGTGTGTTTATGATGGTGAGCTGCCTGAACCTGCTCCGAGACAATGATTCACAGAACACTGCAAACCGAAACAAAACGCTTCAATGAACACCAAGAACAGCAAGTGTTCGCCAGGAATTCCAACCAGGAACGAGCACCTGCACCAGCCTCTAGGGAACAGGGCGAGATTTTGTGGTGGGACTTTTTATTAACTGTCATACTGGAGATTTATTTATGTTTAATATGTGTGTAATTACAGAGTGCACTTAACCACATGAAACCACATGTCTCTGTCTGAATAAATTACATTTTTAGATTTTGGCTAATGCTTTTCTATGAACGTTTCCACCCAAAAAATGGCAGATTTCCCCCCAAATTTTGAACCCCCTCAGATGGCTGCATACTGTTGCTGTGTCCATGGGCAAGATACTTCGCCCACATGGCCTATATGAATGTGATGTGGTGGTGGTGGTGGTGGGAGGAGCTGATGGTGCAGACTGGCAGCTTGACTTGTGTCTGTCTCAGGGGACAGGTTGTGTCCTTATTTGACCTAAACCAGGAACACGTTCTGGTTTTGAAAAGACAAAACAAACGGGAAGGTCCTGTCTCAACATTGTTATGTAGCTGCGATGAACAAAGATACATGTTTTTTGACCCCAGGCCCGGGCCGGGGCAGTACTTTGTCTCTCGTCTGGAGGAAGTGTCTGGGGAGAGCCACAATACAACAAAACAAATCAAACTCCTCAACAGGACCATGAACGCTCGGACTGATCACACGCTCCTGAATATGTGCTGTTTAAGTCAATTTTGTATTTTTTCTTGAGTTTTAAAACTATTTTGAAAGTGCTATTGTGTGTATTGTGTCACCATGGTAACTGCTGAACATTCCATCATAGAGGCACATGTAGAACACCCCCAGTGTGATGTCACTGCAAAGTATTTATTTAGTTCTTCAGCCAAAATCAAGAGTCTGAGTGGAGTAATAACACAACTGAAGAAACTGCACCTGACCAGGATCAGGTTCAGACCTGGTTTAGTCCTGGTTTAGACCTGGTTTAGTCCTGGTTTAGTCCTGGTTTAGTCCTGGTTTAGACCTGGTTTAGACCTGGTTTAGACCTGGTTTAGACCTGGTTTAGTCCTGGTTTAGTCCTGGTTTAGTCCTGGTTTAGACCTGGTTTAGACCTGGTTTAGACCTGGTTTAGACCTGGTTCAGACTTGGTTTAGTTCTGGTTTAGTCCTAGTCAGTGACGTGCGGTGAGGTTCATGGCTGGTGAGGCACTGATGTCGTCATAATCAGATTTACAAACATATAAACCAGGTGTCAGGACATTTGGCCCCGGGTCAGTTTCTCTCCCAGTGACTTGGGGCCAGAATAAAAAATAATTTCAAAATAAAAGTTCCGAAGTCCGTATGAAATAGCTCTAATAGTATGAAATAAAAAACTGGTTTTGTATTGTTTTTTATCCTTATTCTGGTTCCCCAATTTTCAGTGGGTTGAAGTCATTACATTTCTTACCATTTCATACGTCTCTCTTTCATAAGTGAAAAGAGCGAGTCTTTCGTCCCGTCGTCTGGAGCAAACCATTTAGCTCCTTTAGCGTTGGTCTTCTTTAATTATAACGTCCTGCTTCGACCGAAAGTCCAGTTTAGAAAACTGCTTGAGCTTTAATATGTATCTTCCTCCATTTAAAAAGTAGGGCCAGACACAAAGAAAAAAGTGAATTTTTAAAGTTGACTTGCTAACTCTAAATTGTAGTTTGTGGCCCCTATTCTGCGGGAGTTACAAGAATCCCTGGGCTCACGAGCGCCCCCTAACATGAGGCAGGGTAACTGCGTGCCTCACTCGGCGCCTTTTCACAGCCGCTATAAAGTGCTCAGCCCTTAAAGAGTTAAAGCAGCGTCTGAGCTACAGCACAGTCAGTCCACGGTGAGGCACGAACGGCCTCACCACGCGTCTTTTCTCAGATTTTCAATGGTAAATGTAAAAATTCAGCGATTTTGAGTAAAAAATAAATAAATAAAATTGCGAAGTTAAATAGAAAATAACTCTGTAGTACAATTGGGATAAATTGGACTACAGAGGATAAATATTGGATAAATATAACAATTTAATTTATTTTTCTCTGTGATGACAGGTGAGGGGCACTACCTCACCTGACCGTAACTGGTCCTGGTTTAGTCCTGGTTTAGTCCTGGTGGTCCTGGTTTAGTCCTGGTTTAGTCCTGGTTCAGACCTGGTTCAGACCTGGTTCAGACCTGGTTCAGACCTGGTTCAGACCAGGTTTAGTCCTGGTTCAGACCTGGTTCAGACCTGGTTCAGACCTGGTTCAGACCAGGTTTAGACCTGGTTCAGACCTGGTTCAGACCTGGTTCAGACCAGGTTTAGTCCTGGTTCAGACCTGGTTCAGACCTGGTTCAGACCAGGTTTAGACCTGGTTCAGACCTGGTTCAGACCAGGTTTAGATCTGTGGTCCTGGGTCTTGTTGGGACGTGTTGTGTGGAACATCATAAACAGATGGGACATGGACAGTCTCAGCGTGATCCACTTTAACATGTCCTGGCTCCTACACAGCACATTTCTTTTACAAGTTTTTAATGAGACAATTACAACATGTTACCAGAATTCTACTTTGCGTGAATTACTATGTACGCTTTCTCCTTGTCTCCATGGAGATGTTATTGTTTTGCCTTGAATGTTCTGCAGTATGGCATTAACGGGCCCGTATTACTGCTTTCTGATCTCTGTTATAATGTAGTTTCCTCATCAAAACAGACCTGGATATGTGTCTGTTTCATTCACATGTTTAACACACAAACTCTGAATATTTAGGCTGAGTTCTTCTCTCAAACAGTAAACACTCTGTTCCACCTTGTGATGTCATCATGTGGTAATACAGGAAGTGCCCCACTGTGTTTTTAAACTCCACACACCTTCACTAGAATCATTTGGATCATTTCAGACCTAGAATTGCCAATCTCTATTGAACTAAAGGTAAAAGGAGCTGTTAACTTGAAAACTACCACTTCATGACATCACAAGGTGGAACTGAGCATTTTGATCTTTAAAGATAAACAGAGTAATAATAAAGAGTTACTCAAACATGTGTGAATGAAACAAAACACAACTCCAGGTCTGTTTCTGAGACCTAACAACATGATAACATGGATTAAAACTCACAAGAGTCAAGTTTGTGTAATATAAGACCCTTAAACTCGTGAGAAGTTACACAGTGGAGTTTTTTTTTTCTGACAATTTGAGGAGAAAGAACTAATTTAGCTGAACTACAACAGGTGAGATGATTCATGCTGTTAAACGAGTCCCTCTCAAATAACGTCACAGCTTTTCAGTTTTTCCTGTGAGTCACTCTCACCTTTTTGTTGAAAATCAAACTCCAAAACAGGACCACGAACGCTCGGACTGATCACAGGCTCCTGAAAAAGTGCTGCTTACAACTTTTTTGGTAGTTATTGCAAATGTGTGCATTGTGTGACCATGGTAACTGCTGAACATTCCACCATTGGCATACAGGCAGAACACCCCCAGCATGACATCACTGCAGAGTATCAGTATGTCCAGTTGGATCTTTTGTTTTATTTTTTTATTCAGTTCCTTTCTTTACATAGTTTCACTTCCTGGTTTTGTCACTTCAGGTCTGGCCGCTGCACACTTCCCCCTTCAGACGCTTCTTCTCTGCTCTCAGGAAAACACATTTTTAACTTGTAATTTTGATAAGTTTTACCAAGAGACCAGACTTGGCATATCTGTGAGGTAAGTCAGATCAGATTTCTCATTTCACTAAAACAAAGTTAACATCACTAAGTTTAGACTTTTACTAATAATCTTGCCTATTTTTTCTGTTTTTGGTGAGTTTTATAACTTTACTTCCTGGTTGGACCCGCTCCCTGTTAAACCAGCAGTAGGGGGCGTTACCTTCAACAGCCTCGCGCCTGATTGGCTCTTTGGTTGCTATGATACGATCCGAATATGCAGTGCGGCTCCAGATTGACTCCTATAACTGCGAGGTTTAAAGTGTCAGTAAAATGTCCTCCTTGTGCCTAAACTGTCTCTGCATTTTGGGGAGTTTTCTGTGTTGATGACAGAGGCAGAGAAATTCTGTTTGATAACTCAGAGCTGCTTCATGTATTTTTGTCCTTTTCTAGTAAATTGTTTTTCCCCACAAACTGTCACTTGACTGATAAAAAAGACTATGATAAATATTTAGCACAGGTTCTATCCACAGAACAGAGTCAGAATTAAACAAACATGAAAACAAACACGTGAGACGTTTTGGGGGCAGCAGAGATAAAGATTATTCCCTTAACATGTTACATTTGTGTGTCTGTGTGTGTGTGTGTGTGTGTGTGTGTCTATGTGTGTGTGTGTGTGTGTGTGTGTGTGTGTGTGTGTGTGTCTATGTGTGTGTGTGTCTATGTGTGTGTGTGTGTGTGTGTGTGTGTGTCTATGTGTGTGTGTGTGTCTATGTGTGTGTGTGTGTGTGTGTGTGTGTGTGTGTGTGTGTGTGTGTGTGTGTGTGTGTGTGTGTGTGTGTGTGGTGTCTGTCTGTGTGTGTGTGTGTGTGTGTGTGTGTGTGTGTGTGTGTGTGTGTGTGTGTGTGTGTGTGTGTGTGTGTGTGTAAACTGGGTGTGTACCTGTATGTTACAAACTCTGGACTTTCCCTTTAAGACAAAATGACTGTGGTGTAACATGTGTTTTCAGCTCAGATGAAATGGCTCAAGGAACAAGTGAAGAAAACACTGACGCAGGTTTGAGGTTTTTATTTAAGACAAAAGACATGTTCAGATTTTAATAATAGTAATAAGTCTACACTACTACTACAACTACAACAACTACTACTACTACTACAACTACAACAACTACTACTACTACTACAACTACCACAACAACAACTACAACAACTACTACATTAACAACAACTACAATTACTACAACAAAAACAACTACTACTACAACAACAACTACTACTACAACTACAACAACTACTACAACTAAAACAACAAGTAATACAACAACAACTACTACAACTACAACAATTACTACAACTACAAGAACTACTACTACTACAGCTACTACAACTAGGTTACTACTGATATACAATATCACAACAAAAACATGCGTCCTTACTGTGAGCGGGCTCGCCTCTCCACAAACCTGACTCTGGAGGTGGACCTCCTCCTGCTTGTTTCCATGGAAGTGTTGTTCCTTTGGCTATAATATTCCACAGTATGGCATAAAATTGATCTATCTACATGGATAATGTGCCAAAGTGTGGCATTAATTTATAATCATGGAATCATACAGGTGACGTGTCATGTACAGAAAGTGACATAGTGTAGCTTTAACATGTTTACTTCAGTGTACAAGAATATAAAAGTGCTGTGTTTAAAGTCTACACATGTTTCAGGCCTGATGTGTCCCTGCTCCACTCTCACCACCAAAGAGCTGCAGCAGAACTGGAGAGAGGAGAAGAGCAGAGAGCGCCCCCGCTGGCTGCTGTTTGAACTGCCCTCATACCGGGTCAGAGAGACGGCCTTCAGCAAACACGTGGTCAGTCCATCGAACTTATAACTATCATGAAATAGTCTAATCCAGCTCTGGTCCAGACGCTTAAAGTCTCTAAACATAAACATGAACACAGCAGAAAAGCAGGTGAACCACAGGGAATAAAAAACGTCTTTTGCACATGGGATGGAGGGAGTTTGGACTGTGAGATGAGACGGAGGAGACAAGGGGAAGAGGAGATGAGAGCGCCGCCATCCAAGTGACCTGAGCAGAGTCAACTTAAAGCAGATTCAGCAAAATGATTGATTCATGTGATTCATGTTTGATTATATTTAATCGCTTATGTTCAAGACGCCATTTTGCCCGTCCACCCTCGTTTTCACCTCCACTTCTTTACACCCACTATGATGTACACACTCCTCCAGTTTTATTTTCTTAATCTGTGATACTCGTAGGACACAGTCATTTTGGTACAAATGACAGAAAAACATGTGTTCGCTGATGTGCAGCTGTCCTCAGGCGGGGGCTTGTTGTCATGACGTTTACGGCGAAGTCAGCTCCCGTTGGCCCCTGCAGTTTTCTAAAGCGGAAGTCAGCCGATTTGTTTCTTTTATTAAACTTGCTCCCAATTCCCCCCAGTCTATGGTTAACTTCCCTCAGAGGAGTGTGAGACACGAGAGCGAACGTGGCACAGGTGTGAGTGTTAGTGATGGGACGTTCGGCTCTTTTATGTGATCCGAATCTTTTGGATTCATTCCTTTCAAAGAGCCGTTCAAAAGACTGGCTCTTTACTATTTATTTATATGACAGAAGCTAATGCAAGAACTAATTTATCTACAAACTGTTCACGGAGAGTCTTTGCCCTTTGAAATGATACATGATCTAAAAAAACATTTCACTATAACAATAATAATGATTTAAAAAGTAACTGTTATTATGATTTTATGAGCTCAAAGCTCTCACTCGTATCACCTGCCTTGCTCCTGTATCCTGTATAAAGTCTAAGCCAAACGGGCAAACTACAGCCCAGGGGCCACACACGGCCCTTTGGGCTTATTAATCCGGCCCGCTGAACGTGACCAAATTGTATTAAAATAGGTGAGGGTAAACCTCGTTGTTTGTTGTTTAAAAATGTACTTTAAGAGAAAAAAGTATATCACACAAGTGTTGTTCATTTGTTAAAGTGTAAATGTAAAAATAACCTCAAATGATATGAAAAGTACTTTTTACTTTTCAGTCCAGTTCAAAATGTAGTGAAGTATCCACTGTAAAAGTTACTTGTGTGTGTTTGTCTTTCTCAGGTTTACGAGGTCGTGATCATGCGCTCCGGCAGCTTCGACTCTCACCGCGTCTCCATCGAGCGACGCTACAGTGACTTCGCCAAACTTCACCAAACTCTGCTGCAAGAATTCCAAGAAGAACTCGACGAAATCCTGCTCCCCAGAAAAATCCTGACCGGGAATTTTAACCCGGAGTATCTGCTGGAGCGGCGGCTAGCTCTACAAGACTACATCGCTAAACTCTATGCTAAAAGATGCGTGCGCTACTCCGAATGCTTTGCTAACTTTTTCACCGATCAGGAAATGAAAAAAGCTCATAATTTGCTGCGAGCTGGACAGTTCAGACAGTGTTTAGCTTTGCTGCAGCTCGTGTTGGAGATCCAGGAGAAGCTAGCTCCGTGGCAAAGCGCTACGTTGTCTGTGCACACGTTAGCGGCGTTAGCGGTTTGTCACAGAGACTTGGAGGAGCCGGAGCAGGCGTACGAGGCCGCACACCGAGCCCTGCCTGCGGTGAGAAGGTACCGGCTCGCTGTGAAAGAGTACCACGCCCCTCTGCTGCAGATGATGGTGGATTTGGGGTACTCTTTGGGGCGGCCAGTGGGTCAAATGCAGGAGGAGCTGATGGCGCTGAGAGACGCGGAGAGAGGGAGGGTGGACATGCGGTCGCTGAAGGAGATTGTGGTCCATAAATTTGTTTGAAGGGACCGTGATCTGCCATGTTAAAATGTAGTTTCTCCATCAAAAATGCACCTAGAGTTTTATTTGATTTGCTCGTGTTAAAGAGGGGCTATTACACAAATACAGCATTTTCTAAACAATAAAAGGAAACATGGTGATCTAAATATGTTATGTTTTACAGTTAATACCCCACAGAAGTAAAATATCCCCTCTTTAATACCCCATAGAAGTCAAATACCCCTGTTTATAAACAAGAGGGTCGCTGATATGATTCCTGGCCCGGTGTATCTCCTCTGCTCTGTTTGTGAGGGGAAGGGCATCCAGGTTAGGAGGCCTATGTGAGTGAAGGTGGTGCCAAAGTGCTCCTCTGTGTTTTTTCAGGTTCATTCATCTGCACCTGATGAGTTCATTGTTCTTATTACCTTGTATTTTTGCCAAAACAGTCAAATGAACTCAAAGACTTGGACAAAAGAACTTCAGTTAAAACATTATAGCTCATATTATACAATATATATGGAGTTAATATGATTAACAGATTCAGGAGCAGGACCACACCTCAACCTCCTCCTGCTCCTCTTCAGTGAACATCAGCTCAACCACACCTCTAATTACTCAGAAGTCCTATTTATTTATACAAGTCTTTCCTGACAACACCATCCTTCTCCACTCTCTCAACCCCTCCCGCCCACCTTGTGCCTTGTGTCTCTTGTTCATCTTCAGCCCAAAGACTTCACCATCTCCAGAGAGAGGGGGGAGTCCTGACTCAGCTGGTCTAACCGCCTGAGACATCCTGAGTCTCTACCCGACCTCCACATCGATTCATATCATCAGTAATCAATCTTTATCATGTTCCATGTCTGTGGTGTGTTTCTTATGAGTGAAATACAACTCAGAGAGTGTTTCTACTTGAATGATGTCTTCATTTAAACAAACTGAACAAAGTTACTTGGACTTGTCTCATTTGAAGTATCTGAACTCAATGTGTATCAACGTTTCTATGAAATGCCTCATTTACTTAAACTCATGTTAAATGGTCACTTGGCTGCAAGTAACTGCAGTAAAGTAAAAGCATATAAAACATGCTAACAATTTTACTCTTGATCTCACTCCAAATCACTAAATTAATTGAAATCTTCATCCTTGGTGTCGCTTCTCAACAACTCCGCCAGCTCCGGAAGTAGATGAAGTGCCTCTTCCACTTCCTCATGGCTGCCATCCTGCCAAACTATGAAAACCCCAGCCAACTATGAAATAAAGTGTGACTTATAGTCCAGAAATACAGTAATTATTTTGTTAACACAGGTCACGTGTGTTTGTCAAAAACACAGGATCAAACAGCCCTGCTCTGGTCTCGGCTTTTCCTCTCTCTCTCTCTCAGCACACACACAGGTGAAGAGGGCGTGTACACACGCACAGGTGAAGAGGGCGTGTACACACGCACAGGTGAAGAGGGCGTGTACACACACACAGGTGAAGAGGGCGTGTACACACGCACACACAGTAAGAAGAGGGCGTGTACACACACACACAGGTGAAGAGGGGCGTGTACACACACACAGGTGACACGTGTGTACACACACACAGGTGAGGGCACACACACAGGTGAGAGGGCGTACACACACGCACAGGTGAAGAGGGCGTGTACACACACACAGGTGAAGAGGGCGTGTACACACACACACAGGTGAAGAGGGCGTGTACACACACGCACAGGTGAAGAGGGCGTGTACACACACACACAGGTGAAGAGGGCGTGTACACACACGGGCGGTGAAGAGGGCGTGTACACACACACAGGTGAAGAGGGCGTGTACACACACACAGGTGAA
>JAIEZT010001390.1:4581765-4626936 GCA_019594935.1 Periophthalmus modestus
TGTTTATCAATTTTAGCTCGTTTTCTGCTAAAATAAACTGAAAATTAATCTGTGAAAGATGGCGAAACGACAACGCGAAGCTCTCCAAAAACCTGCTCCGCATGAAGGTGAGAAATAGTAAGACATTTATGTCAGAACACCGCGCTATTTATGTGTTGGTAGCCTGGTATTAAGAACTAATGACATTTTAAGGTTTATGTCGGATGTAATGTAGATAGTACTTTCTATATTTTAATGTTTGTTTTTCTGTTATTTAGTCCACTAAATGCATCATGGGTAGGATTTATTTTTATTTAAAAACCTGCAAAGCCAAAAGGGAAAAAAATAGAGGACATAAAGTTGTTGTGGGAGGAGAGGGTCAGAGGAGGGAGGAGAGAAGAGGGTCAGAGGAGGAAAGGATGCCGAGGAGAGGGTTAGAGGAGGAGAAGGTCAGAGGAGGGAGTAGAGGAGAGGTTGTAGAGGAGGAGAGGGTCAGAGGAGGAGGAGGAGAAGAAGGGTTAGAGGAGGAGAGGGAGCACAGAGGAGGGAGAGGGCAGAGGATGAGGCTCAGAGAGAGGCAGTTAGAGGAAGGCTGTAGAGGAGGAGAGGGTCAGAGGAGGAGGAGAGAAGAGGGTTAGAGGAGGAAAGGATGCAGTGGAGAGGGTCCCGAGCAAGAGATGATGCAGAGGAGAGCGTTCAGACGGAGCACAAGATGGCGTCGGGATGGAGCACAGGATGCAGACGAGGGGGTCAGATGGAGCAGAGGAGAGTCAGATGGAGCAGAGGAGGGTCAGATGGTGTAGAAGAGAGGGTCAGATGTGTAGAGAGAGGGTCAGATGGTGTAGACGAGAGGGTCCAGATGGTGTAGACGAGAGGGGTCAGATGGTGTAGAACGAGAGGGTCAGATGGTGTAGACGAGAGGGTCAGATGGTGTAGACGAGAGGGTCAGATGGTGTAGAGGATTGAACTCTGGTCTTGTTTCAGTTCATGCAGAGGGGGACTTGACGCAGAGACGAAGAAACAGCTGGAGGAGGACGAGAGGAGGATCATCAGTGACGAGCACTGGTACCTGGACCTGCCTGAACTCAAGGCCAAAGAGTAAGTCACTGTTCTCCTCTGGGGTTACACGAGGGGGCAAAAAAAAAAAATACATGAATCCCACTTTATTTCAGAACATGTTTGTAGAGTCTAAAACTACCAGACTTAGAAGCTTTTACGCAGAAGACTCCATGGAGACAGGGAGGGCATCTGACACACAGGTCTGAACTAGTTTCAAGTTTAAATTACATGATTAATCGCTGTTGAATTTGAACTATCAGAATAAGAGGATATTTCGTTGTTGTATTTTCAGTCTAAAATCTGCGACCTTTACAAACGTGATGTTAAATGGGATTTTAGGATTAGTCTGTTTTGTCGTGGACCACACTGTATTTGTTTACCACGTGTCTCTAATACAGAATAATCTTTGTGCAACGTGGAAATATAATGAGTAGATCAAATGTTCAGTAGATGAAATTAAGCTTTGACGTTGAGCACAAGAGGATGAAAGCTGCATAAATAATCTGTATAGGTATGTGTTTATGGGTGTCATTTTGAGGTACTTTGAAATGCCACTTTTTCTGCTGAAATTCCTGATTATTTGTGTTTTCAGAAACCTGATTGCTGAGGAGAAGAGCATCGTTCCCTGTGAAGATCTGAGATACGGGAGAGTCTCATTTATGGGCTTCAACCCAGAAGTCGAGGTCGGTCGAGGGTATTTGTTTGTATTTTTTGATTTTCTGTTAAATTTGTATAACTTATTTTACCATAATGTTGTGTTTGCAGAAGCTGATGGCTGTGATGAATCCTAAAGAGGAGACTGAGGAAGACGAGGAGGAGGAAGACTTCAGGAAAAATGGCAAACGGACGTCACAGATGAAGACATGGCCCTCAGGTAACGCCACAGGACTGTAGACGGGTGGATTTTACAGTGTATTTATTTATGAGAGCAAGCAGCTGAGATTACATTAGATTAGATTTGCAATTTGGGTGTTGGTACAGATGAAATTAACAACGACACTGAACAAACTAAGACAAGAATCACCAACATGTTAATACAGATCTAAACTACAGGGTTAACAGTTTTTATGCAGAATAAGACCCCATGGACACACAGGGAGGGCATCTGACACAGGGTCATTGTACAGATATAAGCAGTAGACCTGTCGAGATAACACATTTTGAAGTGCCATAAATGTTGTTACGCAGATACACTGCAAAACCCACTTTATGTCTGACACAATAACAATAATGCAGGATGATCCAGTGAAACATTTTAAATGACAGTAACCATTCAAAAGGCCTGAGCTGCAACGAATAAATAATTCTGCATAAACTGCAGAATGAACCAATATTAACCATAAAAGGGACTTATTCACCCCTCTAGAGCTCAAATCTTATTGTCTTACAACAAAAATGCCCAAAACGTCTCCACTTCGTACACATGGTAAGTTTGAACCCCAAAATATGTTGTTTCAGCTTTCACACTGAATGATAAGTCAATAGTGTTTTTTGTGTACAGGCCTAGTGAGCATTTGGTGAAAATCCATTGAAATGGAGGTGATCTGCCTTACACCTGACTCGTACAGTCCATTATAATGTTTACCTTGATGTGTATTAAAAACATTACTCCAGCAGATGTGCCCAAACCCACGTCTGTGTTACGTCTGTTTCAGGTACGAGAGTTTGGTGAGCAGCATGAAGAAGAAGTTTGCAAAGAAAAGAGAGAGAGAGCCGCCATCGATGAGGATGTAAACCAGAACGTCACAAACACCAAGAGAGTCTTTTTGAAACCTCAGGACTGAACCAAAAACATGACTTTTTTTTTAATGTGAAACTGAAAATAAGTTTTTTTTTTAAGGACTGTGACTGTACAGTTTATGAATGGATATTATATATCCCCCATTTTTAAAAGATGTGGATGAACTGCAGTGGGGGGGGGGGTTTCTGTGATGAGAGACATTAAATGAACGTGAGACACTTTCCTCATTGAGTTTTTGTGCAGTCTTTGGTTTGGGCTTTGGCATCAAGTTGGTTTTAATTTTAAAGGTAAAAGCGAAAAGTCCAGGATTCGTTTTTATTCTCTTAAGTAAATTTACAAGTTGAGAAAGGGAATGTGTTTGTCTATAAGATCCAAATATCACATAAGAATTGCTCATATGCTTCCTGAAGAAGATGTCGGTCTCCCGAGTTCAGTACGGGCGTGATTGACCAAGTGGTTAGCCAATCGAGGACACACATGGTCCGTTTTTTTCAGAACAAATATGGCTGCTTACGAGAAAAAAAGGAAGGACACAAAATCTCATGGCGGACTGAAAAACATGGAGGATTTCTGCAGAATAAATGATTGAGCACTAAACCTTAATCTGAGGAGAGAGAAATGGCCATTCTGTTCAAAATGTTGAATGACCAATGTACCACTGAATGAACAAATCTGACTAGACGCTCATGTTTGATTCTGTTTGAGATGTGTTCATAGTTTCTGGGCCTGGTCTAAAGCCTGCACAGCAGATGACACGGCTTTTAAAGCAGAGTGATGTTTGAGTATCTTTAATCTGCTATGCTCAAAACGCCATTCATTTTAATGTCCACTGTGACGGTCACAACTTCCTTCTCCAAGTTTTATTTTCTTAATTGGTGAGCGTCGTGTAGTCATTTTGGTACAAATGGGGGAAAAAAAAAACCAGCGTTGCTGGTGTGATCTGCCGCTATCAATAGGTGGTTTTCTAATGTGAAAGTCAGACTGATTTATTTTAGATGAATATTGCAATTTAAACATTTGTACATAACGGAAAAACGATGATACTTATGGAGCAAACACAATCACAATAGGACCTGGTTTTAAAAAATACAGATGTATATTAAAACACCAGAAAAAACTTGTGACATGTTTTAGCTTTTATTTGGATCTTTTTACACGTGAAGTTGTTTCAGTTTCAGAAATACAAAAACAGGCACTTCATAATAACTACGTGGGTTCATAATAAAATAGCTTTAAATCTCTATATCTTACACATATTTACAGTCTACACACGTGAAGAACACTGGTGACGGGTTTTTTACATTAGAAACAGGAGTGGACGCATTAAAACAAAGTGCATACGACCAGATTCATGTGTTTATAATTCTGACTCTGTTTGGGTGGATAGAACCTGTGCTAGATTTATCAGAGTTTTACCTTCTGTTCAAGTGCGACATTGTGGAGAAAAGTACAAAAATATAGGAAGTTGGCATTGAATTTTAAAATAATCCCCCCCAAATATAGACACAATTTACACGGCAAGAAGAGGCATTTTTCTAAAACGGTTTAAACCTTCATTTAACCAAATGTCATTCATTTTTATTAGTCTAATTATAACTATTACGTAATTTAGTCAAGTTTTGGCCTTTGTTCACATTATGGTTGCTAGGCTAACATACTTCTACAATGTCCAACCAGGAAGCTTAAATATAATGATGCTAACTATGTTTTAGATAAATGAGCAATGAGCAGTCTAAACTGGCGTGGCGTATATGCAGTTCAAAGGTCCTGTATGACACAAAACTGACTCTCTTCAGTCATGTTATAATGTTGTTACCGCATCAGAACAGACCTGGAGTTGTGTTTTGTTTCATTCACACATGTTTGAGTAACACTTTATTATTGGTCTGTACATCTCTAAAGCTCAAAATGCTCTGTTCCACCTTGTGATGTCATGAGTGGTAGTTTTCATGTTAGCAGCTCCTGTTTAATACTTTTTATTTCATTAGAGATTGGCAATTGCAGGACTGAAATGATCCAAATGATTCTAGTGAAGGTGAGTTTAAAAACACAGAGCACTTTCCTGTTTTACACCCCATGACATCACAAGGTGGAACAGAGTGTTTTCTGTTTGAGAGAAGAACTTCAGCCTAAATTCATGCAGAGTTTGTGTGTTAAACATGTGAATGAAACAAAACACAACTCCAGGTCTGTTTTAATGAACTACATAACACTGATCAGAGAGCAGAGTCTTACGGCCCTTTAAAAGTTGTTGATATAAATATAGTTATAACCTTTAAATAAACCTTTTAGCCGTCTGTAAATGTGTTTAAGCATCAGAGTCAAGTGGTAAAAACAAAACATATGGCTAAAAATATCTAATATTTTGGTAGTGGAGAAGAAATACTACTTTTGGGGTCTGTGTGTAAACGTTGCAGCTCTATCAAATGAAACATGATTAAAACTTCATCATCAAAACCGATTTCAGTCAAAATTTAAAACTAATGTAATTTTAACAAGGTGACGTTATTGTTAATAATTTTAGAATAAGTGAAAGGTGCCACTGAGTAACTTTTCTGCTGGGACATCCGCTACCTGCTTGGTGTCCATGGAGATGCTGATTTGACTGGCAATGTTCCAACAGTCCGGCATTAAAACGCATATAGCATTTTATAGGTGTTATTGGTGTTAAAGAAACACCTTGGAAAACATCTTATGATACAGGCTCTCCACTGCACAGACATGACCTGTAACTAAGCACGGGCGACGCCTACTTCTCCATGGCAATAGATAAGATTAAATGCCATACTGTGGGACTTGCAGGCAAAGTAATTATATCTCCCTGGAGACAAGGAGGTGGCGGACACTCCCTCCCAGACAAGTTGCACAGTGGTCACTTTAACCTTTGTGTCAAAGATGTAAACGAAATTAAAACATGAGTTATTTTGTTTAAAACATAGTGCTAGAATGATATTATTTATTTAAATGATAAATCTTTTACTGAAGATTTGTACTAAAACTGATTGTCTCTTAACAACCAACAACATGTGATGATTATGATATAAGACACATTCTGCAGCCGTTTTCTTCAAAACTGGTAAAAATTGGGGTTAAAACAAGATTTAATATAGCACTAAACCAGGACTAAATCAGAACTTAAACCAGGTCTAAACCAGGTCTAAACCAGGTCTAAAACCAGGTCTAAACCAGGTCTAGACCAGGTACACCTGTATGTTCCTACTGCTTGGAAAAAGGTGGTGCTCAGTAATGTAAGGTTTGTATAGTCCTGGGTTTTAGATTTGGCTTAGTCTGTGTTTAGATCTGGTTTAGTTTTAGCTTGATGCTTTTTTAGAGTCCTGGGTAGGAGTACTTTATTTAATTTAAAAATATTATTATTTTGATCTAGTTCATTTAAGGTGGTATTTGTAAAGCCACATATTTTTAAAGGTGGTATTTGAATTTCCCACTTTGATTTGCTGTGATGTTGTGCTCCACGGCGCCCCTCAGTGGTTGGAGCTGCGGTCGTTGGCCACATCCTGGAGCCTTCGGAGCAGAGCAGAGCTGTCGGGACACAGGGCGTTTGGGCGCAGTCTCCTCCTCTGCACACAGGGGGCGCTTTCTGCTCTGGACTCTCTCCGCAGACCGGATCAGAGTGTTTTATCTCCCTGTAAGCGCTGAGGACACAGACACAGAGAGATAAGAGCCAGGACTGAACCAGGACTAAAGCAGGACTGAACCAGGACTGAACCAGGACTGAACCAGGACTGAACCAGGACTGAACCAGGACTGAACCAGGACTAAATCAGGGCTGAACCAGGACTGAACCAGGACTAAACCAGGACTGAACCAGGACTGAACCAGGACTAAACCAAGACTAAACCAGGACTAAATCATGACTGAACAGGACTGAACCAGGACTAAATCAGGACTGAACCAGGACTAAACAAGACTAAACCAGGACTGATTCAGGACTGAACCAGGACTAAACCAGGACTGAACCAGGAATTGATTCAGGACTAAATTAGGACTAAACCAGGACTGAGCCAGGACTAAACCAGGACTAAACCAGGACTAAACCAGGACTAAACTATGACTAAACGAGGACTAAACCAGGACCAAACCAGGACTGAACCAGGACCAAACCAAGACTAAACCAGGATTGGACCAGGACTAACCTAGACGAGATAAAATATTTTCAAAACTGCTGGAAACTGGTTATAAAACAAACAGGTGGATTCAACACAGGTTAGACACACCCCATGAGGGCCAAGAAAATATGATGGAGGGATGATTTGGTCCCTTGGGCCACAGTTTCAGCACACGTCTGGTTCTAAGCTTTAAAACACAGTATAATCTGTGACAAATGTCCATATGTGAATATGCACTGACTAAGACCAGTCTAAATCCCATTCCCAATATAAGTACTAAACACTGGGGAGGTCCATTGAAACCTTTACATGAGGCGGGCTGGTGCCGATGCAGTATCACAGCTTGTCTTTAGGTGGCGCTGTGGAGCTGAGGTTGTGAGGTGAGATGTTAGATGGAGTGTTTGGAAGACAGAAGCATCCTGCGGGGGGAGCCACTCCTTAGACTGGGGTATGGCACCACAGGAGGATAGTTTCTGAGGAGAAAAAAAGGGTTAGTCCTGTAAGGGAGTGTGATATCACCTACCTCCTCCTCGAGGCTAAAGTTAAAAGGACCGAGTTTAGAGGACAGGTCCATATTAGGAATAACTGCGAGCATCATAGCAACCAAAGAACCCAATCGGGAGCCAGGTAGTTGAAGGTAACGCTCCTGCCCTTAGCTTAGTACCCCGTGTCAATCAACATGTTGCTAATGCTAGTGGGAGCGACCTCAGTCTAAGGGCAGCTCATTGGTCTGTTTATTAATGTTCATATTTTGATTTAGAGACAAAATAGCTAAACAAAAAACCCCCAGGATCAGGCTCTTCATTGACAGCAGCAGTTTCAAAGAGAGGGCCAACGTTTTCTCAATGTAAAGTGAATTGGAGTCAGTGGAGCTGGAAGCGCGCCCACGAGCTCTCTCTCATTTGGAACACAGTGGCCAGCAGGTTATGTCCATTTCTACAGTCTCTGGTTCAAGGTCAAGTTTAGAGTCAAGTGGATTCACGTCCTCATTTATATGTGCACCCTCTGTGGTAACTGGTGACACTGACATTTGAGTGAGCTGCGTTGGGTTCATTTGTAAACTATATCATATCACATTTATCTTATCTTAGTTAAATAAACATAAAAGTATGAACATGAGTGAACTCACCGCAGCAGAGCCAGAGCTGGGCGAGAATCGTAGAGCAAAGTGTCTCATCTGTTTAATGTACACGTTATTGTAAAAGTGAATCAGGTCTCCTCTCTCTCCTCCTCTCCAGAAGTAGGAGTAGTGGAAATAATCATAGTAGTAGAAGTAGTAGTAGTAGTAGTATAGTAGCAGTATTAGAAGTATTTTGAATCAGTGGAGATGAGGAGATGGGTTGGGTGTTGTTGCTCGGGGAGAGAGTGGCCACTGGTCTCTCTTCTTCTGTACCTGGAAAAACAGAAAAAAATTGCCCTCACTTAAATTAGACATACCATGCATTATTTTGTTTGTGTTATTGGCTTGTTATTAGTTTTAAACTATGTAACTTGTCTCTAAAAAATGCTTTTCCCTTTTCCTTGATGTTCCACAATATGGCATTAAAGTATCTCGTCTAAGTCCTCGTTTAAGTCCAGTCTCTGTACTTTATTATCAGTCTGGTCAAAATCCCTCCGTCTCGAGCCAGAACCAAACATGATCGTCCAATCAGATTTGTGTATTTCAGTGACATGTGAAACGAAGGAGCTCATTGGTCACACATCGTTTACAAAACAAAATCACATTTCCCTCACCTCAGAGTTTAATTCTTCTCTCACTCATGATCTGCAGAACTCCGCCATGTTTTTCATGATATTTTTACCTTTCTTTTTTCCTTCGTAAGCAGCCATATTTGTTTTGATATGGACGGACGATGCACTGTCCCTGATTGGTTAATCCACCCTGTCAATCACACCCATCTGAACTCAGATTCACCAGTGACCGGACTCACATCTTCAGAAAGTATTATAATAATGTGTGTTCCAAGGCAAGTGCCATACTGTGGAACATTACAGGCAACAGCTCCATGGAGACAAGGAGGTGGCGGACACTCCCTCCCAGACAAGTTGCACAGTTCACAGTGCAAAAAGTGTCAGACTCTCCACCAGAAAAGTTACATAATGCAGCTTTAGCTCATCAAGCTTTTAACCATGTTATAGTTGTTTCCCTTTCACTTTATATCTGAAGTGATTTATACCATGTTTCATTGCTCCGATCAGCCCCCCTTTCACCTCCACGGGGACACACCCCACTGTGATGTACGCACTTCCTTCTCCAGTTTTATTTTCTTTATCAGTGATACAAGTAGAGCTCAGCTGTGTCACATAGTCATTTTGGTACTGTTATTGCATCCTGTATTCTAATATTTATTCTTGAGACATCTGTCTGTGTCACAGCTACTTCATAGTGATACCAAAGTCTCTATTTCTGTGGCAAGTCCACGACCTTGAGCCTCAATAAACCAGACTCTTTGATTGAAGACAATTTCTTGTTTTATTTTTACATTTTAAAGGTTTTACTATTAGAAAATTCCACAACAGTACAAATGAAAAAAATCTATGCTACTCGCAAAGTGTGATGTAGATAGATTATAGATTATAAATATACAGCACACACAAGCACAATGGGGGCTGATTTAATATTCAAGCTGAGTTCTCACCTGTCTGTCCCTGGCTGGTTCATTAGAGTTTGTTTTGGTGCTCGTTGTTGGCCCTCGTCCTTTCTGTATCTGAGATCAGCTCACATTTCTGTGTAACCTGAAAAAGATTATTATTATTCATCTTTTAGATCCACATTTCTTTCATAGACAGTAGAATTAGACATAGTTAGTTTAACTATAGTTAGCTTAGCCGTAGTTAGCTTGGCCTTACGTTGCTGTTAGCTTGTGGCTGTGTCCTGTAGCACTTCATGATGTTCTGGAAAGACTTGTCCTCCTTTGTCACCTGCACAAACAAATGTGTCATATTTCCCAAAGCCCCAAACTCAGCTCCAGGACTGGTTTCATAAGTTTCCCTATTTAGATCCAATTGAGTCCTGGTTCAGTCTGGTTTAGTTTTGGTTTTAGACCTGATTCAGTCTGACTTTATGTCTCCTGGTTTAGTCCTGATTAAATCCTGGTGTTTATACTTGTCTTCCTTCTTTGAACTATAATTTAAATGCATTTTTCATTTTTAAAATTTATTTTACAGACAGTGACAGTATTTATGCAGTACCTTGGCAATGACGTAGATGGCGCACATGAGCAGCTGGTCTAGGTGGCGGTCCATGAGGAGCTGAGTGCAGTGGACCAGTGAAAACTCAAAACACGCCCAGATCCTCCTCCTCAGGTCTGACCCAATGTCCAACTTTACACACAGGTCCCTCAGACGAACAGACGCCAAATGGTACACCTGAGAACACACAGAAGTCCTGGTTTAGTCCTGGTTTAGACCTGGTTTACTCCTGGTTTAGTCCTTGTTTTGACCTGGTTTAGACCTGTTTCAGTCCTGGTTCAGACCTGCTTTAGACCTGGTTTAGTCCTGGTTAAGTTTACGCCTAGTTCAGTCTTGGTTCAGATAGTCCTGGTTTAGTCCTGGTTAAATCGAGCTTTCTAAAACATCAGATGGAGGGCGGGGTCTGTATGACTCTATGGGAGATTCACAATTTTTTAAAGAACTCTCCAAACTTCTGATGTTGAACCTTCTCATTATTAGTTTGGGATTAGCTCTACAACTCACATTAACCTTATGGCTTAAAGTCCTTTCAGCTGGAAAAACACTCATGTCTTTGGGGTTAAATAATAGCTCCACTTTCACTTTTTATTATTTAAACTGACAGAGAAGACGCTAAACTTAGTGCCAGTTTTTGTTTCATGTGAATGAGCTCAGTGATTACAGAGGTTTAACCATAAACCAGGTCCACATATGTATAAACTATCAAACTGTACCTTCCTGAAGAACAGAGAGAGGGACCCCTTCTTCACGGCGTTGGGGGCGGGGCTAGTGTTGGGTTTTGGTGACGTTTTGGTGACGGCCGGTTTGGCCACGGCTGATTGGACGGTGAAGGGCCCGGTTAAAGCCTGTGCTGTGATTGGCTGAAGAGTGGCTCCTCCCTGTGGCGTTACATTCACGGGGGCGGGGAGAATGAATGTAATACCTCCGCTCTGATTGGCTATCCCTGCAAGATCAACAAGAGGTTTTTTAACAACAATGGAGACTGTGGTGCCTTCTATTGACTAAATTTCCTCTGCTCATTCTAACTCTCTCCTCTGCATCCTCTACTCCCTCTGACCCTCTCCTCTACATCCTCTTCTCCCTCTGACCCTCTCCTCTACATCCTCTTCTCCCTCTGACCCTCTCCTCTACATCCTCTTCTCCCTCTGACCCTCTCCTCCGCATCCTCTTCTCCCTCTGACCCTCTCCTCCGCATCCTCTTCTCCCTCTGACCCTCTCCTCTGCATCCTCTACTACTCCCTCTGACCCTCTCCTCTGCATCCTCTTCTCCCTCTGACCCTCTCCTCTGCATCCTCTACTCCCTCTGACCCTCTCCTCTGCATCCTCTACTCCCTCTCTGACCCTCCTCTCCTCTGCATCCTCTACTCCATCTGACCCTCTCCTCTGCATCCTCTTCTCCCTCTGACCCTCTCCCTCTGCATCCTCTACTCCCTCTGACCCTCTCCTCTGCATCCTCTTCTCCCTCTGACCCTCTCCTCTGCATCCTCTACTCCCTCTGACCCTCTCCTCTGCGTCCTTACCTGGCACGGGTATGGTGAGGGTCTGGCCGTTGTTGGCTGAGTAAGTTGCTGTAGCCACCACCGTCTGTCCGGAGGGATGGAGCTCACGATGGATGTCTTTCCTGGGGCAGAGGGGGAGAGAGAGGGGAGAGAAGGGGGCAGAGAGGCCACAGTTCTTGGTGGCACCGGGGAGGTGGAGGGGGCTTTGGGGGCTGATCTCTGGAGGGTCCACAAACAGACGCCGTTTGAAGGTAGCCGGAGGAGAGCTGTAGCGATCCATAAGAGTCGTGGGAGAGGGGGATACTCCTGCAATGAAAATGAAAACTGAATAACTCAAAACAGGATTAATATTCTGAATACAAGTCACTGAAATTCTACCTTTTATTTTAAACAGGAATACTGTACTGAGAGTTGTGTTCACTGGGTCAACAATAAGTTAAAGGGCCAGTACGCCAATTTTGTCCCCAGGTATTTGAGCAAAATGTGTCTTGCCCCAGTACAGATATATGGTAAATGCAGCTCTTGAGGTCAAAAATAAATCCACTGTGTAGTGGCCGCATCTAAATATGGAGCATTTAAGTGCACTGTTAGCACTTCAAATGAACTAGTTCTGTTTTTCCAGTTTTTAAGACAGGAAAAATGGAGAGGGCCTTTAAAAGAACATTTGAGATGCTTTCATTTAGTTGTGCACAATAGAGATGGAACAAGCTTTCTTTTTCTTTTTTTTTTTTTTAAATAGAGATTGTATTTGTAAAGACTTGTTTGTGTGCTGTACCTTTGCTGGTGCTGTTTGAGTTCAGGTCTGGTCCCTGGTTCACTGGGGTCAGAGGGAGGGTCACGGAGCTGCTCTCGTCGCTCTGCTCCAAGTACTGAGGAGGCATCACCTGAAACAACACTAAATATGTGAGGAGCAGTGTGAGGAGCAGTGTGAGGAGCAGCGTGAGGAGCAGTGTGAGGAACAGCGTGAGGAGCAGCGTGAGAAGCAGTGTGAGGAGCAGTGTGAGAAGCAGTGTGAGGAGCAGTGTGAGGAGCA
This sequence comes from Periophthalmus modestus, assembly GCA_019594935.1. Taxonomy (NCBI): domain Eukaryota; kingdom Metazoa; phylum Chordata; class Actinopteri; order Gobiiformes; family Gobiidae; genus Periophthalmus; species Periophthalmus modestus. The sequence continues at coordinate 4,594,396 of JAIEZT010001390.1, forward strand.
GTGTGAGGAGCAGTGTTTGGAGCAGTGAGAGGAGCAGTGTGAGGAGCAGTTAGAGGAGCAGTGTGAGGAGCAGCGTGAGGAGCAGTGTGTGAGGAGCAGTGTGAGGAGCAGTGTGAGAAGCAGTGTGAGAAGCAGTGTGAGGAGCAGTTTGAGGAGCAGTGTGAGGAGCAGTGTGAGGAGCAGTGTGAGGAGCAGTGTGAGAAGCAGTGTGAGGAGCAGTTAGAGGAGCAGTGTGAGGAGCAGTGTGAGGAGCAGTGTGAGGAGCAATGTGAGGAGCAGTCAATGGAGCCAGGCGCGTGCACATGCTCACTTCCTATTTGTAACACGGCGGCTAGCAGGTCAGCTACATCCATTTACATATACAGTCTATGACAGATAAGGTATTTTAATGACCCCGAACAAAATTTAGCAGTAACAGCATAAAACTATTTATGTCTTTTGAAGCCGAGTTAACACTTTTTACACTGATAAATAAAAGTTGTACCTCTTTGCAAGATGGGACTTGGTCCCTGTTGGCCTTCAGACTGTCCCACAGAGGAGAGTCCCGGGTCCAGGCCAGATTGTCCAGGACTTGCTCCTCGACCTGGTTCAAATGTTTGACCACCTCCCGAAACAGGCTCTGCTCCGACCGCACCAAGACCTCGATCACCTGCAGCACACACAGAGAAGGCATGTTTATAATACAACAAAATAGAGAAATTCAGTTCAGAACGAACAAATTAATAAATAAAGTGCTGTCCTGTGGTGTGTTCAGAGGCACATATGTGCAGTCGCACTTCCCTCAGTCTGCCACAGAAGTGAAATGCTGGGATTTGTAGGTATAATGGTGTTTTTGTATAGTTCTGTAGTTTTTATGCCTGCATACTTGTACCTTACAGAAGTGTATATGTTTTGATAGTTCCTTTTACCTTATAGAAGTGGAAAGCCGGGAGGCTGAAGATGTTGATGACTTTGGGGAAGTCTCCTGGAGGTCTGTATGAGAAGAGGACGATCTCGACACAACAGGCGACGAGGGAGCGTTGGAACAGGTCTTGCTCAAACACACTCTGGAACACAAATATGAGATTTGAATCATGTTATAATGATCTGAGTTTTGTTTGGTTCATACATGTTTGAGTAATCCTGCATTTACTTGAGCACTTTAACGACCTCCCATCAACCCACAGCCCTGACACAAACAAACTAGTCCAAACTAACATAAATAACTGCATTCATTAGAACTCCTGTACCTGTACTCTATCTTCTGCAGTGCTATGTATGAACACAGCACGCGCACAACTGCACTATATGGAGTTTATAGAACTGACCGAGATTCAGGAGCAGGACCACGCCCTCAATCTCCTCCTGTTTCTCTCCAGCAAACCACAGCTCACCTCAACCACACCTCCAGCTGCCCAGAAGTCCTATTTATACAAGCCCATCCCGGCAGCACCGTCTGTCTCTGCTCTCTCGGCTCCTCGCCCCCATCCCGTGTCGCTTTTATAATTTTCACCCCGAAGACCTCACCGTCTACAGGGAGGGGGAGGGGTCCTGAATCGGCTGGGCTAAGCGCCTGAGACAGAGCCCCCAACCTGAGTCTCTACCCAATCCCCACATCTATTCATATCCTCAATAAATATCTTTATCGTATACCATTGTTGTGCCGTGGTCCTTGCTGGTGAATTATATGTGCATTCCTGTGTTGTACTCACAGACAGATCGGCCTCTCCCAGAATCCCCTTTTCTCTGTCGATGATGGACTCCAGTATCCTGTAGTACAGCGTCTCTGCCAGGCCAAAGTACTTCACTGCCATGTCTGAAAGGTTTATTTAAACAGAGGAATTTTAACAGCAGTTTGAATTTACTTATTAAAGGTAAATAAATGCTGTTCATTACGCAACACTACAGTTAAATATACAGTATATTTACAAAGTAGGTAATAAAGTAAAATTAGTAAAGTACTGTACTAAGTATACATTTTAGATATCTGTATTTTACAGTGGATACTTTTTACTTTACTTCACATTTGAGAGCAGGTATCTGTACTTTTTACTCCACTACATTTTTTAACTGGACTAAAAAGTAAAAAATATTTTTCATATGATTTGAGGAGTTATTTTTACTATTTGTGATAACATCCTGACTAAAGCTTTCAAGTTCAAGCTTCGACTTTGAGCAAACTAAAATAAATACAAATTTAAAATTTATAAGAAAAATAAAGATATCACTACATTTATACTTTAACAAATGAACAACACTTGGGTAAAATACTTTGGCTTTTTACTCTTAAAGTACATTTTTAGACAGGTACTTTAATATTAAAGTAGATTTTTTCATGTGTTACTTGAGTAACTTTTTACGTCTGTGTCTGTATTTTTCTCTTATAAAACAAACTAAGTACTTCATCTCCCACTGGTCCAAAGTGGCTTAGATCAGATCCCAGAGCAGTGTAGTAGAGACCAATACAAGTGGCATTATTATTACTTATATACTATATAATGAAGCTTATAATACTATACTAATACTAATACTACTATATAATGAAGCTTTAGTCTTATATAGCGCTTTCCTGGACACTCAGTCACAACACTCCACCCTGCACTTTGACAACACCACACTCTCCCCATCCCCACTTATCCGCAACCTCGGTGTGCTCCTCGACCCCACTTTTTCATTTGAACCACACGTCAAGCACATAACCCGGACTGCATTCTTCCACCTCAAAAACATAGCCCGTCTCCGTCCATCACTCACCTTCTCTGCTGCTGAAACTCTCATCCACGCATTCATCACATCCAGAATCGACAACTGCAATAGCATCCTCTATGGTACACCATCCAAAACCCTCAACAGACTACAGTACATTCAGAACTCTGCTGCCCGGCTCCTCAACCACACCTGCTCACGTGAACACATCACCCCTGTCCTCCACAAGCTCCACTGGCTCCCTGTTCCTCAGCGCATCCACTTCAAAATCCTTCTGATCACATTCAAAGCACTCCACAACCTGGCCCCTCCTTACCTCACGGACTTGCTCCACCACCACACTTCATCTCGCTCCCTCCGCTCCTCCAGCTCCAACCTCCTGTCCCTGCCCTGTAGGCCCAAGCTCCAAACCTGGGGGGACAGAGCCTTCTCCATTGCTGCCCCCACCCTCTGGAACTCACTGCCCAAACCCCTCCGTGACTGCTCTGACCTCCCCACCTTCAAAAAAGAACTCAAGACTCACCTGTTTAAAATTGCTTTTAACGTTAGATTTTAGTTGTAAATTTTGTTGATATTTTATTCTTGTATGTATGTGAAGCGTCTTTGAGTGTCGTGAAAAACGCTATATAAATAACATTTATTATTATTATTATTATTAAATTTTTGTGCAATATTCATTCACTCCAAACTCAGTGGTGGTAAAGTACTATTGTAGCCACAGCTGCCCTGGGGTAGACTGATGGAAACTGTGCCATGGGCCCCTCAGACCACCTTTGTTCACCTTTGCCCATGCCTCTGCTCTCCTCTGCACTGCTCTCAAAGTGCTGAGAGAAAGTTTGAGACATCTCCTTCAAACGCAGAGTGATGCCTTCAGTGGGGTCTCTGGCACACGCTCTAAAACACAAGAATATGGTAGATATATGTCATTTATTATTGATTTATTGGATGATAAAACAGTGAAATATGCAGTTTTACTTGAGTATGGTGGAGAGCTGGTGGCTGGGTCCCTGTTTGGTCCCTGACAGAAGCGTATGCAGACGCCCCACACTCTTCAGAGCAGAAGAGATGGGGGAGCAGAGGCTGTTCTCCTGTACATACTTCCTCCCTGTGAGCGGAGTGGACACCTTCAGAGCAGATGCCTGGAAATAACCACAAGATCTTATTTAAACTAGGGCAAAAAAGTGTCCATTAAAACCAAGTAAGGCAGAACAATTTTTTCTGACCAACACTGCGATTATTGATTTGAGATTCATTTTTTTATAATAAGATTCTGTTCAAAGTTCACATTTTAAACTCAAGAAGAACTGACAAAAAGACTGAAATCTGAACTGACAAATAAACCTGTCTAATTACTCTACTGACTTAAGGATAAGACAAGATGGAGACGCAGGGAGAGCATCTGACACACAGGGAGAGCTGAGACATTTCAGAACATGCATGCACGCATCTAAACTACAGAGTTAACAGTTTATATGCTGAATAAGTCGGAAGACTCTGTTTGTGAAGGAAATTATGGTACTTCAAGAACTGCAGGCTTTGAGATTTTCTCATTGCGTTGGTTCAAATTGTTTGAATTGCGATTAATCCTGCAGCCCTGACTGTGTGGCAGTAAACTTGTGAGTGTGTATCTTGTATATTCATCAAATGCCTCTTACAGTTTAAAAAAGGTACAACAGTCACATCTGACCGTATGTGTCCAGAGCCTGAACCTGCAGATAGAGACACAGACAAGTGTGACTCACTCTCAGTTTATGGACAGGTCTCATGTGAAAGAACCTCCAGATTCACTCACTGAGCTGCAGAGGCTGCACTAGAGTCATGATCAGCTGCAGGTGCCTGGGTTTAGTGACCATTCAGATCAGAGAGAGAGGCATTTTAGGTTTAAAACAAACTGGAACAACTTTCACCATTGAAATTGGCAACGCAAATGAGAGTCATGTGAGGCTCATTCTGGTTTCTGATTGGATAATTGTCTTGAACCAAAACACTAAATTATAACATAAACAAAGTGGCCTCATGTCCAGTGTTTTTGTCATTAAGAATAAATCAGCATTAGAATTGTTATCAGTAAAAGTTATATTTGATTTGAATATGTTTACCTCGTATCTGGGGACGCAATTAGGGCATGTTTAGGAAATTTAAAATACAACTGTTACATACTGTTCCTTTAACATGAAGAGTCCCCACCAAATAAACCAATAATAATAAAGACATGTTGCTAATGTTTCCCTCTGCGTGGTGTCTTACAGTGAGACTGGAGTGCAGCCTGTAGGTGGCGTTGTCCTGGTCTCCTCTCCCTCACACAGACACGGCCCTGGGGTCCCAATGTCCTCTCTTGCTCCATCTCCAGTGAAGATCCTCTCATCCAGCCCTCCAGACGCCAAAACGTGCTCCTCGTAAGCGCGATTCAAGCCCGTGCTGTGGAGGAAAAAGGGCTGTCAAAAGTATCGAAAAACAGGTGAAGAACATGTGACTAAGTGAGTGTGTTCAGCTCCAGTCAAATGAAGGTCATCGAGGCTGTAGTTATAGGGGAGAATTTGGAGCAGTGTCCCATATTTGGGAAATCCGAACCGCGAGTATCAGAGCAACCAAAGAGCCAATCCAGAGTGAGGGTATTGAATGTAACGCCACATGGGAATAGAAAACAAAGTGCTACAATTTAATCCTATCCTCTAAATAAAACTGTTTGTATTATCAGCAAGGTATTGGAATCTGTATTTAGAATTGAGTCTATTCCTTAGTATCAAAATAGTTTGAAATTTTAGTGTCATGACAACAGTAGTTTCAGCACATCTGTAATGTTTTAAATGGAGTTATGGTCGCTAACTTCATTTAGCTTAACAGTTCTTGAAAACATTGCAGTGATGGGTCCAGAACATGTTTGATTTTATGAACACTGGAAAAACACAACAACTTAGACTTCTTTTATTTATGGTAGAAAAAGTTTCAAAAGCTATGTAATCAAGATGTTTCAACTGGTATGAGGAACTAGGATTTATACTACACTGAGTTCTGCCCTAAAGGGAGCAACACTGGCTTTAGATTATTTCTGTAAACTAAAGAGCTGAGAGTTTTGGAGGTTTGGATCACAGCCACACAAGCTACGCCCAACCCATGTTGCTGTGTCCTCCCTCGCGCTTCCTCCCTCACTTCACCCTCTCTACTCTGTCCTCCTGGGGGCGCTATAGGGCCTCCCTCTCCCACATTCAGACTGTAGTTCTGGAGTATTAAGTTGATTAATTTGACAATGATGTCTACTCTACATTTTTATCAATGGGTTTCACAATAATAGAAATTTTGGTGAGATTCTAATCATTTTGAGCGTTTTTGCCAACGCCATGCCACATCCTGTTTTGGAGCATTTTTTTATAGACCAAGAATGTCTTTAGTACAAAACAGTTGTACCCTCTCCTACAACGCTCCTCAAAAACCCAAGAACCACGAAGAACTTTCCTTCTTTCTAGATGTTTCTCTTCGAGATCCTGTTGAAGAACCATAGACTGTATATATAAATGGACATAGCTTACCTCTGACTCCAATTCACCTTCTATTGAAAACTGTCACCCTTCTCTCTATATACTGCTGCTGTCATTTTGGTCTTAAAATGTTCACATTGCTAAGCTCCCTTCTAAGCATATAAATAAATAAATATGATTTTTTTTTCATCATTATGATATATGCATCACAAATTGTAAAACTGTGACCTCTACAGGGCCACAAAAAGTATGCAGTTAATAAAAACATTTCACAAACCATCAGTGATACTTACAAACTGTCTCCAAAGTTCATAGGATCCAGAAACCGGTCAGTGTGTCCTCTTACCCCTGAGGATCTAAAAAAAGAAAAAAAAAACAGTTGTTAGTACAGTTGAATAGGACAGAACAATTATACTGAAACTTTGCGATGGCATCATGCTTGGGGGTGTTCTACATGTATGTCTATAGTGGAATGTTCAGCAGTTACCATGGTGGCACAATGCACATCTTAGCAAACACCATCAAGAAAGTTTTTAGATTGTGTGAAAACTCACAAAAAACACAAAATGGAGTTTTTCAGGAGGGTGTGATCAATCCGAGCGTTCATGGTCCTGTTTAAGTTTGATTTTCAACAAAAAGGTGAGAGTGACTAACTGAAAAAACTGTTGGCTAATGCTAGCTAGCCTGTGACTGTAATATTAAGATAAGATAAGATAAGATATGCCTTTATTAGTCCCACAGTGGGGAAATTCCAGAGGGATTAATTCAGAGGGACGTGTTTAACAGCACAATAATTATAGTTACAGTTAAGTCAGTTCTTTAAGGTCAGATTGTGGTAAAATAAAGCTCAGATTAAAGTACAACTTGAGTAAAAGAGCTTCCAGTATTATTGATATCAGATATTTTACAGTGCACTATGTAACTTTTCTGATGGAGGACATGCCACCTGCTTGTCTCCATGGAGATGCAACTGCTTTTTTTTTTTTTTTTTTTATACTTTATTTTTGATTTTTTAACATTTTGAAAACAAAACAGAAAAAAAAGAAAAAAGCAGACCACAGAGCAAAACATTATAGAGCATCTAGAGGAAACATAAGGAGTACAGTAACTTCAATAAAAGGACAATCAGACATAATCAGAAACCTATTGTTTTTGTTTTTCTTTAATGTATCCAGACCACTTCTCCCAATATTTTGAACATCTGTCAGCAGAAAGTCTTAATGAAAAAGTCAGTCTCTCCATGTCATATATCTCATTGACGATTCGAATCCAGTCTGTAAGTGTGGGCGCGTCCTCACACAGCCACTTGCGTGTTATGGCCTTCTTCGCTCCAGCCAGTAAAATTGACAAAAGATATTTGTCAGATCTTTGCATCCCTTGTGGAATGTTACTCAGATAAATTTCGGTGAATCCCCACGTTAAGCCAGGTTCAAACATATCTCGGGATCACCTCTATCACCGTTGTCCAATAGGGGGGCGATTTTGCAACAGTCCCAAAAAATATGAAAATGTCCAGCCCTGCCATTGCCGCAGTCTCTCCAACATCGAGCTTTATCTGGGTCGTTACAATGTTTACTCCTGATGAATGGCGTTATAAAAAAACGTACCATATTTTTCCACATAAATTCTCTCCAAAGACCAGAACAGGAGGTATTCATAGTAGTTTTACAGATATTCAACCAGTCATCCTCCGATATTCTAACCTCAGCCTCTTTTTCCATGCCTCTTTAATATATATAGTAGAGATATTCTTCGCTGTTTGTAAACATTTATAAATTGTGGTTATTTGTTTCTTGGGTGTGTTGCCTTTGCTAGCTTCGATAAAGATTTTCACCCAAGTCACTTCCATCCTCAGTAAATTTAATTTCCCTATTAAAATAATGCCTTAACTGAAAATATCTAAATAAGTCATGTTTGTCCAAATTATGTGCGTTTGACAGTTCCATGTAACTTTTCAAAAACACCATTATTTGATATGGCCCAGTAACCAGTAATCCCCTGCCATGACCACCGTCGAAACACACTATCTGTCCGTGCTGGTAAGAAACTCTGAATCGAAAGCTGGCCATCGCAGAAGTCTGGCATTTCGTTCGATGTTTTTGTTTTGAAGTATTTTACTCCATATTTGTATTGGTACTTTTATCCAGGGAGGCAACAGATGTGAGTCTAGGTTCTTTCTGAGAAGAGGCTGATCACCAAGCATGGACTGGAGAGGCACATCGAAGCATGACTGGTCAATCTCCTTCCACTTAGCCTCACAGGAAGGATCACACCAACCTATCAAAACTCGTAGCTGAGCTGCTTTGTAGTATCCTTCCAAACATGGCAGGGCTAGTCCACCCTCCTCCCTCCTTAACTGTAATATTTGAAACTTTATTCTCGGTTTTTTGTTTGCCCCAAATGAAGTTTGAAATCATTCTATTCCACTCATTGAATTGCTTGGAGGGTACCTGAACTGACAGTGCTTGGAAGAGATAAAGAAACCTGGCAACAGATTCATTTTTATTATATCAATCCTATTATACATATTCAATGGCAACAATGACCATCGCTGTAGATCTGCTCTAATATCGGAGGTCAAGCTAGTATAATTTTCTTCAAAGATTGCTGATAGATCCTTTGGTATATGTACTCCCAAATATTTGATGCTTTTATTTTCCCAGCAAAAATTTGTCATCTTGCAAATCTCAGGAGAGGGTTGATAGTTAAAAGAGATTACTTGGGTTTTCTGCAGATTCAGCTTGTAACCAGAAAAGGTACCAAAGTCCCACAATAAAGACAGGAGATTGGGTAAACTGTCTTTGGGATTAGATAATGTCAAAAGGACATCATCTGCATATAAACAAGCTTTGTGTGTAGTGTCTCCTATAGTAATCCCTGAAATATCTTCATGTTCCCTTATGGCCTGAGCCAGGGGCTCAATAAATAGTGCAAACAGGGGTGCGCTGAGGGGGCATCCCTGTCGACAGCCTCTTTCTAAATATACTGTGTCAGACAAGTCGGCATTGATTTTAATCCTGGCAGAAGGGGAATCATACAGGGATCTAATGCATCCAATTATTTTACTATTAAAACCAAACAACCGGCCCAGAGCCAATAAAGATATTCCCAACCCACAGAATCAAATGCTTTTTCAGCATCAAGACTAACTGCTATAGATTCTATGTCTTTCATTTTATTAATGAGATGAAGAGCACGTCTAATATGTCATGAGTCTGTCTATTGCGGACAAATCCAGATTGATCAGTGTCTGTCAATTCTGGGACTATAACCTCAAGCCTCTGCGCCAATATTGTGGCAAATATTCGATAATCGATATTCAAGACAGATATTGGGCGGTAGGAGCTACATAAAGTTCTATCTTTGCCTGGTTTATAAATTACCGAAATCACTGCCCTCTTCCAAGATGGAGGTATCCCTCCACCCATTAAAACATGATTAAAAACAAGTTTTAAGTGGCGAAATAATCAGATGTCGAAAATGTTTATACCACTCAGCTGGGTAACCATCTTCACCAGCCATTTTATCGCTTTTCAGTTTTGAGATGGCTTTACTAATTCCTCATCCGTTATTTCCCGATTTAGTCTCTCATTTTGTTCAGTTCCTATAGATGGCAAATCAAGTGAAGAGAGAAAATGGTTCACAGCCTCAATATTTGCTGAGTGGGGTTGGGTATATAATTGCTCATAATATGCCACAAAGGAGTTCTGTATGTCTTTTAGATCATGACATACATTATTATTAAGGGTGCTCTTCATTTTGTGTATAAATCTGTCAGCCTGTTGTTTACGTATCCTCCAAGCAAGAAGTTTCTTAGATTTTGGGCCATTTTCATAATAATTCTGCTTCATAAATTTTGACCTCCTTTCAATTTGATCTTCATATAGCCTATTCAGAATTTGTTTCATTTCTTTAATCTTTATTAAGATAGCATCATCTTTGTTTTGCATATGTTCTTTTTCTAAACTCTTCAATTTGTCAGTTATATTTTTCATGTAACTTTCCTTTTCCCTTTTCTTAAAGGAGGACCACATAATCAATTTACCTCTAAGTACGGCTTTTAATGCGTCCCATACAACACTGGGGGATGTATCACTATTACTATTATGATCCATATAATCTTTCATTTCCTTCTCCACAAAATGATGAAATGTGTCATCTTTCAGAAAGCTTGTATTCAACCTCCATAGAGTTTCTTTACGATGATTATCCAAATGGAGGGTCAAACACACCCCTGCATGATCAGATACATCTCTAGTGCCTATTTTGCAATCAATAATTCTATGTCTGTCACACATCGACATGAAAAAATAATCCAGTCTTGAGTATACCCGATGGGAGTGTGAAAAAAAAGGTATATCCCCTATCAGATTGATGCAAGTTTCTCCACACATCCATCATTCCTAGTTCTTTAAGCATTTTCTTAACAAAAATTGCTTCAGGTTGGGATTTTTAATTTTGCTAGAGGAGTCCATATAAAAGGATTAAGACAGACATTCCAATCACCACCGCATATAAGCACACCTGATACTTCGGCCACAATAATATCAAAAATCTTCTTAATCATGCTTTCATCTTTGCCTGGAGGTCTATACACATTTAACAGAGACACTTCTTTATTGTCTAGGTATCCTTTAACTAAAATATAGCGTCCTTCCTTGTCACTAACCTGAGATGTGTATTGAAAGTTCACTCTATTGGTAATAGGATGGCAACTCCTCTGGAATGACCCTTCATAAATGATGAGTAGTACATATTATTAAACCCCATTTTACGTATCTTTTCATGCTCTGTGGCAGAAAGATGAGTTTCCTGCCAAAATATTATATCATATTTTTCTCTCTTCATTTTAGCAATGACTTTGGTCCTTTTAATGGGGCTATGTAAACCATTTACATTCAGAGTGATAGCTGTATACTGCTGTTTAACCGCCATCAATAAAAATACACAAACCAAACATAAATACCTCTAGATGCTCTGAAAAACACAAATGGGTCTGCGAAAAAAGGGAACAAGAACATACCAAAACATGGAACATATGTGACCTCCAAAAGTGAAGCAGAAGTCCACCTTCAAAGTTGGGAGGGAGATCCCTGGGGGGCCAGGGAACCCCTCGTTGTGCTGCCACCCTCCATCCTCTGTCCATAGTGGTGGCGCATAGCGAGAGAGCAGTTTCCCCGACGGCCAATCAGAAGTAGTTATTCAGTTATCAGAGCGCAGGTGTAATATTTATTACACTCTTACCACGTAGAAGCTTGCTCGCAATCAGATAGCGCTTCTTTTAAACATCTTCAGTTTTTCCTGGATGGTTCTCGTCAGCTCTTCTCTGTTCCTCCTTGTCACACGTGCAGATCTCCAGGTAGGGCTCCTCGGTCTGGCGGAGCCGGGTCCGCTGCGCCCTCCGCTCCCGTCTGCAAAAGCCCTCTCCTCTCCAGGTCATTCGTGGCCTCCTCCACGCTGTTATAGACCACGATGTCATTGCCCCCGTCGTAAAACACACGGAGTCTAGCCGGGTATAGAGTTTGGAGGCGATATCCCTTTTCTTTGAGCATTTTCCTAACAGGGTGTAGGCTTTACGCTTAAAGAGCAGATCACTGGGATAATCTTGGTCAAAGTATACACGTCTTCCATTAAACTGGATATTCCCTTGCCCCATGCAGAGCGGAGGATCTTCTCCTTCATCTTGTACTCCAGAAAACATATTACGATAGATCTGGGGTTAGCGCTCGGCGGCGGGCCTCGGACCCAGAGAGCGGTGGCAGCGCTGTATGGCTAAAGTAGCGTTAGCGAGGGAGAGCTCAGATTTAAGAAAATCCTCTATGAACACTTGAATATTGGTCCCCTCCGCCCCCTCAACAATCCCATGAATTCGGATATTATTTCTGCGGGAGCGGGCTTCTAGGTCTGATAGTTGTCTTTGGAGTTCCCGTTGTAACTGTAGAGTGTGCTCCAGAGCGTCTTTGACGTCAACATTGAACTCCTCCATGTCAGCTACTCTCTGCTCGGCTTCTCCGACTCTCTGTGTCACATGTTTCAAGTCCGCTGTGAAACCATCCATACGCTTTCCCATTTCTTCTCTGAAGCTACTTACTTCTGTCTTTAGAGTGTCAATCTTATCATTAAATTCCTTCTTGATGTCATTTTGAACATTTCTCAGCTCCGCTATAATGTTAGCTTGAATAGCATCCATGGTCGCGTTTTCTGTTAGCTTATTAGCCGCGGCGGCCTCTGCGGGTAAAGAGTCCACTTCGTTTGTAGTATCTTGCAGATTTGCTCTTGTCTTTCTTCTATTAACGCCTGACATATTACTGATAACTTTTATTTCTAGTTATGACGCTTTCATTGTCAGGGGAATAGCGGGCCGTCGGGGAGCTGAGAAATTATGCTGCCGATTGCTCCCTCGCCATCCCGGAAGTCGAGATGCAACTGCTTTGTGTGTAATGTTCCAAAGTAAGACATTATAATATTTATTCAGCTAGAGGCACTTTAATTGCTAAACAAAATACCTTGAAAAACACACATTATTTGTAAGCAGGCTGGCCGCTCCACAGATCTGACCTGTAATTTGGCTTAATGTTGTTACTGGCTTGTCCTTATAGGTTAATGCTGTACTGTGGAGCATCTAGGCAAAGTAATAACATCTCTATGGAGAAAAGCAGACAGGCAGACCCTCGTGAAAAGTTACATGGTGCAACTTTAAACAGGAATTAAACTAAATCCACTTTTTTCTTTACTAAACTGTGTATATAGTGTTTGAACAGCATTATCTATTCCTAGTAATTTATTGTCAACTTTAGTGAAAGCCAGGTACATTTGCAGCTTTCTGGTTAAAAACGCCTAAATCAAGGTTTGTCCTGCCTCCAGTGGCCTCTGCAGTTTCAAGTACTACGTGACATTGCACAAGACTGCCCTGATTACGGCCTGATTTCTGATTACAAACATCTGGGTGCAGGGTTTGAAGTGTGGATACCTGTTAGACCAATATTTATTTATTTTACCCTTTTGTGCATCAGCTTCTTGATGAACGGCTTCCAGAAGTGCTCTTTGACGCCTTTAGCCTCGAGGATGAGGCCGTGGTGGAGGTCACACAGAGGCTGCAGGAAACAGAGCGGACCCGAGGGCCGGAAGTCCTTAGAGCTGAAGTCCTCTGGGAGACCCTGAGGGGGCGCCACAGAGCAGAGGTGAGATCAGGTTTGGGTGTTAAGGCCGTGGTTTAGTCCAGTAGTCAGTCGCTGGTAGGAGTATGCTAAAATATCAAAATATCAATGTATCGTGATCAGTGATGGAAGAAGTACTCTTTTGTTACTTAAGTAAAAGTACAAATACCAATGCAAAGAGATACTACAGTAAAAGTATCAAATGAAAAAATCTACTTCAGTAAAAGTATTAAAGTAATGTACTTAAACAGAAAAAGTAAAAGTATTTCTTGCAGATTTAGAGATCTAATGAAGCTTCAAATGTGGTGATTTTGATAAAGATTTGTGCTGAATTTTGTTCAACAGAAACAATTGAATCGAATGGAAAAATGGAAGTTTTTTTCCAGCTGTTTTCATTTGTATATTTTTGTTTTTCTCAAACTACAAATGTGTTCAAAATAGACCCCTCAGACTTTTCTGCTGGTCCCAAACAATAATAAATACTTCCAGCTTTTAGCCCTGTTGAAAAATGTAGTGGAGTAGAAAGTGCAGATACTGCTCTCAAATGTAGCGAAGTAAAAGTAAAAAGTATCCACTGTAAAATGTACTTAAGTAAACTACAGATACCTACAATTTATACTTGGGTACATTACTTTATTACTTTAACTTTGCTAGATTCCAAAACTGATCACAACTAGACCAGGACTAGACCGGGACTAGACCGGACTAGACCAGGACTGGACTGGGACTGGACTGGGACTGGACTGGGACTGGACCAGGACTGGACCCAGACTAGACCAGGACTAGCCCAGGACTAGCCCAGGACTAGCCCGGGACTGGACCGGGACTGGACCGGGACTGGACCGGGACTGGACCGGGACTGGACCGGGACTAGACCGGGACTAGACCGGGACTAGACCAGGACTGGACCAGGACTGGACCAGGACTGGACCAGGACCAGGAAATACTTTATTTACTTTGAACTTTCATTTACAGTATCTCATAGATCATATTCCTCTGTCTGTTTGCAACTTTATCAAAACAAACTTTATGAAAGAGAAAGTCCAGTGACACAGACAGAAGAACAAAAACACATTTAGTTTAACCTTTTGAAGTGTAGATCAAATTGAAAACTCTTAACTCGTAATTTTGCTTCTAAAATTCCCACAATTTATATTTTTTTGTCGTCTGACCTGAAGAACTACGATTATCGATTAAGCGAAGAATCTTTGGATCATTTTTATATTGTGGCAAAACAGAATCAGTTAAATCTCTTGTAATATTAATGTTGTCATGGAGCAGACTAAAACATAAACTGTACCCAGAGTAACACTGTGGAACATTTCTCCAGCGCACTGTTGGCAGCAGGAAGCCGCAAGTTTAACAGGAACACTCAAAGATTTATACAGGACTGACACTTTGAATAGTTTAGTTTAAGACGTGAACAGAAGCAAGAGGAGAATTTATTTGACTTATATGATTTAGAGAAAACTGAGATAAGCAGACTTCCTAAAACTGTTGAGGTAAATCAGGAAGAATAGTTTGTAAACCACTGCTCTGTACCACACGATAGAGGTAACACTCAGTACATTTACATTAGAGTTTAGACTAGGCCAGACAGTATAAAGAAGTGGACTGAGTGTGACATAACCTTCAGCTCCAGTCAAATGAAGCTCATCGAGGCTAGTAGTTATAGTGGCCAATTTGGTATCATAGCAACCAAAGAGCCACCGAGAGCGAGGCTGTTAAATGTGACGCCCCTTCCCTCCCACACTGCTGTTTAGAGAGCGGCCTCTTAGCAAAGCTGTCAATTAAACCTGGTGCTAACGCTAATGGGAGCAATCTCAGGGAGAGAAGACACCTGATTTGTCTGTTATTAATGTTCATACCTTAAGTTATGGACTCAATAGTGAAATAAAAATACTAGGATCATGTAGAGCAAACATTTTCAGACCAAAATGACCAGGCTCACTGCAGCAGTTACAGAGAAAGGGGCGACAGTTTTCCAGTGTAAAGTGAATTGAAGCCAGAGTCGATGGAGCTGGAAGCGCGCCCATGATCACTTACTATTTGGAATGCGGCGGCTAACAGGTTAGCCATGTCCATTTATATAAACAGTCTATGACGGCCTCCAGTCTGAGCTCCACTCGTTACTCTTTGTACACTCTTTCAACTGCATCTCCCTCCTCTACTTCTCTCCTCTTCTCTTCTGTTCTTCTTGTCCTCCCCCCCTGCTCCCATCTTCTTCTCTTCTCCTTTAATTAAACGTATGTAAACTCAGTGAGAGAGCTGCAGTACCTCTGAAGTTGGGGTTGAGCAGCTCCTTCCTGCAGGGGCAGTAGAGAGCGCAGCAGAGCACCAGGTCCACAGCGCACAGCAGCAGGTGGTACGAGTTCACCAGGTCGTCACTGATCATGGGGAAGTTTCCTAAAACCAGATAAGAATATGAATCAGATACAGCGCCTTTAAGTCAGGTCTAGTCCTGAAAATGCCAAATATGTTTTGAGTTATGAACATGATAAAACAACATCATGACAAGCTGCTAGTGTAAAGTGTAAAAATCATTCTCTTTCCCCAATAAACATGTGACTCTTTAGACTGAAAAAGATTTATGCAGAAGGTCCAAAGAAACAGGAGCTAAACCCAGGTCTTAAATCATGAGTCCACCATGAGGCCTCGGGGTCCAGCTGAACAGGTCTGGACTTGTCTCGGTCTAAATCGGTCCTTTTGTAATCTGCAGCTGGAGACGCTCTCTGATTGGACGAGAAATCACCATGACAACAGCAGCCTAACAGGAGTTTTCACTGCTGCTCAAAGCTTCAAACATATGAGCTGGTGTCATGATACAAACTTTTCAAACTCTGTTTTAAAGGCACTGTACCTGATTTTCACTGCTCTTAAAAACATGAAAAACTGAACTAGTTCTTTGTAAACAGTTTGCAGTTATTCCTCACTTACCTTGTGCTTTCAGAGCATCCCAATTATTCACCTCAATGAGCTTATAAGTGCTTTTCTCAACTCTCAGCATCCAGAGCAGAGTTCTTCAGTCACAGTAAAGCTAACAACAACTAGCATGATAATTGTTCCCTTCCTGATAGTTTGATAATAAGCCGCTTTTATTCCCTCCACATTTTATAAACAAAATAGTATTTCCGCTATAATAGGCTGAAGTATGTCTGTCTGTGTCGCCATGTTTGTTTTGGTTCTTTTGGGCGTTTCACCTTTGGCTCCGCCCAAACCTCAGTCCTGCTCTGTGATTGGCTCTTTGGCACCAGTGGGAGTATATAAAGACGGATTCTTGTGAGTGGGGTTCTGACCTTTGGCGTGCACAAACAGGACCCAGCAGAAGTGGAAGAGCTCGGGCACAGTGCAGGGGTGTCGTCTGAAAAACACATAAACACATAGTCATTAAGATTCAGCACTTCCACACTTTCATTTTATTTACTTTTGAAAGACCACATATTATATTATATTTATTATAAATATAACAACATTAATGGACCAGATGTGACTAGTCAACCATAAAAAGAATCGTAGTTGTATTTTGATCATAATCGTTATTTGGACTATGACACAGACTCTAAAACACACAAAAAGAGCTTTTATAACAAACACAGAGACATTATAAAATCAAAATGTTAAAACGAATAAACCATGTTATCAGTGTGTGTGTGTGTGTGTGTGTGTGTGTGTGTGTGTGTGTGTAGGTGTGTGTGTGTGTGTGTGTGTGTGTGTGTGTGTGTGTGTGTGTGTGTGTGTGTGTGTATATATATATATATATATATACATATATATAGTATTCTCTCTCTAGAATCTTTCAGTCACCACATTTTCGAGGTGGTGCTACTGAGTCGTCTTTCAATATTTTTTTCTCTGTGTCTTCAATCAAAATTTGAGTTCACTGAACGTTAATTTTTAATACTAGCTACTTGTCTACACATTATTGTTTACTGCTTGATTTTAGCTAATTTTCTCAAAATTGTACAAATACAGTATAGTACAATACAATATAGCCCTGTCCTGTTCTCTGCTCTTCTCTTGCTACAACTGCTCCTCCAGCTACGACTCACTGAATGAAGAAAGAACCATCGACTTTTTGTTGGTTGGTTGTTCTTGTTCCCAGTGTGGATCAGCGGTTAGAACCAACTTTGTTAATTTTTGTTTTTTCTGATAAAACTGTGGACAAGTGTTCCACCCACTGAGCCACTGCTGGCCAACTTGTACAAACTTATTCAAGCTTATATAAACTTTAGCAACTGTACTGTACATGTATCTCTATGATAGAATGTTCAGCAGTTACCATGGAGACACAATGCACATAGTAGCAAGCGCTGACAAAAAAGTTTTAAATGTCTGATTTTCAACAAAAAAGAGTGACTAACTGAAAAACTGCTGGCTAATGTTAGCTAGGTTGTGACTGTAATGTTATTTGAGAGGAAACAGCTGTTTTAGTTCCAGTTAAGTCAGTAATTTATGGTCAGATTGTGTAAAACAAAGATAAGATTAAAGTCTTAATTAAGTAACAGAGCATTAGACAGAGCAGTGCCTAAAGTTAGCATCACACCCCTACAGAATGCACATATCAGGCACCTTTTTTTCCTGAAGTCGCTCCCTCTAGCATTAGTAAGAGGTTTGATTGACAGTATTGCTAAGCGCCTGCCCCCCACTAAATCAGCGGTGCGGGCGGGAAGGGGCAGGAAGGGACGGGAAGGGGCATGACCTTCCACAGCTTCACTCCTGATTGGCTCTTTCGTTGCTATGATACCCCATGGTCAGGATTCCGAATGTGGAACTCGGCTCCAAATTCACCCCTATAACTGCAGCCTCGATGAGCGTCATTTGACTGGAGCTGAGCGCTAGTCCACTTCTTTATACAGTGTCTGGGTCAGTGTCAGTTCTATTGATCACATTGTACTTCACCAGGAAATATCCAGAAGGTGATTAGCCCAAATATAGAATGTAGTGATGTCATGTATAACTCAGCAAAAATACATAGTTTTCATTGCACATTATAAAGAAAGAGGAAGTGCAGCAGACCTCAGAGGATACACATCCTGCAAACACAGCAGAAACAAAAACAGCAGAAAAGAAGATTTATAGAGCAACACTTACCACATTATTTCAGGATAAAGCCGCACATGTCAGTGTGAAAGAAAAATGAAAAGACACGATCCGGACTACGTCAACGATCCAACCGAGAGACACACACGGTGAGACTTCTCTCTTATCTAAGGGGCTCAACAATTAGGAAAAAATACCCTCAGCTGGAGTTTTGTTACTCAAGTAAAAGTATAGATAATACAGCAAAAAATACTCAAGTAATAATACAAGTATCACATGAAAAAATGTACTTAAGTAACACTAATAAAGTACATGTTTAAACATGTACTTAGAGTAAAAGGTAAAAGTATTGCTTGTAGATTTTCAGGTCTTATAAAGCTTCAAATGTCGTGATTTTGATAAAGATTTGGGCTGAATTTTGTTCAACAGAAACAACTGAATCGATTGTTTGTTTGTTTTTTGGGAGGGGGGGTTGTATATTTTAGTTTGTTCGTGTTAAAAATAAATCCTCAGCCTTTTCATCAGGTCTCAAACAATAAAAAAAAGAAACTTTTACTTTTCAGTCCAGTTCAAAAATGTAGTGGAGTAGAAAGTACAAATACCTGCTCTCAAATGTAGTGACGTAAAAGTAAAAAGAATCCATTTAAAATGCAGTTAAGTAAAATACAGATATCTACAGTTTATTCTTACAGTACTCTACTACTTTTACTTTGTTACGTTCCACCACTGGATTGTGATTTATGTTCTTAACATGTAATAATTATAAAATAAATAGACGGAAATATGAACTGACAAGAACCTGATCCCCCTCTGTATAAAAACACAGAGGCAAACTGTCTTAAAGGGCCCATATCACACTCATTTCTGATCTTTATCACATCTTATAATGTTGTTTCCTCATCACAAACAGACCTGTACTTGTGTTTTGTTTCATTCACACATGTTTAACACACAAACCCTGCAGATTTAGAGTTCTTCGCTCAAATGGAAACCACCTGGAGTTGCCAATCTCTGCTGAACTAAAGGTAAAAGGAGCTGTTAACTTGAAAACTACCACTTCATCATAAGGTGGACCAGAGCATTTTGAGCTTTAGAGATGTCGATAAAGAGTTACTCAAACATGTGTGAATGAAACAAAACACAACTCCACGTCTGTTTTTGAAGAGGTAATGACATTATAACATGACTAAAAACTCACAACTCTGTGTAATATAAGACCTTTAATGTTTTCTGTGCTCGACCCATTTCACACCAGTCACATAAATTGTTCATATTAGTTATAAGTAGAGTGTGTTATTTGTGTTGTTTTGCAGTGGTGCATTCTGGGAGGAGGGTGACGGTGACAGTGCTCAGAGTGGCCATGTTTTTGGCTGTGGTTCTCATTGTCGCTTATGTCTTTGATGGAGTCGCTCTCCTCTGTGAGTAGTTTCATGTTTTTGTTTGTTCTGCATAAAACTAGCAGAGGATAAAACAGAGTGACCTCGGGGAAAGAAGACACCTGATTTGTCTGTTATTAATGTTCATATCTTGATTTACCGACAAAATGGCAAAATAAAAACACCATGATCATGTAGAGTGGGTTAATACAGATATTTTAAGACCAAAATGATGAGCCTGACAGCAGCAGTTACAAAGAGCCACAGTTTTTCAATAGAAAGTGAATTGGAGCCAGAGTAGATGGAGCCGGAAGTGCGTCCATGCTCACTTCCTATGTGAAACGTGGCAGCTAGCAGGTTAGCTATGTCCATTTATATATACAGGCTATGCTACAGAGCAGACTCAAGGACAATAGGTCTGCTTTAAACAAAATGTAAATGTTTTTTTTTTGTTTTTTGTTCCCATCAGTGTCCACCAGGGGAGAGAATAAAGTGCCACAAGCAACCCCAACCAGCCCAAGTAATTCTGCATTTTAAACAGCTGCCTTTCCTTCTGCTCTGAAATATGTCAACCAACATGAGATTGTTTTCTTTTTATTAATCCAGTGGCCAAACTCCAGTGTGATGAGGGCTGGCAGCTCAATGGGGAGAAGTGCTACTATTTTGACAAAACTAAAGTATCGTGGGACATGAGTCTAATCTTATGTCAGGCGATGGGAGGCGCCCTGGTGAAGATAGATACCCGTGAGGAACAGGTACATGCTTTAAATAGATAAATATCTTAAAATTTGAGTAGTTTCCTCAAATACTCTTCAATGTTATTTTATTCATATTGCACATTTAGTAACAACTTCAGCTGAACAAAGTGCTTTATATAGAAATAAAAAAAAACTTAGATACGCTGATAACACGATCCATAGATCTTTGACTTTTCTCACTGTTTGAATGTTTTTTCTTAGTTCAAGCGAAATTCTCTGAAAATAGAGTGCCAGAAAATAAAATAGTTCTTAATAAATAAATAAACATGGCCATTTAAAGCAGAATTTTTCAAGAACTGCAGTGGATGTTAGAGATGCACCCGCCCCGCATAACATGTATTGTTTTTATATAAAATATTCACTCATTTTTAATGTGATGGCTGCAACAAGTTCCAATAAAGCTCGGACAGGGGCAACAAAAGAACAGTAAAGTTGAGGAATGCTTAAAATCCACCAGTTTGAAACATTCCACAGATGAACAGGTTCATTTGAAACAAATGAGTGTCATGATTGGGTATAAAAAGGAGCATCCCCGAAGGGCTCAGTCAATCACAAGGATGAGGCGAGGTTCAGCACTTTGTGAACAACTGCGTGAGCAAATAGTCCAAGAACAACGTTTCTCAATGTACAATTGCAAGACATTTTTTTGGATTTCATCATCAACGGTCCATAATATCATCAAAAGATTCAGAGAATCTGGAGAAACCAACACTGAATAGCCATGACTTTCGACCCCTCAGGTGGTACTGTATTAAAAACAGACATGAATGTGTAAAGGATATTACCACATGAGCTCAGGAACATTTCAGGAAACCATTGTCACACAACACAGTTCATCATTACATCTCTAAGTGCAAGTTAAAACTGTACCATGCAAAACGCTCTGCCTGTCAGATCCTCTCAGTCTGTATCACAGTTTAAGTCCAGACTAAAAACCCACCTCTTCTCCATGTCGTTTGAGTCTAGCTCGGCAGGATATCTTGGCGTTTTACAGTTTTATTGTTCTTTGCCTAAGTGTAGTATTTTATGTATATCTGTTTGTGTTGACTTTGTGTGAAGCACTTTGGGCAGTTTAAGTTGTATTTTAAATGTGCTATATAAATACAATTGAATTGTTCCTAATTCTTATTATTGTTATTAACATATTGTTTTATTTTTTTATAGAAATTTCTAGTTGAAAAAATGAGGGAGTCATATACAAAAGAAGATGGACTCTGGATCGGGCTAACGGACTCAGAGACGGAGGGTGACTGGAAGTGGACAGATGGGTCTTCACTGAACCAAAGGTCAGATGAACACATTTATGTTTGTTTATTTTTATGTAATCACACAAATATTTCATCTATTCATCCATTTTTATTTTTATTTTTTATGTTCTAACTGACTAGCTTGCTGCTGATGCGCTTTAAAATATAATGATACCATTTCACAATCACATGGATTTGGACTCATCATGTAATACTACATAAATGAATACTCTTCTGGCTGACTGGCAAACTAAGCACTTAAACTTTTAAACTTGTATATTTTTATCTTAATAATCTGGAATTTTGACTCACTAAAAAGTGCAGTGTGTACACTTCTGTTGGCAGTCACTGTTAGCGTCACTCCTTTCTGTCCATTTTTATCTCTATGAGGTTTTTGCCGAGTCAAGCTAAAATGAATAAATATTTAAAGATCAGGCAGTGGACAAGGAACTGGGGGTGGATGTCACTGACAACATCTTAAAAATCCATCCATTTTCTTCCACTTTATCCGGGGCCGGGTTGCGGAAGCAGCCATTTCACCTGGGAGGCCCAGACATCCCTCTCCACACACTTCCTCCAGCTCTTCCGGAGGATTCCAAGACCGAGCGACATGGTCCCCCCAGCATGTCCTGGGTCTTCCCCAGGGCCCTCCTCCCAGTAGGACATGCCTGGAACACCTCTCCAGGAAGACGTCCAGGAGTTGTCTGGAATAGATGCACGAGCCACCTCAGCTGGCTCCTCTCGACGTGAGGAGGAGCAGCTCTACTCGGAGCTCCTCCCATGTGACTGAGCTTCTCACCCTATCTGTAAGAAAGCACCCAGCCACCCTGTGGAGGACTCTCATTTCGGCCACTTGTATCTGCAATCTTGTCCTTTCGGTCATTACTCAAAGCTCATGACCATAGGTGAGGCTAGGAACGTAGGTTGACCTTTTCGACTCAGCTCCTTCTTTACCCACAATAGACCGATACATTGACCACACTTCACGCGGACGCTGCACCGATCCACCTGTCAATCTCATGCTCCATCCTTCCCTCACTCGTGAACAAGACCCCAAGACACCAAGATGCTTGAACGCATCCAGTTGAGGTAAGGACTCACCACCCACCCGGAGAGGGCAAGAATCATGGCCTCGGGAATGGAGGAGCGGATTTTCATCCCAGTCACTTCACCCTACGGCTGCAAACCGCGCCAGCGCCTGTTGCAGATTCTGGCTCGATGAAGCCATCAGGGCAACATCATCTGCAAATAGCAGAGATGAGATCCTGTGGTCCCCAAACCAGATGCCCTCTGGCCCCTGACTGCGCCCTAGAAATTCTGTCCATAAATATAATGAACAGAACCGGTGACAAAGGTCAGCCCTGGCAGAGTGCAAAATACACCGGGAACAGGTCTGACTTACAGCCAGCAATGCGAACACAGCTCCTGCTCCGGTCGCACAGGGAACGAACAGCCCTTAGCAAAGGACCCCGGACCCCATACTCAGGGAGCACCCCCACAGGACACCACAAGGGACACGGGTGAATGCCTTGTCCAGATCCACAAAGCACATGTGGACTGGCTGGGGCAAACTCCCACGAGCCCTCATGCACCCCATGGAGAGTATAGAGCTATAGGTTGTTTATTTTATGTTTTATGATTGTAATAAAAGCAACTGTTAGCTTTGCGACACAGTGATCAGATCAAACTCCTAAACAGGACCATGAACTCACAGATTGACCACAGGCTCCTGAAAATGTGCTGTTTAAATCCATTTTGTATTTTTTCTTGAGTTCTTGACAATCTTAAAAGTTTTTTGTTAATGTTTGCTAATGTATGCATTGTGTCTCCATAGTAACAACTGAACATTTCACCACAGAGATACGTGTAGAGCACCCCCAGCATGATGTCGCTGCAATGTATCAATTATCATCTATTTAAAATGTTATTCTTGCTTCTGTTTTTTTCTTCAGTTTGGCATTTTGGTTTGTATTTGGAACTGCGAAAGAACCAGACAACTGGACAACATCTAAGTACACAATGGGAGGAGAGGACTGCGCGCAGATGGGAGTAAGGACAGGGACACCAGAGCTCATGTCCTGGTTTGATCGTCCCTGCAACCTCTTGAGGGGGTTCATATGTGAAAAACATCTAAAATGATCTACAGCCTGTCAACTAGAACTAGTCCTGGACACATCTAAAGCCTGTCCATCCATGGGAGTGGATCTCTCCTTCACTGTGGTTCTCCTCGAGGTTTCTCCTTTTCCCACTGGGTTTTTGGAGTTTTTCCTTGCCGATAAAGAGGGTCTAAGGACAGGGGATGTTCTGGGACAGTTATTCATTGCTTGTTTTCTGTTGATTAATTTGCTTGTCTGTTTCTGTTTCATTGTTGATTTTCTAATTCTGTTGGTTAATCAACTCTCATGTTCAGCCCTAAGAGGCGACTGCTGTCGTGATTTTGGGCTTTACAAAAATAAATTGAATTGAATTGAATAGACCTTTATTGATACTTTGCAGCGACATCTCACTGGGGGTGTGCTACATGTATCTCTGTAGTGGAATGTTCAGCTGTTACCATGGACATACAATGCACACATTAGCAAACACTATCAAAAAGTTTTAAGATTGTCCGAAAGCCTAAGAAAAAACTAAATGGATTTAAACAGCACATTTTCAGGAGCCTGTGATCAGTACGATCGTTCATGGTTCTGTTTAGGAGTTTGATAATTAGCTTCACACCTCCGGGAATGTTTATGACATCAGCTGTAAAGTATCAATAGGTTTGAGTCTTTTATGCATGTGAAAGTTTATACCATCTAATAAAAGAATTCTGGCTGCATTTTTCTGGATACTAAGCTCTGAACTCGGGCTTCCAGCTTAGTCATAATATAACCTATTTCGTATGAACCCATAAGAAAAGGCCTTTTATTAACAAAGGCAGTTAGTAGCACTATGACATCAAAGTGTCAGACATATTTTCTGTTGAGAAGCCTTCACTCTTCATTTCAACCTATACTTAGCTGATAATGTATTTTAAAAGTCTCACTGTTACAAGTAAAAGTAGTAAAGTACTGTACTTAAGTAAATACTTTATCTGTGCTACTACTTAAATACATTTTACAGTGGATACTTGTTACTACATTAGAGAGCAGGTATCTGTACTTTCTACTCCACTACATTATTGAACTGGACTGAAAAGTAAAAGTATTTTTTTATTATTGTTTGAGACCTCCTGAAATGGCTGAGGGTTTATTTTTAACACGTTCATAATCTGAACAAACAAAAAATATACAAATAAAAGCAGATGGGAAAAAATCCATTCAGTTGTTTCAAAATTCAGATCAAATTTTTATCAAAATCGCTACATTTGAAGTTTTCTTAGACCTCAAAACCTGCACAAAATACTTTTACTTTCTACTCTTTAAGTATATTTTTAAATAGGTACTTTAATATTTTTACTTAAGTAGATTTCTTTCATGTGATACTTTTACTTTTATTTGAGTAAATTATTTGCTCCAGTATCTGTACTTTTACTTAAGTAACAAAACTGAGTACTTCTTCCACCACTGAAAAAAACACCAAAAATCAGATTTAAGTATTAAGTTAGACCGTTATCGATATTTTGGTAAAAGCTTTGACTGAAAACCGATATTATGCAGATGTTTTTTCATTTTAAACAACACAAAGTTCGTTTTTTAAAGTGTAAAAAGCCATTTGGAGATAGGTCTATAAGGAAATATATATTATTCTTTATTGTGAAGTTTTTGTTGCACATTTATTTAATCTTTAATTCTCTAAAACTTTCCAAAAGCCTTTAAAAGTCCATAACTTTGTCCTTACTGGGTCTTTTGAATACATTTCATTAAGACTGGACAGTTTACAGTCTGCTCTGTTAGAATACAGCAGGAGCACCTCTCTATCCTGATCCCTGCTCTCTCCACGGAGCTGCCGAAGGCTTAATGCTGCGTTCCAGTCGTCCTCAGATCTTGGAACTCGGATCTCGAAATTACGTAATCTCCGAGTTGAACATCGGCTGCCGGTTCCGGTTGTCAAATTAAAAAAACTATGACCAGAATATTACAGTAAAGATTCTATAAAGCAGGGGTCGGGAACCTTTTTTACTCAAAGAGCCATGAAACTAAATTCAACTAAATGTGAGTACAATAAGCCTCTGATTTATTTTTTCAAATAATGTTGTCATCATACTCACCATTAATGTGACTTGTACTTGATGTTTTTAAGCTGTGAGAATGACGCTCACATGCACAGAGATCCAATCATGGTCAATACAGCAATACTCACACTCACATATTAAAGGAAGTGTCAGAATATACTACATTTTTTTTTTTCACACAACTACCTCTATTTTTACATATCCATCCGTATTTATTAGTGATGGTCAAATGAGACGGAGCTCCGGAGCACGTCTCCTTCTTTCTGCCTCGGAGCTTGTCTCGCAGCAGCCGCTCACGTGACCAAAGTGTCGCAGTGTCGGCCCCTCCCCCCCCTGCTTCGCTCTGTGTGTCAGCGCATAAATAGTTGTTGTTTTTTTTGTTTTGTTTTTTATGTTAAAAACAGAATATATACTATTTATGACTTCTAATAAAATACAAAATAGAGTTTTGGGTTCCCAAATCATGGGTTGTGTTCTGGTTTGCAATGGTTAAATTTGTCCACTAGAGGTCAGTGTTTCTCCGAGGCCTCAGACACGTCGAACCATTTGAGACAATATTGAGACTGAGGTGTCAATGCTTCACGAGGCTCCATTCGCCCATCCCTAGAATTTATTCTTTGACGCATTGAATAAGCGACTGGGATACCCGTGGCTCCTGCCTCTCATTTGTCATTTCCGAGGGACAACAGAGACAGTTTACCGTAATGACGGTAAAATATCTAAAGAACCGCGTGACTCTGCTTTGAGACGCCGTTTGAATTTACATGAAGCACAGTTGGTTGCGGAGTTACGGTAATAAAAAGTCTGCCACCGCGAGTCTATCAGCGACGATAGCATCCGACGCTAAAGGGCTACAACAAGTGAGAGTATTTTATGTTTTGTCTGCGAGCCATATGCAATCATCAAAAGAGCCATACCTGGCTCGCGAGCCATACGTTCCCGACCCCTGCTATAAAGTAACAAAAACTAGGAAAGTCCTCAAAGCCAGAATGAGGATCCAGGTCAGTTACTTCAGTCACCTGCACATGGTTAATACAGTTACAGTTTATAAAGCAACGTTTCAGAGCGAATTTCTGCTTTTGTTGCATTTCTGCATTAGTGCAGTGTACACGTTAGCGACATTATAACAGAGCCTAACAGCGGCTAACACTGCAGAGGCTCAGTGGGCAGGAGCAGGTTCACAGACAGAGTGAACAGGAGGAGCAACTAAAGGGATAATAACACAAGTATGGCCAATATTTTAACTGTCAGATATAAAAATATGTCCAAAAGCAGGGCACCGCTATGTTGGATTTTCTAACCAACCTTCAAGGTAGACTGGAACACGCCACAATCTCAGAATTTCTACTCGGAGAACATTTCAGAGTCCTACTTGGCCATATTGCATTCTGGTAATAAAAGGGTTATGGTGCGTCCAGTCGCCACGTACAAGTCAAAACTCAGAAAATCAATATTGACCAACTGGTATTGGTGCTTTTTCATCATTCTAGTCATATGATTTTTACTGGCCATGTAAATGTCCCCACTGTTATGCTAATAGCTAAGTCCCTCTCACCTCTGCTTCCTGCTGCGGTGCACTCGGGCTGGCTCTTCACCGGAGCTTTGAAAATGGCTTTGAAAATGGGCACATATTTCCTGAAGATGACGGCGGAGACGGTGAAGTTTCTCTCCAGTTTGTCTGTGCTCCGGCAGAAGTCCTCAGGCAGGTTCACCATGTCCTGCCACTTCTTCATCTTATTAAAGAACTCAATCAGGCTGAAGGAGAGGAGGGAGGAGAGGGGAAGAGCAGATGAAAAACAACCTGTAATTCAGTTATTACACACATTTGGTATATTTAGTGCATATGAGGTTAGACAACTAATTTCACTAAAACATTAAAATCTAAAAAAAAATGACTTGTTTTGGCAAGCTTTTATTTTTATTTTGATGAAGTTTATAATTTTACTTCCTGGTTGGACACAAGGAGCAGATGTGACATATGTAGAGGTAATGCATAACTGTTACCTAGCAACCATAATGTAAAGAAATGCCTTAACTTGTTTAATTTACAAAATAGTTATGATCATCCATCCATTTTCTTCAGCTTTATCCGGGTCTGGGTCGAAGGGGCAGCAGTCTAAGAAGGCATACCCACACTCCAGCTCTTCCAGTGGGATTCCAAGGCATTCCCAGGCCAGCCGAGAGAAACATAGTCCCTCCAGCGTGTCCTGGGTCTTCCATAGGGCCTCCACCGATGGGACGTGCCCACAAGTTCCCACTTAAGTGATGTAAAACTATGATAAATACTGACCACAAGTACCACATCCTAGTAAACCTGTCAAATGCACTTTAACTGATAAGATAACTAAAGCCCTCTGCTTCTCCTGAGAGTTTGTGCTGCACTGTGATTGGTTAAATCCACCTGTCACTCACCCAAAGCCTTATAGAGACTGGCTAATAGGATGAGAGAGGTTACAGATTGACACCAGAGCATAGATGGGGGAGGCTGTCGTTTGACTGTATAGTGCAGTGCTTGTACTGACCTCATGGGGGCGCTGCGCAGGATCCTGGTCAGAGACACATAGTTTCCTTCAGATGTGCCTTTGCTGACAGTGGGGACCGAAGAGCGGCAGGCGACATACAGAGCACAGACCAGCCAGTGTCTCTCATCTCCCTGAAACAAAAACGAGAAAACATCATAAACCAGAAAAACCTGGAATGTTCCACAGCATGGCATTAAACTTATCTAGCATCAAACCAAATCTACAAAGTGGGCCTAAACCAAAGGACAGCCTATCTCCATGGAGACAGTCAGGTGACCACACACACAGGGTCAGATCCGTGGAGAGGTGACCCCGTGCACAGCAATAAAAACAGCTGTAAAGGTTGTAAAAGTTCTGAATGCAATACTGTGGAACATTCTGCAAAGCAAACATTCAATGGAGATGCAAAAACAACCCAGTGAACACATTTCCCAAACAAAAATTTAGAGCTGATCGCTGTTAAATTAGAGCAAAAGCTTCAAACTCGTCATCCGGGGACTTTAGATGTATCTTTTGTATTGCAGCACAGTTTTAGCAGCAGTTTTATCTAAAATAAGACAAATACATCCAGAAATAAACACCAGCAGAACACTACTACTTTAACCCTGCAAAAACAACCTAATCAACACATTTTCTAAACTAAAATAAGGAGTTAATCGCTGTTAAGCAACTGTAAAAGGTTTAACTTTATCTCAGTAGACACAGTAGTAGTGTGTGTGGATGTGCAGGAGGCGTAGCTAGCTGTCAAACACTCCCCTACACATCAAGAAAAACGCGCACAAAAACACCTTAAATATTCATCAAACTTCGCACTGTTCTTCGTACCTCCAGAGTGAAATTCCTGCTGATATTTTCGTAAGTCTTCCACGCCTCGGTGCTCGCCTCTTCGTCCATGTTCACAGCCCGACACAGGTCCTCAAAACCCGGCTTTAGCCCGCTGCAAAAACGCCTCCTCTTCGCTCATTTCGGCTAAAGCCACGCACAAATCCCGTCACTGCTACAAAGACGAGCAAGCTAGTGAACGCCTGCGATAGTTTTACACGCGTATTTCCTCATAAATTGCCGTGAATGTGTTATTAACGCGCTATAAGGTTCACGGTCCTGAGTGGAGCCATTTAAACGTCCTGCTTCGACTGACAGCTACGGCGGTGTTTGAGCGTAAGGCCCGCTGTCCGTAAATGGAGATACGTAATTTAAGAGAGTAACTAAAATAGAGAATAGGAAAACAGGCGTATCGTAACTGGGCTTTACAGAAGTGTCACGGAGGGGGCGGGGCGGGAGTGCAACGTGTTTTACGTCACATAATAAAAATAAAACAAGACTTTATGTAATTATAACACTTTACTTGCATATTAAAGATCCTATATTGCACAAAATTGATTCTTATGAGCTTTAAACCATGTTATGAGTTGTGTTTCACTGTTTCATTCATTTATTATTAGTCTATCTACATCTACAGTCTATCTTTTATCAAGAATACCTTCAAAAAACACGCTTTACTGTGGACTGGTTTGCCACTGCACAGATCTGGACCTGTAAACTGACATAAATAACTTGTCTCCATGGAGATAGACAAAGTTTAATGCCATACTGTGAAACATTGCAGACAAAGCAACATCTCCATGGAGACATCAAATGCAGGCTGTCTTTTTAGTTTAGTAAGAAATAAAATACTATTAAAAAAAGAAAAGAAAACAAAAATGCTTATTTCACTTAAAACTCACTTAAAGGAGCAGTATGTAACTTTTCTGGTGAGGGGTCTGTGTCTGTCACCTGCTTGTCGCTAATGGCGATAGTGCTATTCTCGCCTTCACACAGATCTGGACCTTTAAACTGACATAACATACTAGACGTCTCCATAGAGATAGAAGTTTAATGCCATAGTAACAACATCTCCATGGAGACAAACAGGCGGCAGACTGTCCACAAGATACTTTTAAAGCCCCCGTATTACTCTGTTTTCTGATCTATGTTCTCATGCTGTTTCCTCCCCAAAAACACACCTGGAGTTGTGTTTTGTTTCATTCACACATGTTTAACACACAAACTCTATGTATTTAGGCTGAGTTCTTCTCTCAAACGGCAAACACTCTGTGATGTCATCATGTGGTAATCAGTGTTGGGAATCTTACTTCAAAAATGTAATTAGTTATAGTTACAAGTTACTTCTCCCAAAAAGTAACTGAGTTACCATCTCAGTTACTTTTTGGGAGAAGTAACTCGTTACTAGGCAAAGTAACTATGCCGTTACTATGTAAAAAAAAATTAAACACAACAGATGTGAACCTTTAACATTTATTTCACTTTAACAGATTGCAATTATATTGCATTTGTTTAAAAGTGATTCATATGTGACACCAGCCTGGACACTTTAGTCACATTTAAACATATGTCCATATCAAATATGTCACAGTAGTTTGTGTAAAGTTGGAGGAGGAGGCGCCGTGCGTCAGGGCGTCATGTTCAACTCGGACCCTATCAGCTGTCAATGCACGTGTGACAGGACACCATTTCCCATCATGCATTGAGCGTTTGTAGTCCATGCAGGCGCCGCAGTCGGTGGAGCTGCTGCGCTCGCCTCGCTCAGAAATTGCGGCCGTGTCTCAATTCGCCAAATTGAGTTCCATGTTCTGTTCGAAGTGCGGGTGGAAGTACCGCCCGACTTAAATGCCCCGTTCTAGCGGCGCATTTTAGACACTTTGGTTAATTAAGACACGGCCTGTGTCGCTCTCACGAGATTATCTGCGCCCGCCTCGCTCATCTCAAACAAGCCTCTCACCCCGAGCCTCTTTCACCAAAGAAACACAACAGCGCTGCAGCTCCTGGTCTGAGAGACTCTGATGAAGAGCAGAGTGACCTGAAGTAATAGTAACGCGCCACATTTTACTGTCAGTAACGGTAACGGCGTTGGGACGCTGGGAAAAGTAATTCGTTAAATTACTCCGTTAGTGAAAAAACAAAACGTTACTAACGCCGTTATTGTTTAACGCCGTTATTCCCAACACTGGTGGTAATACAGGAAGTGCTCCACTGTTTGTTTTTTTTAAACTCCATAAACCTTCACTAGGATCATTTGGATAATTTCAGACCCTGGTAATTCCAATCTTTACTTGAAAACTTGAGAACTACCACTTCATGACATCACAAGGTGGGACAGAGCATTTTGAGCTTTGGAGATGTGACAGACTAATAATAAAGTGTTACTCAAACATGTGTGAATGAGACAAAACACAACTCCAGGTCTGTTTTTGAGGGAGGGGTAACAGCATTATAACATGATGTAAAAACCCACAAAGTCATTTCTGTGTAATTTGGGACCTTTAAAGTTTTTATAATACTTTTAGCAGGTTACATTATCATTAGAAACACTTACAACTCTTAAAATAGAAATGAGGGCTATGTTTTTTTATTTAGACCATTCAAAAAAAATCCAGTCTTTATCCCCATTGGTTGAGTTTAAATACTTAATGCTTTTGTTGTAATCCTCTCTTTTCTGCACCTGTAAATGTTAAACTCAATTGAAACCACTAGATGGCAGCAGTTCATATACTTACAGCTCTTCTGTTTCATTAAATTGAAAACATTTAACGCAACGCGTTTAAAGTTCAGTTCTGTTATTTACTCATACCAAAAGGTCAAAGAAATGATAAATAAAACACATATAAAAACTATAATAAATGTGAGCTAATTATACAGGTTTTTGTGTTTTTGCGCCACATGGTTTGTTTCCATGGTGATAGATAAGTTTAATGCAATACTGTATAATAACATGATTATTTCTACTGAGGATACAGTGATTTCGCTCACATCAGGCCAGTTTCAGTTTGAGTTTGTCTTTTCTATTAACCCGTTTCTCTACAGGGACACTTCACATTTAATAATCTGGCCAGAAATTCCTCAATATATATTTCCCCACAGCTTTTGGAAGGGTCAGAGGAGCAGAGGAGAGGGTCAGAGGAGCAGAGAGGAGAGGGTCAGAGGAGCAGAGGAGAGGGTCAAAGGAGAGGGGTCAGACGAGCAGAGGAGAGGGTCAGAGGAGTCAAAGATGACGGTCCAAGGAGTCAGAGGATAGGGTCAGATGAGGCAGAGTCGAGGGTCCCAGGAGTGTCAGATGAGCAGAGGATGCA
>JAIEZT010001390.1:4627036-4965234 GCA_019594935.1 Periophthalmus modestus
GAGTGTGACATAACCTTCAGCTCCAGTCAAATGAAGCTCAGCGAGGTAGTAGTTATAGGGCAATTTGGTATCATAGCAACCAAAGAACAACCGAGGAGCGAGGGCGGTTAAATGTGAGCCCCTTCCTCCCACAATGCTGTTTAGAGAGCGGCCTCGAGCAAAGCTGCCATTAAACCTGGTGCTAACGTAATGGGAGCAATCTCAGGAGAGAACGACACCTGATTTTTGTCTGTTATAATGTTTCATACCTTAGTTATGGAATAAATAGTGAAATTAAAAATATGATAAAGGAGAGCAAACATTTTCAGACCAAAATGACCAGGCACTTGCAGCAGTGAAGAGAAAGGGGCGACAGTTTGCCGGTAAAGTGATTGAAGCCAGAAGTCGATGGGCGGAAGGCGCGCCATGATCACTATATTTGGAATGCGGCGTCTAACAGGTTGCCATGTCCAGTATATAAACAGTCTATGAGGCCTCCATCTAGCTCCACTCGTACTCTTTGACACTCTTCAAAGCATCTACCTCCTCTACTTCTACTGTATCTTATGTTTTTTCTTGTCCCTCCACCCCTGCTCCCATTCTTCTTCCTTCTCCTTTAAGTAACCGTATGTAAATCCAGTGAGAGAGCCGGCAGTACCTCTGAAAGTGGGGTTGATAGCTCTTCCTGCAGGGCAGTTAGAGAGAGCGCAGAAGAGCACAGGTCCACAGCGAACAGCACAGGTGGTACGGAGTTCACCCGGTCGTCATGATCATGGGGAAGTTTCCTAAAACCAGATAAGACTATGAATCAGATACGCCGCCTGAAGTCAGGTCTAGTCTGAAAAGGCCAAATATTTGTTTTGAGTATGAACATGCAGAAAAAACATCATTGAAAGCTGCTAGTTGTAAAGTGTAATCATTATCTTTCCCCAATAAAATTGACTCTTTAGACTGAAAAAGAGTTTCTGCAGAAGGTCCAAAGCAACGGCGCAAACCCAGGTCTTAAATCATGAGTCACCCTGAGGCTCGGGGCCAGCTGAACAGGTTCTGGACTTGTCTCGGTCCTAATCGGTCCTTTTTGTAATCTGAAGATGGAGACGCTCTTGATTGGACGAGAAATCACCATGAAAACAGCAGCCTAACAGAGTTTCACTTGCTCAGCAAAGCTTGCAACATTGAGCGGTGTCAGGATAAAACATTTTCAAACTTGTTGACAGGCACTGTACCTGATTTTCACTGCTCTAAAAACATGAAACACGAACCTAGTCTTTTGTAAAACCCCAAAGTTTTTGGCCCAGGGGGGTTTGATTCCTCACTTACCTTGTGCTTTCTAGAGCATCCAATTATTCACCTCAATGAGCTTAAAGTGCTTTCTCAACTCATCAGCATTCAGGAGCAGAGGTCTTCAAGTCACGTAAGCTAACAACAAATAGCATGATAATTGTTCCCTCATGATAGTTGATAAGAAGCGCTTGTATTCTCCAATTTATAAACAAAAATATCTTCTCCGCTATAATAGGCTGAGTATGGTCTGTCTGTGTCTCCATGTTGTTTGGTCTTTTGGGGTTTGGCACTTTGGCTACGCCCAAACTCAGACCTGCCTGTGATGGCTCTTGGCACCAGTGGGATATATAAAGAAGGATTCTGTGAGTGGGGTGCTGGCCTTTGGCGTGCACAAACAGGACCCAGCAGAGTGGAAGGCTGGGCCACCGTGCAGGGGTGCGTCTGGAATGAAAAACAATAACAATAGTCATAAGAGTCCAGCAATTCAACACTTGCATTTTATTACTTTTGAAAGACCAAATATATATTAGAGTTATTATAAAATTATACAACATTAATGGACAAGATGTGACTAGTTAAACCATAACAGAACTTAGTTGTATGTTGCCATAATCGTTATTGGGACTATGACACAGGACTCCTAAAACACACAAAAAGACGGGGGATACAAAAACCAGAGATTATAAAAGCAAAATGTGAAACCGACATAACCAAAGGGTATCAGGGTGGGGGTGGGTGTGGGTTGTGGTGTGTGTGGGTGAGGTGGGGTTGTGTGTGTGGGTGGGGTGTGTGTGTGGTGATGTGGTGTGTGGGTGTTAGAGATACGATATAGATTCAGCGAAGAGGAGGCCTCTCGCTAGAATCTTCTAGTCAACACATTTTCGAGGTGGTGCTACTGAGTCGTCTTTCAATATTTTTTCTCTGTGTCTTCAATCAAAAATTTAGGTCACGAACGCTTAAATGTTAATACTAGCGATAATGTCTAACATTATTGTTTACTGCGTGATTTTAGGCTAATTTTCTCAAAAATTGTGACAAATACAGTATAGTTACAATACAATATAGCCTGTCCTGGTCTCGGCTCCTTCTCTTGCTACACAACTGCGCCTCCAGATACGACTCACTGAATGAAGAGAAAGAACATCGCGGACTTTCTTGTTGGTGGTTGTTCTTGTGCCCAGTGTGGATCAGCGGGTAGAACCAACTTTGTTAATTTTGTTTTTTCTGATAAAAACTGGGGACAAGTGGTTTCACCCACTGAGCCACGGCTGGCCAACTTGTACAAACTTATTCAAGCTTAGATAAACTTTAGCACTGTACTGTACATGTATCTCTATGATAGAAGTTCATGGCAGTTTTTACCATGGAGACCCAATGCACATAGTAGCAAGCGCTGACAAAAAAGTTTAAAAAAATGTCTGATTTTCAACAAAAAAGTGACTAACTGAAAAACTGCTGGCTAATGTTAGCTAGGTTGTGACTGTAATGTTATTTGAGAGGAAACAGCTGTTTTTAGTTCCAGTTAAGTCAGTAATATTATGGTCAGATTGTGTAAAACAAAGATAAGATTAAAGTCTTAATTAAGTAACAGAGCATTAGACAGAGCAGTGCCTAAAGTTTAGCATCACAACCCCTACAGAAGAATGCCACATATCAGGCACCTTTTTTTTTCCTGAAGTCGCTCCCTCTAGCTATGCTAGTAAGAGGTTGATTGACAGTATTGCTAAGCGCGCCTGCCCCACCACTAAATCAGCGGTGCAGGGGGCGGGAAGGGGCAGGAAGGGACGGGGAAGGGGTATGACCTATCCACAGCTTCACTCCTGATTGGCTCTTTCGTTGCTATGATACCCATGGTCAGGATTCCGAATGTGGAACTCGGCTCCAAATTCACCCCTATAACTGCAGCCGCGATGAGCGTCATTGACACTGGAGCTGAGCGCTAGTCCACTTCTTATACAGTGTCTGGGTCAGTGTCAGTTCTATTGATCACATTGTACTTCACCAGGAAATATCCAGAAGGTGATTAGCCCACATATTAGAATGTATTGATGTCATGTATAACTCAGCAAAAATACATAGTTTTTCATTGCACATTATAAAGAAAGAGGAGTGCAGCAGACCTCAGAGGATACACATCCTGCAAACACAGCAGAAACAAAAAACAGCAGAAAAGAAGATTTATAGAGCAACACTTAACCACATTATTTCAGGATAAAGCCGCACATGTCAGTGTGAAAGAAAAATGAAAAGACACGATCCGGACTACGTCAACGATCCAACCGAGAGACACACGGGTGAGACTTCTCTCTTATCTAAGGGGCTCAACAATTAGGAAAAAATACCCTCAGCTGGAGTTTTGTTACTCAAGTAAAAGTATAGATAATACAGCAAAAAATACTCAAGTAATAATACAAGTATCACATGAAAAAATGTACTTAAGTAACACTAATAAAGTACATGTTTAAACATGTACTTAGAGTAAAAGGTAAAAGTATTGCTTGTAGATTTTCAGGCTTATAAAGCTTCAAATGTCGTGATTTGATAAAGATTTGGGCTGAATTTTGTTCAACAGAAAACAACTGAATCGATTGTTTGTTTGTTTTTTGGGAGGGGGGGTTGTATATTTTAGTTTGTTCGTGTTAAAAAAAAATAAATCCTCAGCCTTTCATCAGGTCTCAAACAATAAAAAAAAGAAAACTTTTACTTTTTCAGTCCCAGTTCAAAAATGTAGTGGAGTAGAAAGTACAAATACCTGCTCTCAAATGTAGTGACGTAAAAGTAAAAAGAATCCATTTAAAATGCAGTTAAGTAAAATACAGATATCTACAGTTTATTCTTACAGTACTCTACTACTTTTACTTTGTTACGTTCCACCACTGGATTGTGATTTATGTTCTTAACATGTAATAATTATAAAATAAATAGACGGAAATATGAACTGACAAGAACCTGATCCCCCTCTGTATAAAAAACACAGAGGGCAAACTGTCTTAAAGGGCCCATATCACACTCATTTCTGATCTTTATCACATCTTATAATGTTGTTTCCTCATCACAAACAGACCTGTACTTGTGTTTTGTTTCATTCACACATGTTTAACACACAAACCCTGCAGATTTAGAGTTCTTCGCTCAAATGGAAACCACCTGGAGTTGCCAATCTCTGCTGAACTAAGGTAAAAAAGGAGCTGTTAACTTGAAAAATCACCACTTCATCATAAGGTGGACCAGAGCATTTTGAGCTTTAGAGATGTCGATAAAGAGTTACTCAAACATGTGTGAATGAAACAAAACACAACTCCACGTCTGTTTTTGAAGAGGTAATGACATTATAACATGACTAAAAATCACAACTCTGTGTAAATATAAGACCTTTAATGTTTTCTGTGCTCGACCCATTTCACACCAGTCACATAAATTGTTCATATTAGTTATAAGTAGAGTGTGTTATTTGTGTTGTTTTGCAGTGGTGCATTCTGGGAGGAGGGTGACGGTGACAGTGCTGCAAGAGGGCATGTTTTTGGCTGTGGTTCTCATTGTCGCTTATGTCTTTGATGGAGTCGCTCTCCTCTGTGAGTAGTTTCATGTTTTTGTTTGTTCTGCATAAAACTAGCAGAGGATAAAACAGAGTGACCTCGGGGAAAGAAGACACCTGATTTGTCTGTTATTAATGTTCATATCTTGATTTACCGACAAAATGGCAAAATAAAAACAACCATGATCATGTAGAGTGGGTTAATACAGATATTTTAAGACCAAAATGATGAGCCTGACAGCAGCAGTTACAAAGAGCCACAGTTTTTCAATAGAAAGTGAATTGGAGCCAGAGTAGATGGAGCCGGAAGTGCGTCCATGTCCATGCTCACTTCCTATGTGAAACGTGGCAGCTAGCAGGTTAGCTATGTCCATTTATATATACAGGCTATGCTACAGAGCAGACTCAAGGACAATAGGTCTGCTTTAAACAAAATGTAAATGTTTTTTTTTTGTTTTTTTGTTCCCATCAGTGTCCACCAGGGAGAGAATAAAGTGCCACAAGCAACCCCAACCAGCCCCAAGTAATTCTGCATTTTTAAACAGCTGCCTTTCCTTCTGCTCTGAAATATGTCAAACCAACATGAGATTGTTTTCTTTTTATTATCCAGTGGCCAAACTCCAGTGTGACGAGGGCTGGCAGCTCAATGGGGAGAAGAAGTGCTACTATTTTGACAAAACTAAAGTATCGTGGGACGTGAGTCTAATCTTTTGTCAGGCGATGGGAGGCGCCCTGGTGAAGATAGACACCAGTGAGGAACAGGTACATGCTTAAATAGATAAATATCTTAAAATTTGACTAGTTTCCTCAAATACTCTTCAATGTTATTTTATTCATATTGCACATTTAGTAACAACTTCAGCTGAACAAAGTGCTTTATATAGAAATTAAAAAAAACTTAGATACGCTGATAACACGATCCATAGATCTTTGACTTTTCTCACTGTTTGAATGTTTTTTCTTAGTTCAAGCGAAATTCTCTGAAAAAGAGTGCCAGAAAAAAAAATGGTTCTTAATACATAAATAAACATGGCCATTTAAAGCAGAATTTTTCAAGAACTGCAGTGGATGTTAGAGATGCACCCGCCCCGCATAACATGTATTGTTTTTATATAAAATATTCACTCATTTTAATGTGATGGCTGCAACAAGTTCAATAAAGCTCGGACAGGGGCAACAAAAAGAACAGTAAAGTAAAGGAATGCTTAAAATCCACCAGTTTGAAACATACACAGCAATGAACAGGTTCATTTGAAACAAATGAGTGTCATGATTGGGTATAAAAGGAAGCATCCCCGAAGGGCTCAGTCAATCACAAGGATGAGGCGAGGTTCAGCACTTTGTGAACAACTGCGTGAGCAAATAGTCCAAGAACAACGTTTCTCAATGTACAATTGCAAGACATTTTTTGGGATTTCATCATCAACGGTCCATAATATCATCAAAAGATTCAGAGGAATCTGGGAGAAACCAACACTGAATAGCCATGACTTTCGACCCCTCAGGGTGGTACTGTATTAAAAACAGACATGAATGTGTAAAGGATATTACCACATGAGCTCAGGAACATTTCAGGAAACCATTGTCACACAACACAGTTCATCATTACATCTCTAAGTGCAAGTTAAAACTGTACCATGCAAAACGCTCTGCCTGTCAGATCCTCTCAGTCTGTATCACAGTTTAAGTCCAGACTAAAAACCCACCTCTTCTCCATGTCTGAGTTGGAGAAGGGGTGTTGAGTCTAGCTCGGCAGGATATCTTGCCGTTTTACAGTTTTATTGTTTCTTTGCCTAAGTGTAGTATTTTATGTATATCTGTTTGTGGTGACTTTGTGTGAAGCACTTTGGGCAGTTTAAGTTGTATTTTAAATGTGCTATATAAATAAAATTGAATTGTTCCTAATTCTTATTATTGTTATTAACATATTGTTTTATTTTTTTATAGAAATTTCTATTTGAAAAAATGAGGGAGTCATATACAAAAGAAGATGGACTCTGGATCGGGCTAACGGACTCAGAGACGGAGGGTGACTGGAAGTGGACAGATGGGTCTTCACTGAACCAAAGGTCAGATGAACACATTTATGTTTGTTTATTTTTATGTAATCACACAAATATTTCATCTATTCATCCATTTTTATTTTTATTTTTTATGTTCTAACTGACTAGCTTGCTGCTGATGCTTGCGCTTTAAAATATAATGATACCATTTCACAATCACATGGATTTGGACTCATCCTGTAATAACTACATAAATGAATACTCTTCTGGCTGACTGGCAAACTAAGCACTTAAACTTTTAAACTTGTATATTTTTATCTTAATAATCTGGAATTTTGACTCACTAAAAAGTGCAGTGTGTACAGTTCTGTTGGCAGTCACTGTTAGCGTCACTCCTTTCTGTCCATTTTTTATCTCTATGAGGTTTTTTGCCGAGTCAAGCTAAAATGAATAAAATATTTAAAGATCAGGCAGTGGACAAGGAACTGGGGGTGGATGTCACTGACAACATCTTAAAAATCCATCCATTTTCTTCCACTTTATCCGGGGCCGGGTTGCAGAGAAGCAGCCATTTCACCCGGGAAGCCCAGACATCCCTCTCCACACACTTCCTCCAGCTCTTCCGGGAGGATTCCAAGACCGAGCGACATGGTCCCCCCAGCATGTCCTGGGTCTTCCCCAGGGCCTCCTCCCAGTAGGACATGCCTGGAACACACCTCTCCAGGAAGACGTCCAGGAGTTGTCTGGAATAGATGCACGAGCCACCTCAGCTGGCTCCTCTCGACGTGAGGAGGAGCAGCTCTACGCGGAGCTCCTCCCATGTGACTGAGCTTCTCACCCTATCTGTAAGAAAGCACCCAGCCACCCTGTGGAGGACTCTCATTTCGGCCACTTGTATCTGCAATCTTGTCCTTTCGGTCATTACTCAAAGCTCATGACCATAGGTGAGGCTAGGAACGTAGGTTGACCTTTCGACTCAGCTCCTTCTTTACCACAATAGACCGATACATTGACCACATCACTGCGGACGCTGCTGCACCGATCCACCTGTCAATCTCATGCTCCATCCTTCCCTCACTCGTGAACAAGACCCCAAGACACCAAGATGCTTGAACGCATCCAGTTGAGGTAAGGACTCACCACCCACCCGGAGAGGGCAAGAATCATGGCCTCGGGAATTGGAGGAGCGGATTTTCATCCCAGTCACTTCACCCTACGGCTGCAAACCGCGCCAGCGCCTGTTGCAGATTCTGGCTCGATGAAGCCATCAGGGCAACATCATCTGCAAATAGCAGAGATGAGATCCTGTGGTCCCCAAACCAGATGCCCTCTGGGCCCCTGACTGCGCCTAGAAATTCTGTCCATAAATATAATGAACAGAACACCGGTGACAAAGGTCAGCCCTGGCAGAGTGCAAAATACACCGGGAACAGGTCTGACTTACAGCCAGCAATGCGAAACACAGCTCCTGCTCCCGGTCGCACAGGGAACGAACAGCCCTTAGCAAAGGACCCCGGACCCCATACTCAGGGAGAACCCCACAGGACACCACAAGGGACACGGGTGAATGCCTTGTCCAGATCCACAAAGCACATGTGGACTGGCTGGGGCAAACTCCCACGAGCCCTCATGCACCCCATGGAGAGTATAGAGCTATAGGTTGTTTATTTTATGTTTTATGATTGTAAATAAAAGCAACTGTTAGCTTTGCGACACAGTGATCAGATCAAAACTCCTAAACAGGACCATGAACTCACAGATTGACCACAAGGCTCCTGAAAATGTGCTGTTTAAATCCATTTTTGTATTTTTTCTTGAGTTCTTGACAATCTTAAAAGTTTTTTGTCAGTGTTTGCTAATGTATGCATTGTGTGTCTCCATAGTAACAACTGAACATTTCACCACAGAGATACGTGTAGAGCACCCCCAGCATGATGTCGCTGCAATGTATCAATTATCATCTATTTAAAATGTTATTCTTGCTTCTGTTTTTTTCTTCAGTTTGGCATTTTGGTTTGTATTTGGAACTGCGAAAGAACCAGACAACTGGACAACATCTAAGTACACAATGGGAGAGGACTGCGCGCAGATGGGAGTAAGGACAGGGACACCAGAGCTCATGTCCTGGTTTGATCGTCCCTGCAACCTCTTGAGGGGGTTCATATGTGAAAAATATCTAAAATGATCTACAGCCTGTCAACTAGAACTAGTCCTGGACACATCTAAAGCCTGTCCATCCATGGGAGTGGATCTCTCCTTCACTGTGGTTCTCCTCGAGGTTTCTCCTTTCCCACTGGGTTTTGGAGTTTTTCCTTGCCGATAAGGAGGGTCTAAGGACAGGGGATGTTCTGGAACAGTTATTCATTGCTTGTTTTCTGTTGATTAATTTGCTCGTCTGTTTCTGTTTCATTGTTGATTTTCTAATTCTGTTGGTTAATCAACTCTCATGTTCAGCCCTAAGAGGCGACTGCTGTCGTGATTTTGGGCTTTACAAAAATAAATTGAATTGAATTGAATAGACCTTTATTGATACTTTGCAGCGACATCTCACTGGGGGTGTGCTACATGTATCTCTGTAGTGGAATGTTCAACTGTTACCATGGACATACAATGCACACATTAGCAAACACTATCAAAAAAGTTTTAAGATTGTCCAAAAGCCTAAGAAAAACTAAATGGATTTAAACAGCACATTTTCAGGAGCCTGTGATCAGTACGATCGTTCATGGTTCTGTTTAGGAGTTTGATAATTAGCTTCACACCTCCGGGAATGTTTATGACATCAGCTGTAAAGTATCAATAGGTTTGAGTCTTTTATGCATGTGAAAGTTTATACCATCTAATAAAAGAATTCTGGCTGCATTTTTCTGGATACTAAGCTCTGAACTCGGGCTTCCAGCTTAGTCATAATATAACCTATTTTCGTATGAAACCCATAAGAAAAGGCCTTTTATTAACAAAGGCAGTTAGTAGCACTATGACATCAAAGTGTCAGAAATATTTTCTGTTGAGAAGCCTTCACTCTTCATTTCAACCTATGCCTATAATGTATTTTAAAAGTCTCACTGTGACAAGTAAAAGTAGTAAAGTACTGTACTTAAGTAAATACTTTAGGTATCTGTGCTACTACTTAAATACATTTTACAGTGGATACTTGTTACTACATTAGAGAGCAGGTATCTGTACTTTCTACTCCACTACATTATTGAACTGGACTGAAAAGTAAAAGTATTTTTTTATTATTGTTTGAGACCTCCTGAAATGGCTGAGGGTTTATTTTTAACACGTTCATAATCTGAACAAACAAAAAATATACAAATAAAAGCAGATGGGAAAAAAATCCATTCAGTTGTTTCAAAATTCAGATCAAATTTTTATCAAAATCGCTACATTTGAAGCTTTCTTAGACCTCAAAACCTGCACAAAATACTTTTACTTTCTACTCTTTAAGTATATTTTTAAATAGGTACTTTAATATTTTTACTTAAGTAGATTTCGTTCATGTGATACTTTTACTTTTATTTGAGTATATTATTTGCTCCAGTATCTGTACTTTTACTTAAGTAACAAAACTGAGTACTTCTTCCACCACTGAAAAAAACACCAAAAATCAGATTTAAGTATTAAGTTAAGACTGTTATCGATATTTTGGTAAAAGCTTTGACTGAAAACCGATATTATGCAGATGTTTTTTCATTTTAAACAACACAAAGTTCGTTTTTTAAAGTGTAAAAAGCCATTTGGAGATAGGTCTATAAGGAAATATATGTTATTCTTTATTGTGAAGTTTTTGTTGCACATTTATTTAATCTTTAATTCTCTAAAACTTTCCAAAAGCCTTTAAAAGTCCATAACTTTGTCCTTACTGGGTCTTTTGAATACATTTCATTAAGACTGGACAGTTTACAGTCTGCTCTGTTAGAATAGCTTAATGCTGCGTTCCAGTCGTCCTCAGATCTTGGAACTCGGATCTCGAAATGACGTAATCTCCGAGTTGAACATCGGCTGCCGGTTCCGGTTGTCAAATATAAAAAAACTATGACCCAGAATATTACAGTAAAGATTCTATAAAGCAGGGGTCGGGAACCTTTTTTTACTCAAAGAGCCATGAAACTAAATTCAACTAAATGTGAGTACAATAAGCCTCTGATTTATTCTTTCAAATATGTTGTTATCATACTCACCATTAATGCGACTTGTACTTGATGTTTTTAAGCTGTGAGAATGACGCTCACATGCACAGAGATCCAATCATGGTCAATACAGCAATACTCACACTCACATATTAAAGGAAGTGTCAGAATATACTAAATTTTTCACACAACTACCTCTATTTTACATATCCATCCGTATTTATTAGTGATGGTCAAATGAGACGGAGCTCCGGAGCACGTCTCCTTCTTTCTGCCTCGGAGCTTGTCTCGCAGCAGCCGCTCACGTGACCAAAGTGTCGCAGTGTCGGCCCCTCCCCCTCCTGCTTCGCTCTGCGTGTCAGCGCATAAATAGTTGTTGTTTTTTTTGTTTTGTTTTTTATGTTAAAAACAGAATATATGCTATTTATGACTTCTAATAAAATACAAAATAGAGTTTTGGGTTCCCAAATCATGGGTTGTGTTCTGGTTTGCAATGGTTAAATTTGTCCACTAGAGGTCAGTGTTTCTCCGAGGCCTCAGACACGTCGAACCATTTGAGACAATATTGAGACTGAGGTGTCAATACTTCACGAGGCTCCATTCGCCCATCCCTAGAATTTATTCTTTGACGCATTGAATAAGCGACTGGGATACCCGTGGCTCCTGCCTCTTGTTTCATTCACACATGTTTAACACACAAACTCTGAATATTTAGGCTGAGTTCTTCTCTCAAACGGCAAACACTCTGTGATGTCATCATGTGGTAATACAGGAAGTGCTCCACTGTTTTTTTTTTTTTAACTTCATAAACCTTCACTAGGATCATTTGGATCATTT
Source organism: Periophthalmus modestus (assembly GCA_019594935.1). Classification (NCBI taxonomy): domain Eukaryota; kingdom Metazoa; phylum Chordata; class Actinopteri; order Gobiiformes; family Gobiidae; genus Periophthalmus; species Periophthalmus modestus. Next base: position 4,638,808 of record JAIEZT010001390.1, read on the forward strand.
CAGACCCTGGTAATTCCAATCTTTACTAGAGCCATGAAACTAAATTCAACTAAATGTGAGTACAATAAGCCTCTGATTTATTCTTTCAAATAATGTTGTTATCATACTCACCATTAATGCGACTTGTACTTGATGTTTTTAAGCTGTGAGAATGACGCTCACATGCACAGAGATCCAATCATGGTCAATACAGCAATACTCACACTCACATATTAAAGGAAGTGTCAGAATATACTAAATTTTTTCACACAACTACCTCTATTTTACATATCCATCCGTATTTATTAGTGATGGTCAAATGAGACGGAGCTCCGGAGCACGTCTCCTTCTTTCTGCCTCGGAGCTTGTCTCGCAGCAGCCGCTCACGTGACCAAAGTGTCGCAGTGTCGGCCCCTCCCCCTCCTGCTTCGCTCTGCGTGTCAGCGCATAAATAGTTGTTGTTTTTTTTGTTTTGTTTTTTATGTTAAAAACAGAATATATGCTATTTATGACTTCTAATAAAATACAAAATAGAGTTTTGGGTTCCCAAATCATGGGTTGTGTTCTGGTTTGCAATGGTTAAATTTGTCCACTAGAGGTCAGTGTTTTCTCCGAGGCCTCAGACACGTCGAACCATTTGAGACAATATTGAGACTGAGGTGTCAATACTTCACGAGGCTCCATTCGCCATCCCTAGAATTTATTCTTTGACGCATTGAATAAGCGACTGGGATACCCGTGGCTCCTGCCTCTCATTTGTCATTTCCGAGGGACAACAGAGACAGTTTACCGTAATGACGGTAAAATATCTAAAGAACCTCGTGACTCTGCTTTGAGACGCCGTTTGAATTTACATGAAGCACAGTTGGTTGCGGAGTTACGGTAATAAAAGGTCTGCCACCGCGAGTCTATCAGCGACGATAGCATCCGACGCTAAAGGGCTACAACAAGTGAGAGTATTTTATGTTTTGTCTGCAAGCCATATGCAATCATCAAAAGAGCCATACCTGGCTCGCGAGCCATACGTTCCCGACCCCTGCTATAAAGTAACAAAAACTAGGAAAGTCCTCAAAGCCAGAATGAGGATCCAGGTCAGTTACTTCAGTCACCTGCACATGGTTAATACAGTTACAGTTTATAAAGCAACGTTTCAGAGCGAATTTCTGCTTTTGTTGCATTTCTGCATTAGTGCGTGTACACGTTAGCGACATTATAACAGAGCCTAACAGCGGCTAACACTGCAGAGGCTCAGTGGGCAGGAGCAGGTTCACAGACAGAGTGAACAGGAGGAGCAACTAAAGGGTCAATAACACAAGTATGGCCAATATTTTAACTGTCAGATATAAAAATATGTCCAAAAGCAGGGCGCCGCCATGTTGGATTTTCTAACCAACCTTTAAGGTAGACTGGAACACGCCACAATCTCAGAATTTCTACTCGGAGAAACATTTCAGAGTCCTACTTGGCCATATTGCGTTCTGGTAATAAAAGGGTTATGGTGCGTCCAGTCGCCACGTACAAGTCAAAACTCAGAAAATCAATATTGACCAACTGGTATTGGTGCTTTTTCATCATTCTAGTCATATGATTTTACTGGCCATGTAAATGTCCCCACTGTTATGCTAATAGCTAAGTCCCTCTCACCTCTGCTTCCTGCTGCGGTGCACTCGGGCTGGCTCTTCACTCGGAGCTTTGAAAATGGCTTTGAAAATGGGCACATATTTCCTGAAGATGACGGCGGAGACGGTGAAGTTTCTCTCCAGTTTGTCTGTGCTCCGGCAGAAGTCCTCAGGCAGGTTCACCATGTCCTGCCACTTCTTCATCTTATTAAAGAACTCAATCAGGCTGAAGGAGAGGAGGGAGGAGAGGGAAGAGCAGATGAAAAACAACCTGTAATTCAGTTATTACACACATTTGGTATATTTAGTGCATATGAGGTTAGACAACTAATTTCACTAAAACATTAAAATCTAAAAAAAAAAGACTTGTTTTGGCAAGCTTTTTATTTTTATTTTGATGAAGTTTATAATTTTACTTCCTGGTTGGACACAAGGAGCAGATGTGACATATGTAGAGGTAATGCATAACTGTTACCTAGCAACCATAATGTAAAGAAATGCCTTAACTTGTTTAATTTACAAAATAGTTATGATCATCCATCCATTTTCTTCAGCTTTATCCGGGTCTGGGTCGAAGGGGCAGCAGTCTAAGAGACATACCCACACTCCAGCTCTTCCAGTGGGATTCCAAGGCATTCCCAGGCCCCGAGAGAAACATAGTCCCTCCAGCGTGTCCTGGGTCTTCCATGGGGCCTCCACCGATGGGACGTGCCCACAAGTTCCCACTTAAGTGATGTAAAACTATGATAAATACTGACCACAGGTACCACATCCTAGTAAACCTGTCAAATGCACTTTAACTGTCTTATCTTAAAAAGATAACTAAAGCCCTCTGCTTCTCCTGAGAGTTTGTGCTGCACTGTGATTGGTTAAATCCACCTGTCACTCACCCAAAGCCTTATAGAGACTGGCTAATAGGATGAGAGAGGTTGACACCAGAGCATAGATGGGGGAGGCTGTCGTTTGACTGTATAGTGCAGTGCTTGTACTGACCTCATGGGGGCGCTGCGCAGGATCCTGGTCAGAGACACATAGTTTCCTTCAGATGTGCCTTTGCTGACAGTGGGGACCGAAGAGCGGCAGGCGACATACAGAGCACAGACCAGCCAGTGTCTCTCATCTCCCTGAAACAAAAACGAGAAAAATCATAAACCAGAAAAACCTGGAATGTTCCACAGCATGGCATTAAACTTATCTGGGATCAAACCAAATCTACAAAGTGAGCCTAAACCAAAGGACAGCCTATCTCCATGGAGACAGTCAGGTGACCACACATACAGGGTCAGATCCGTGGAGAGGTGACCCCGTGCACAGCAATAAAAACAGCTGTAAAGGTTGTAAAAGTTTTGAATGCAATACTGTGGAACATTCTGCAAAGCAAACATTCAATGGAGATGCAAAAACAACCCAGTGAACACATTTCCCAAACAAAAATTTAGAGCTGATCGCTGTTAAATTAGAGCAAAAGCTTCAAACTCGTCATCCGGGGACTTTAGATGTATCTTTTGTATTGCAGCACAGTTTTAGCAGCAGTTTTATCTAAAATAAGACAAATACATCCAGAAATAAACACCAGCAGAACACTACTACTTTAACCCTGCAAAAACAACCTAATCAACACATTTTCTAAACTAAAATAAGGAGTTAATCGCTGTTAAGCAACTGTAAAAGGTTTAACTTTATCTCAGTAGACACAGTAGTAGTGTGTGTGGATGTGCAGGAGGCGTAGCTAGCTGTCAAACACTCCCCTACACATCAAGAAAAACGCACACAAAACACCTTAAATATTCATCAAACTTCGCACTGTTCTTCGTACCTCCAGAGTGAAATTCCTGCTGATATTTTCGTAAGTCTTCCACGCCTCGGTGCTCGCCTCTTCGTCCATGTTCACAGCCCGACACAGGTCCTCAAACCCGGCTTTAGCCCGCTGCAAAAACGCCTCCTCTTCGCTCATTTCGGCTAAAGCCACGCACAAATCCCGTCACTGCTACAAAGACGAGCAAGCTAGTGAACGCCTGCGATAGTTTTACATGCGTATTTCCTCATAAATTGCCGTGAATGTGTTATTAACGCGCTATAAGGTTCACGGTCCTGAGTGGAGCCATTTAACGTCCTGCTTCGACTGACAGCTACGGCGGTGTTTGAGCGTAAGGCCCGCTGTCCGTAAATGGAGATACGTAATTTAAGAGAGTAACTAAAATAGAGAATAGGAAAACAGGCGTATCGTAACTGGGCTTTACAGAAGTGTCACGGAGGGGCGGGGCGCGGAGTGCAACGTGTTTTACGTCACATAATAAAAATAAAACAAGACTTTATGTAATTATAACACTTTACTTGCATATTAAAGATCCTATATTGCACAAAATTGATTCTTATGAGCTTTAAACCATGTTATGAGTTGTGTTTCACTGTTTCATTCATTTATTATTAGTCTATCTACATCTACAGTCTATCTTTTATCAAGAATACCTTCAAAAAACACGCTTTACTGTGGACTGGTTTACCACTGCACAGATCTGGACCTGTAAACTGACATAAATAACTTGTCTCCATGGAGATGGACAAAGTTTAATGCCATACTGTGAAACATTGCAGACAAAGCAACATCTCCATGGCGACATCAAATGCAGGCTGTCTTTTTAGTTTAGTAAGAAATACAACACTATTTAAAAAAGAAAAGAAAACAAAAATGCTTATTTCACTTAAAACTTACTTAAAGGAGCAGTATGTAACTTTTCTGGTGAGGGGTCTGTCTGTCACCTGCTTGTCGCTATGGCGATAGCGCTATTCTCGCCTTCACACAGATCTGGACCTTTAAACTGACATAACATACTAGACGTCTCCATAGAGATAGAAGTTTAATGGCATAGTAACAACATCTCCATGGAGACAAACAGGCGGCGGACTGTCCACAAGATACTTTTAAAGCCCCCGTATTACTCTGTTTTCTGATCTATGTTCTCATGTTGTTTCCTCAAAAACACACCTGGAGTTGTGTTTTGTTTCATTCACACATGTTTAACACACAAACTCTGAATATTTAGGCTGAGTTCTTCTCTCAAACGGCAAACACTCTGTGATGTCATCATGTGGTAATACAGGAAGTGCTCCACTGTTTTTTTTTTTTTAACTTCATAAACCTTCACTAGGATCATTTGGATCATTTCAGACCCTGGTAATTCCAATCTTTACTAGAAAACTTGAGAACTACCACTTCATGACATCACAAGGTGGGACAGAGCATTTTGAGCTTTGGGGATGTGACAGACTAATAATAAAGTGTTACTCAAACATGTGTGAATGAGACAAAACACAACTCCAGGTCTGTTTTTGAGGAGGTAACAGCATTATAACATGATGTAAAACCACAAAAGTCATTTCTGTGTAATTTGGGACCTTTAAAGTTTTTATTAATACTTTTAGCAGGTTACATTATCATTAGAAACACTTGCGACTCTTAAAATAGAAATGAGGGCTATCTTTTATCTTTTTTTATTTAGACCATTCAAAAAAAATCCAGTCTTTATCCCACATTGGTTGAGTTTAAATACTTAATGCTTTTGTTGTAATCCTCTCTTTTCTGCACCTGTAAATGTTAAACTCAATGAAACCACTAGATGGCAGCAGTTCATAATACTTACAGCTCTTCTGTTCATTAAATTGAAAACATTTAACGCGTTTAAAGTTCAATTCTGTTATTTACTCATACCAAAAGGTCAAGAAATGATAAATAAAACACATATAAAAGCTATAATAAATGTGAGCTAATTATACAGGTTTTTGTGTTTTTGCGCCACATGTTTGTTTCCATGGTGATAGATAAGTTTAATGCAATACTGTAAAATAATAACATGATTATTTCTACTGAGGATACAGTGATTTTCTCACATCAGGCCAGTTTCAGTTTGAGTTTGTCTTTTCTATTAACACGTTTCTCTACAGGGACACTTCACATTTTAATAATCTGGCCAGAAATTCCTCACATATATTTTCCCCACAGCTTTTGGAAGGGTCAGAGGAGCAGAGGAGAGGGTCAGAGGAGCAGAGGAGAGGGTCAGAGGAGCAGAGGAGAGGGTCAGAGGAGAGGGTCAGACGAGCAGAGGAGAGGGTCAGAGGAGCAAAGGAGAAGGTCAGAGGAGCAGAGGAGAGGGTCAGATGAGCAGAGGAGAGGGTCAGAGGGTCAGATGAGCAGAGGATGCAGAGGAGCAGAGGAGAGGGTCAGACGAGCAGAGGAGAGGGTCAGAGGAGAGGGTCAGACGAGCAGAGGAGAGGGTCAGAGGAGCAAAGGAGAAGGTCAGAGGAGCAGAGGAGAGGGTCAGATGAGCAGAGGAGAGGGTCAGAGGAGCAGAGGAGAGGGTCAGAGGAGCAAAGGAGAAGGTCAGAGGAGCAGAGGAGAGGGTCAGATGAGCAGAGAATGCAGAGGAGCAGAGGAGATGGTCAGAGAGGCAGAGGAGAGGGTCAGACGAGCAGACAATAAGGTCAGAGGAGCAGAGGAGCAGAGGACAGGGTCAGAGGGTCAGAGGAGAAGGTCAGAGGAGCAGAGGATGAAAAGGAGAGGGTCAGAGAGGCAGAGGAGCAGACGGTGACTGGGTTTGTATTGAAGGTGTGATGTTTCATGTGGAGGTGATAAACTGCATCACACTGAGCAACTTCACAGGTTTAACGAGCCAAACCTCCCCTGACCCCAAAACTCCTCTGACTCCAAACCTCCTCTGACCCCAAACCTCCACTGACCCCAAACCTCCTCTGACCCCAAACCTCCTCTGATCTCCCCAAAAAACACGCTCTGTAAAGATAAGGTCATAGGCCAAACATGAAGAATATGAACCTACATAAAAATATAGTGTTTACCAAAGTCCCACAGTGAATCCTCCTGAGAGCAGAGGGTCCACGGGCCGCTCGTCTCCATGGAGAAAGAGAGAGAAGGATGGAGACGGAGGGAGGGTGGAGTGGAGAGAAGTGGAGGAGCAGGTGCCATAGCTCTTGTTAATGGTATTACATTTACACTTCAGAGGGAGAGAAGGAAAAAGAGTGAAAGAGAGAAGGGAGGGAGAAAAAGAGAATAAAGAGTGTATATATAAATGGACGTAGCTGCTGTGTTCCAAACAGGGGGTCTGAGTGCGATTCTGGCTCCGTCGGCTCCAATTCACTTTACATTGGAAAACTGTGGCCTCTCTCTGTACCTGCTGCCGTCAGACTCATCATTTTGGTTTTAAAATGTTTGAATTAACTCAATCTACATCCTGATGCTTTTATTTTCCCCGAGGTCGATCCCACTAGCGTTAGCAACAGGTTTGACTGACATTATATATACACATAGATATAGATATAGTTATAGATGTAGTTATAGTTATATAGTTATAGTTATAGATATATAGTTATAGATATAGTTATAGTTATATAGTTATAGATATAGATATATAGTTATAGATATAGTTATACTTATATAGTTATAGATATAGTTATATAGTTATAGATGTAGTTATAGATATAGTTATATAGTTATAGATATAGTTATACTTATATAGTTATATAGTTATAGATATAGTTATATAGTTATAGATATAGTTATACTTATATAGTTATAGATATAGTTATATAGTTATATATAGTTATAGATATAGTTATAGATATAGTTATACTTATATAGTTATACTTATATAGTTATAGTTATACTTATATAGTTATACTTATATAGTTATAGTTATATAGTTATATAGTTATAGATTTAGATAGTTATAGTTATGTAGTTATAGATATAGTTATATAGTTATAGATATAGTTATAGTTATGTAGTTATATATATAGATATAGTTATATAGTTATAGTTATAGATATAGTTATAGTTATGTAGTTATAGATATAGATACAGTTATATAGTTATAGATATAGTTACAGTTATATAGTTATAGATATAGTTATGTAGTTATAGATATATTTATAGATATAGTTATATATATAGTTATAGATATAGATATATAATGGATTTGTCTGGAATGTTTCACAGTGTAACATTAAACTTACTCACTGATCTCCAGAGAAACAAGTAGACGATGCTACCAGGTCAAAATGAGGCCCGCTCACAGTAAGAATGTGTCTGTTTGGAGATATTTTACCCAATAAAAACACCAGTAATTGAATAAATACAAAATAGATAAGTTTAATGCCATACTGAAGAACATTCAGGTAAAGCAGCAACATCTCCATAGCGACAAGCAGATGACGCACCAGAAAAGTGACACAGTGCACCTTTAAGTCTTCTTTCAGTTCTTGTTCATTAGCAGCTGTGGTTTGTGACGCCCCCGAGCGGGCAGGTGGGCGGTTGTATCCCCGCTCTTTGGCAGCACACTTGTCCCTGTTTGAATGCCTGATTGGTTCCATGTGACGTGATCCGATCCGTCGTGAGCGAAGTGAATGAAGTGTGAACGCAATCCGAACGAGAGCATCATCCACGGCCGGATTTCATGACTCGTTCTGGGATTGGGTTAAATAAATGTGTTCTTTTCACAGATTTAAACATGAGCAGCTTCAGTCACCAGAGTCTGTCTGCTCCAACAGCTCCTCACGCACAAGAGAACACAGCGAGAGGCTCTGGGAATCTGCCGCAGGTTTGAGAAATACACAGTTATGAAATTAAAGGTCTTATATCACACAAAACTGACTCTTGTGACCTTTACGCCAAGTTATAACGTCATTAGCTCCTCAAAAACATATCTGGAGTTGTGTTTTGTTTCATTCACACATGTTTGAGTAACACTTTATTATTAGTCTGTCACATCTCCAAAGCTCAAAATGCTCTGTTCCACCTTGTGATGTCATAAAGTGATAGCTTTCAAGTTAGCTGCTACCTTTTACCTTTAGTTCAGTAAAGATTGTCAATTCCTGGATTGGAAATCATCCAAATAACTCTAGTGAAGGTGAGTGGAGTTTAAAAGCACAGTGGAGCACTTCCTGTATTACCACATGACATCACAAGGTGGAACAGAGTGTTTGAGAGATCTTTGTACAGATGTAAACTACAGGGTTTGTAGTTTTTATGCAGAATAAGACCCTGTGGACACAGAGAGAGCTCATATTATCATTTAACATAAACAGCGGATCAGGATTCTACAGAGAAACAACCACTGGACATGAAGAATTCACAGAAGAAACATTCAAATAGTGCAGGTTGTATTTACTCAAATCAGAAAGAATACACACAACAATCGCTTTTCTCCGCCCGCCGCCATGTTGGATCTAATGGAAACTCCTTAAAGAGGAGGTGCGTACCCAGGCTCCCACAATTCTCCATAAATATACAAAAACATGATAGAAAAATGCACACTACAACTTCACAAACCTGATGTGATGTGCAGTAGTTTCATTAGTGGGATGCAGCTGATTGCGTTGTGATAGTGCTCTGAAGGGGAAGTGTCTTAGCATGGAGAGTAAAGGGAGACTCAGAACATCAAAACCAAAAGTAAAACTTATAACGAATATAGCATTTCATTTTAAAAACAAAATACCTCTTCTTTAATACCTCATAGATAATGTAGATAATACGTGTTAAAGCCATAATATGTATTTTTTGCTTTTATTCTCTAAAAATATAGAATAATGGTCGTGTTTATTGCGCTGACAAATGTGTTCTCACTCTGAGTGGGCTCGCATCTCCACAAACCTGACGCTCAACAATACCTTCAACAACATATATTCTTACTGTGAGCGGTGTGGCCTTTCTGGTTAAATAATGGTCAATATATAAATAAACATAAACTATTACCTATCTTCATGGAGACAAGCAAGTTAGTCCAAGTTACAGGTCAGATCTGTGGAGAGGCGAGTCTGCTCACAGATCTGTTTTTTTAAAGGTAATGCAAACAACGGAGATTGAACAAATGCAAGGAAGAATTAATACCAAACAATGTGGCAATGTGGATTATCCTAGACAAAGTAATAACATCTCCATGGGACAAGCAATTTACAAATCTCCCAGCAGAAAAGTGACACAGTGCATCTTTAAAGGTCCTATATTACAGAAAATGAACTGCTGTGAGCTTTAAACCATGTTTTAATGTCGTTACCTCCTCAAAAACAGACCTGGAGTTGTGTTTGTTTCACTCACACATGTTTGAGTAACTCTTTATTATTAGTCTGTCTATATCTCCAAAGCGTAAAATGCTCTGTTCCACCCTGTGATGTCATGAAGTGGTAGCTTTCATGTTAACAGCTCCTTTTACCTTTTGTTCAGTACAGATCATCCAGTAATACGGGCCCTTTAACGCCTGAGAATTCCCGTCATTTTAATGATGTCAAAGTCTTTCTCTCAGAGCTCTGGTCTTGGTTGGAGCGTGGAAGATGAATCTGATCTGAATAAATGGTCTTAACCCACACACTCTCCTGTTTGTGTCTGTGGAGCGCTGATGCGTTTGAACGGATCGTGATGCATTCGAGGAAATGGGAGTTTTGCCTTTGACCTTTGAAGCAGAACGTCACGGGATCATCTCCAGAGAGTTAACCTGATCTACAGCACATGATGGAGCTGTGAGGAGAAGAGCTTAAAGACCAGGACCAAAACCAGGACTAGACCAGGACTAAACTGGACTAGACCAGGACTAGACCAGGACTAAGACCAGGACTAGACCAAGATCATCTCCAGAGAGTTAACCTGATCTACAGCACATGATGGAGCTGTGAGGAGAGGAGCTTAAAGACCAGGACTAAAACCAGGACTAGACCAGGACTAAGACCAGGACTAAGACCAGGACTAAGACCAGGACTAGACCAGGATCATCTCCAGAGAGTTAACCTGATCTACAGCACATGATGGAGCTGTGAGGAGAAGAGCTTAAAGACCAGGACCAAAACCAGGACTAGACCAGGACTAAAACCAAAACTAAACCAGGACTAGACCAGGACTAGACCAGGACTAAGACCAGGACTAGACCAAGATCATCTCCAGAGAGTTAACCTGATCTACAGCACATGATGGAGCTGTGAGGAGAGGAGCTTAAAGACCAGGACTAAAACCAGGACTAGACCAGGACTAAGACCAGGACTAAGACCAGGACTAAGACCAGGACTAGACCAGGATCATCTACAGAGACAACCTGATCTACAGCAATGATGGACTGTGAGGAGAAGGAGCTTAAAGACCAGACCAAAACCAGGACTAGACCAGGACTAAGACCAAAACTAAACCAGGACTAGACCAGGACTAGACCAGGACTAGACCAAGATCATCTCCAGAGAGTTAACCTGATCTACAGCACATGATGGAGCTGTGAGGAGAGGAGCTTAAAGACCAGGTCTAAAACCAGGACTAAACCAGGACTAGACCAGGACTAGACCAAGACTAAACCAGGACTAGACCAGGACTAGATCAGGACTAAAATGAGGACTAGAAAAAGTCTTAAATATTATTAAGGTTTGGTATTTATTATTGTTGCTCCAGAGATAAATTAGCCTTGGACATTTGACCCATCCTTCACTGTGCCTGAGTTACACCTTGTCGGCTTTAAAACCACACTCTACTGCTCAAGAGAGACACAAATATCTGAAAATGAAAAATCTAGACTTCAGAATATGTTGTTCGTAAAAAGACGGAGATGTGCATTAGACGCGATGTGGTCAGATTTCATTCTGAAGCCCGGCCGTAGATGCACACTGACTTTTAAAGAGTATTTTTATATACTCCATTTGAGAGTCCTGTGTGGTAATGTGTGTTTAATATGTAAAGATATTCAGCTATCAGAACAGTCCACAGATAAACCGATTTATACTCAGGCCGAGGTAGAGGAGGGAGCAGAGATGAAGAGGGGACAGCAGGAAGCCATTGGATGAGATGAGATTTCTGACCTGGGTAATATCACTGAGGAACCATATAAACGCTTCAATTCTCCAACTATCAAGAAGATTTACAGGCACATTATTTAAAGAGGGGATATTTTACTTCTATGGGGTATTAACTGTAACACATCACATATTTAGATCACCGTGTTAGCTTTTATTGTTTTAAAAATGCTATATTCACCCAAAACGACATTTATAAATTTCACTTGCCTCTCTTTTCTAAGTCACTCTCCCTTCAGAACACTATTACAACATGATCAGCATGCATCATCTGTATCATGCTTTTGTATATTTATGGAGAACTGTCCTGTGGGAGCATGGGTGATGTCGGCTTGTGGGTGGAGCTAGTTGTAAGGAGGGTTTGAGTAAATCACTAGATTACTCAAACACGCATAAATGACATCTAAAACCTCTTCAGGCAGGTTTTTGATGAGGGAACAGCCTTATAACATGGGGAAAGCAACAAAAAATGATTTAGCAGAATACCCCCTCTTTAAAGACAGATTCTGACCTCCAGTTGATTTTTCAGAGGGCTCAGCTTGTTGTAGAACACACTGTAGTATCCCGAGAGTTGAAGAGAAGAGACCTGAGGCTGGAGACATGGACCCTCGGGACACTGTGAGAGTTGTCTTGTCTTGTCCAGTCTCTGCTTCTGTTGTAGGGAGTATTATACCTCCAATGACGTACGCATTTTACATTTAAATATGTAACCAGTCATAAATGTTTTGAAACCAGTGAAATATTAACCCATATGAAAGCACCACCATAGAACTTTTTTGCCAAAAAATCCACTAAGATAAAAGTATTGTGCTGAAAAACCCTCATGGCAAGGCAAGTTTTTGTTGTATAGCACTTTACAGAATAACAAAGACATTGAAATTACACAAATCAAAACAATATTAAAACATTACAACAAAAGAGTTCAGAATAAAAACCTTTCAGTCATCCTTACTGTGAGCGGGCTTGCCCCTCCACAGACCTGACTTTTACTTGGCCTGGAGAAGAGACATTGTTCAGTTTATTTCCATATAAATGTTGTCCACAGTATGGCACAAAAACATATCTAACACATGGAGAATGTCCCGAAATATGGTTTTAACTTTCCATTTACATGGAATCATGCAGGTGACGCACCAGGTCCAGAAAGTTACAGTGTTACTTTAAACACTTAAACTTACACGACTTTTTAATGAAATTTAATTCATTTACTTATTTATCACTTATTTAGTTTCATTATTACCATGGAAACTATTGCTATTATTGCTTTGTGGTAAATTTTATATAGCATTTTTGACTGTGACTTGCCTAAGGACACAACAACAGTATTCATCTATGGAAGCTGGAATCGCACCACCAACCTGTGGGTCAATGGATCTGACCAGTCAACCACTGATGATTTTATGCCAAGAACGGGACTAGAACTGCCAACCGTCAGATCAGTGGACAAAGGCTGCATCAACTGAGCTGCAGCTAAATATTTTGCAAACTACAGATGGAAAAAGAAATATAAAAAGTATATTAAAAAAAATAAACCTTAGACACCTGAACCTTATTAAAACACCTGTACATGTGTAACTGCTTATGCCACAGGCCTCATTCAAACCCCTGTATCCCTGATCCAGTCCTCTCACATGTGTCTCCAGCCCCTGGTCTTATCGTCAGGTCTTAGTCTGATCCTGGTCCAGTTTAATGAGACAGAGCCAGAGCCAGAGCTGCTGCTGAAGTCTGGAAATCGGAAATCTGCTGGACTAAAGTTATATGTTATCTATTGAGGTTCTAGTTGTGAGTAACATAGTAGTTGCAGTAGAAATAGTAGTAGTGGGCCTTGTAGTAGTAGTTCTTAGTGGTTGTTGTATAATACTATTGTGGTACATTAAATAGATTCTTATGAGCTTTAATCCATGTTATAATGTTGTTACGTCTCAAAAACAGACCTAGAGTTGTGTTTGTTTCATTCATACATGTTTGAGTAACTCTTTATTATTAGTCTGTTATATCTACAAAGCTCAAAATGCTCTGTTCCACCTTGTGATGTCATCAAGTGGTAGTTTTCAACAGCTCCTTTTACCTTTAGTTCAGTCGAGATTGGCAATTTCAGGGCTGAAACTGTCCAGATGATTCTAGTGAAGGTGAGTTTAAAAACACAGAGGAGCACTCACTGTATTACCACATGACATCACAAGGTGGAACAGAGTGTTTTCTGTTTGAGAGAAGAACTCAGCCTAAATATGCAGAGTTTGTGTGTTAAACGTCTGAATGAAACAAAACACAACTCCAGGTCTGTTTGTGATGAGGGAACATTATAATATAGGTCAGAAACAGTATAATATGGACCTTTTACATGGAACCTAAACATAAAAGTACTTGTCTTGAGGTGAAGTAATTGTACCTTCTGTTATAAAACTGTGCCCACATACAGAGTTATGTTGATATGTGATATCTCAGACTGAAACTGGATTAAACTCAACTGTGTTTGGTTCTATCATGCTTCACATTCCTCTCACTAAACAAACACTGCTCCAAAAGTTTCACATGATTATGATCCAGGTTCAGAGCAATAATGTCATTCAAAGGTCCTGGGTCATGCTCAAACTACTTTCTATTATTATTAATAATAATAATGATATTATTATTATTATTATTTTCAATTATTATTATTATTATTATTATTATTATTTTTATTATTTTTTTTTACTTTTTTAATCATGTTATAATGGACCTTCCCCATCCTTGGCCGAATGATGTCACCTGGTTGTCTCCATGGAAATAAATAAAGGTTAACTGTGACCTAATTAGTCTTAATGAAAATGTTTCATAGTATGGCATTAAAACACACAATTGGCACCACCAGGCCACGTTACAGTTGAGGTAAGGAGGAGAGGAGAGCACTCTCATAGTCAAAACGCATGTTTTAGTTTAAAGGGCCCATATTACACTGTTTTCTGATCTCTGCTCTAATGTTGTTTCCTCATCACAAACAGACCTGGAGTTGTGTTTTGCTTCATTCAGACATAAAATAACACAAAAATGTGCTAATTTAGGCTGAGTTCTTCTCTCGAAAAGAAAACACTCTGTTCCACCTTGTGATGTCATCATGTGGTAATACAGGAAGTGCTCCACTGTGTTTTTAAACTCCATGCACCTTCACTAGAATCATTGGGATTATTTCATCCCTGGAATCTCTACTGAACTAAAGGTAAAAGGAGCTTTTAACATGAAAACTGCCACTTCATGACATCACAAGGTGCAACAGATTGTTTTGAGCTTTGGAAATGTTACAGACTAATAACAAAGAGTTACTCAAACGTGTGTGAATGAAACAAAACACAACTCCAGGTCTGATTTTTGATGAGGTAACAACATTATAACATGACTAAAAGCTCACAAAAGTCAGTTTGGTTAATATGGGACCTTTAATGCCATACTGTGGAACATTTTCAAGGTAACTCCATCCATCTATAGGATCACACAGACTCTCACGTCCTCATTCCTGTCATTCCTCTGTGTTAAACTTTAACTCTCCTCTAGTTCATATCTTGCTCTGATTTGTGCACAGAGACTCAGGGAACTCACACTCATCATTAACTTCATGAGCTGCATGTGCCACTGCTCATGGTCCTGTTTAGGGGTGAGATTTTCAACACAAAAAGTGAGCGAGACAAACCAAAAAAACTGACGTAACTGTAATTGAGAGGGAATTGTTTAGCAGCACAAATCAGCTCACCTGTAGTCCAGCCTAAGTCATTTTTTTATGGTCAGATTGTGTTAAAATAAAGTCTATCTTGAATCGCAGACTTCCAGACTAATGAGAGCAGTGCCTCCAGTTAGCTTCACCCCCGGAGAATGTTGATGACAGCTACAAAGTATCAGTAGTTAATGAATCCAGCCAAAAAGTGAAATCATTTTGGCTAGTGCTTGTGCTGATGGGGTGAAGGTGATTTCCATATAAACTCAGCCAGGAATTCCTCCTCCTTTCTCTGTTCCTCCTCTTTTTCTGTTTCTTCTCTGTTCCTCTTCTTTTCTCTGTTCCTCCTCTTTTCTCTGTTCCTCCTCTTTTCTCTGTTCCTCCTCTTTTCTGTTCCTCCTCTTTTCTCTGTTCCTCCTCTTCTCTCTTTTCTTCCTCTCTGTTTCTCTCTCTCTCTCTCTTTGTTCCTCCTCTCTTCTCTGTTCCTCCTCTCTCTGTTTCTCCTCTCTCTGTTCCTCCTCTTTTCTCTGTTCCTCTCTCTCTTTGTTCATCCTCTCGCTGTTTCTCTCTCTCTCTCTCTCTCTCGCTCCGTTCCTCCTCTTTCTCTGTTCCTCCTCTGTTCCTCCTCTTTTCTCTTTCCTCCTCTTTTCTCTTTCCTCCTCTTTTCTCTGTTCCTCCTCTCTCTGTTCCTCCTCTCTGTTCCTCCTCTTTCTCTGTTCCTCCTCTTTTCTCTGTTCCTCCTCAGTTCCTCCTCTTTTCTCTGTTCTTCCTCCGTTCCTCCCTTTTCTGTTCCTCCTCTCTCTGTTCATCCTCTCTCTGTTCCTCCTCTCTCTCTGTTCCTCCTCTTTCTCTGTTCCTCCTCTTTTCTCTTTCCTCCCTGCTCCAGATGGACTCTTTGTTGATGCTAATGCTAATAATCACGCTAATGCTAGTCTAATACAGCTCTCTAATGATCCTGATGTATGGATGTAACAGGCTCAGGTCTTTACACCAGGAGAACTGTGGTTTGTTTGGTCAAGAGTCACAAGTTTTATGTGGAAAACAACCATAAAGACGCACGTGTAACTTTTCAGCCTCGTCTCCATGGAGATTATTCAAATATGGGTGTTTGGTGAAGAAATACGCCTTGATAAACGTGCGTACTTACAGTTGTCATGGTCGCCTCGCCGCAGATCTGACCTGTGACTTTGCCTGGTCGCGTCGCCTGCTTGTTTCCATGGCAATAGATCAGTTTAAAGCTGTACTGTGGAACATATCAGCTGATCATTAGAAAGACTTCTCATAAAACTTTAGATTGGCAGCACAAGCCATCTCTTTTCCTCTCTCTCCTCTGTCTCTCTGTCTGTTCTTCCTTTCCCATTTCTTTCTTTCTCTCTCTCCTCTGTTGTCCCTCTCTCTTTCTCTCGTCTGTTTCCCTCCACCTTCCATCTCTTCTTTTTCTTCCTCCACACCTCTCCCTTTTTCTCTTTTTTTTCACTCCATTTTCCCTTTTTTCTCTCTCTCCTCTGTTGTCCCTCTCTCTTTCCCTCATCTCTTTCCTTCCACCGCTCTGCCCCTCTCTCTCCTCTCTTTTTCTCTCTCTTTTTTCCTCCCTTTGTCTTTTTTCTCCACTATTTCTCTCCCAACCGCTCGTTTTTCTCTTTCCCTCTTCCTGACCCTCCCCTTTTCTCTGTCTTTTCCCGATTTCTCTCAATCTTTCTCTCTCTCTCTGTACTTTTATCTCATCCTTTGCCTTCCACCAATCCCTCTCTCTCCTCGATCTCTCTTTCTCTCTTTTACTCTTTCTCTTCCTCTCCACCTTATTTCTTTCTCCCAATCTTTCCCCTCTCTCTGTCCTCTTTTTTCTCCTCTATTACCCTCTCTATCCCCTTCTTTGTTTTTTGCTCTCTCTCTCCTCTCTTCCCTCTCCCCTTTCCCCTCTCTTTCTCTCCCTCTTTCACCGTGGTCCCTCTTTCTTTCTCTTGTATGTTCTGTCCATCTGCAGATTCACACACAGGTTCAGGTCAGTTGTGGTTGTAGTACCCCTGTTAAACTGTAGGGGCGCTGTGTTTAAACTCGTCTGAGTTTTCGACTTGATTAAAAGCCAAATGGAGCAGATCTGAGCGGCTGTAGAGACGTGGTGTTCTCCTGGGCTCGAACGTGAATCTGAGAAGCTCAAAGGCGAGACAGGAGGAGGCTCATCTGAGGGACTGTAGGAGCTTCAGTGTTTTATGAACTTACTCTGTGCATTTGACCCAGTGACGTCTATCAGCCAATCATGTGTCAGTAACACTTTTGTAAACGCACCTGCACCTGTTTTTGATGTTGCATTTGACCTGTCCTTAAGCATCTCTGAGTTAAACCTGCATTTGAGCCATCCTTCAGTGTCTCTGGATGAAACCTGTGTTTGACCCATCCTTCAGTGTCTCTGGGTTAAACCTGCACTTGATCCATCCTTCAACTTCTCAAGGTTGAACCTGCATTTGACCCATCCTTCAGCGTCTCTAGTTTAAACCTGCATTTGACCCATCCTTCAGTGTCTCTGGGATAAACCTGCATTTGACCCATTCTTCCGTGTCTCTGGATTAAACCTGCACTTGACCCATCCTTCAGCGTCTCTGGGATAAACCTGCACTTGACCCATCCTTCAGCGTCTCTAGTTTAAACCTGCATTTGACCCATCCTTCAGTGTCTCTGGGTTAAACTTGCATTTGACCCATCATTCAGCGTCTCTGTGTTAAACCTGTGTTTGACCCATCCTTCAGTATCTCTGGGTTACACCTGCATTTGACCCATCCTTCAGCGTCTCTAGTTTAAACCTGCATTTGACCCATCCTTCAGTGTCTCTGGGTTAAACTTGCATTTGACCCATCATTCAGCGTCTCTGTGTTAAACCTGTGTTTGACCCATCCTTCAGTATCTCTGGGTTACACCTGCATTTGACCCATCCTTCAACATCTCTGCGTTAAACCTGCATTTGACCCATCCTTCAGTGTCTCTAGTTTAAACCTGCATTTGACCCATCCTTCAGTGAGCCTGATCAGGACTATATGAAGCTACTTGACCTATTGTGCATGTTTTTTGAATGAAGAGGGACACTGGAGCATCTCTGCCCGGGAATTGAACCCGGGACCTCTTCACTGGGAGGCAGCAGTGCTCATCCACCTTTGGCCTGTTCTCCGTGTTAATAAGTGAGACTGTGTGCCGTACATGCATGTCCCTCGGTGTTTGGCAGAAGCTAATGTTCCTGTTAGCTTCATTAGCGCTAATGCCACACAGCTGCAGCTAACACGACACAGCACACTGCAAATGTGCGTCTTCATTCAGGTCCTCGTGTCGGACCGGGATGGATGGAGTAAAGCCACATGACGATCAGTGTTTAAAGAAATATAATAAATGGTGTGAGGCTCAAATGTCTGAAATCGCCTCATTATTGAATCAAAAATACAAAGGTACAATGACTTATTTCATATGTTTTGAACTTGCACTGTCCCGTATCATTATTCATTTACTCCTCATACTCGACAAATTTCTGTAGCCACAGCTGCCCTGAGGCAGAGTGATGGAAGTAAGGCTGCCAGTCTGCACCACTGACCTTTCCCACAACCACCAACCCTCACACTCACATTCCACATTCATACTAGACAATGTAAGTGAAGTGTCTTGCCCAAGGACACAACAACAGAACTTATTTGACCCCAAAAACGTAAAAGGAGCTGTTAACTTGAAAACTACCACTTCATGACATCACAAGGTGGAACAGAGTGTTTTGAGCTTTGGAGATGTAGACCAGGGGTGCTCAAACTCTTTTTGCTGAGGGCCATATCTTGAAAAATATTCGACACGGAGGACCACAGACCAGTGTTGAATACAGTCAATTATTCAGATTTGTGCATTTAACATAGTTCTGACTTCATACTTTAAATAAGGCTTGAAATATTAATATTCCGTCTGTTTGATAATGAAATGTGATGTTATTTAGTTTATATATTAACATTACTCAAATTTGATGTAAAAAGTACTGATTATGATCAATTGGGCCAGTTCACCTGAAGGCCTGAGGACCAATAAAAAGTGGTCTGAGGGCCGCATTTGGCCCCAGGGCCGTAGTTTGGACACCCCTGATGTAGACAGACTAATAATAAAAAGTTATTCAAACATGTGTGAATGAAACAAAACACAACTGCAGGTCTGTTTTTGATGAGGTAACAGCATTATAACATGGATTAAAGCTCACAAGAGGATCTCAAACCAAACTGTGATAAACCCGGAGCAGACAGAGGAGCGTAGCTGTTATGTAAATACAAACATAAATATACAGGAGTTTAATCTGAACTAAACCTGCACCCGCGTCCCAGTCCCATCCTCTAAACGGCGGGATCCTCGTACACTGAGAGAACGAGAGTAAGTCAATGTTTTTACAAAGCCGTACATAAACAAAACATGTAAATCTGCAACAGCACCGTGTAAATCCAGTAAGTCCAAACACAAGTCCTTCTGAATCTGTAACAGCAGCCACAGGCCCGGCTGCCAAACAGAGGGCTTACGGAGATTTAAGGAGCTGTACCAGAGTTTTAGCGTCTTAAAAACCAGAAAAA
Source organism: Periophthalmus modestus (assembly GCA_019594935.1). Lineage (NCBI taxonomy): Eukaryota > Metazoa > Chordata > Actinopteri > Gobiiformes > Gobiidae > Periophthalmus > Periophthalmus modestus. The sequence goes on from JAIEZT010001390.1 coordinate 4,658,499, forward strand.
CACAAATAGTTCATTTTAAACAGTTTGCAGTTATTCCCCACTTACCTTATGCATCCAGAACATCCTAATGACTCACCATGATGAGTTTATAAGTGCTTTTCACAAGTTTTTAGCGTGTTACCGGGACATTTCCTGATTCTCAGACAGTAAAACTCTTTATAATTAGATGCAGACAGGACACGGTGGACTTATTTGACCTGAAGAGCTCAATATGTCTGTACTGGGGCAGGACCGTAGACTGTAAAAAGACGTGGACTAAGGGAGAGCGACGTCACCCGTAGCGTTCAGCTCATCGAGGCTAGCAGTTACAGCGGCGAATTTGGGGCCGAGTTCTGACCGTGAGTATCATAAGAACCAAAGAGCCATTTTGAAACCAGGCTGTTGAAGGTAACGCCCCTTCATGTTCGCACCGCTGTTTTAGCATCAAATCTGTTGCTGGCTCTAGCGGGAGTAACTTTGGGAAAATGTGTGTGTTCATATCTTGATTTACAGACAAAATAGCGAAATAAAAATGCCAGGATGATGTAGAGCGGGTTAATACAAACATTTTCAGACTAAAATGACGAGTCTGACAGCAGCAGTTACAGAGAGAGGGGCCACTGTTTTTCAATAGAAAGTGAATTGGAGCCAGAGTCGATGGAGCCGGAAGCGCGCCCATGTTCACTTACTACTTGTAAAGTGTCTGGCGTGTTACCTATGTCCATTTATATATAGACTGTATATATAAATGGGCAAGACACATTTTGCTCAAATACGTTAATCTGAAACTTGTTGTAATGTTTTGTTCCCAGATAATTAGGCTCGTAACAGGAACATAAATGATACACAAATGAGACGAGTTTCCACACAGCAAACATGAAACATGATTTAGGCTGAAATACGAAGTGAGGAGCTGGAAACATCTTCAACCAAGACCAGCTGAGGCTCATCCAGGAAACACGAGATTCAACTATGTGCAACTAACGCAAATATTCAACGTCTGCAGTGTAAAAAAATAAACACAAATTGACCCAACTTAAATATATATTATACATTTTAAGACGAGCTAGTTAAATATATTTTTAATTTAAGAAAAATACTAAATATTAGTCCAATAATAATAATAATAATAATGATAATAATAATAATGATAATAATAATAATAATAATAAACTATGATAATGATAATAATAATAAGAATAAAAGAAAAAGAAGAACAAGAATAAGAATTTTTAAATAGAAATAAAAAAGACATCATAACATTTTGATAAATAAACAAAGCCACATTCATATGTCGAGTGTGTGAGTTCCTCTTTTGTTCAGTCCCTGTGCAGGACGCTCCCTTTCCCCTGTGTCTCGCCTCTTAAATCTCTCTATGGGATTATGCTACAAACCTGAGCATTTAGTTCGAGACGCCCGGAGCAGAAACATGATCCGGGTTAAAGCGCTTCTCCTCTGCACAGAACAATGACTAAAGATGTGTGTTTCCCACTGTGTGAAGGAGCCAATGCACAGATCTGACACGTAATATCTGCTCTGTCTGACTGGCCTCAAAGAGCACAAAAGAGCGTGGTGTATGTGAGGGATACAGGCACAATCTGACCCTCACAAGGACAAAGATGGGTGACAAATACTCGAATGGGAAAGATCTGAATTATAAATAACTCATACAGAGAGAACGTTTGAGTTTGGGCTGATTTGATGAGAAATGCATTCACACTTTTGTTTTTGAGTCCAGTTTAGTCCTGATGTAGACTGGGTTTAATCCTGTTCTAGTCCTGGTTTAGTCCCAGTTTAGTGCAGGCCGTTAAAATGATTTTAGTGTCTTAAAAATATGAAAAACAGAACTAGTTCATTTTAACCCTGAGGAACCAGCGGGGTCAAATTTGGCCGCAGTTAACTGTTGCTACCCAAAATGAAAAAAAAACAAAAACCAAACAAACAAAAAACCCCCCGACAAAATCAAATTTCAATTCAAAAAATTCTAAAAGCCCAGAGTGCCACTTCTGACCCCTGCATAGAGACCCCTAGTGGATGAATATTGAACTAAAATGAGCCAGAGTGGTAGTGACAAGATGGCTGACTACCCAAAACAAAATCGTCTTCTCAGGAAACCAGCGGTTGGTAAAATTGTGGGGGTTTTTTTTGTTAATCTTTTTAGTAATAGCTTGCAGAATGTCTAAAAGTACGTTGTATATTCTTTTTGGATAAAATAGTGCGCCCAATGGGTCAAATTTGGTCCTGATCCTAAATTAGGTACTAAAGGGTTAAAACTGAAAAAGTGGATATTTCAGTGTTTAATGAACTTATAGCAGTAATTTAATGCAATGTTCATAATTTTCCAAAGAAGAAAAGAGATCTTGGGGTTCTACAGGGTTAAACAGTTTGCAGTGGTCCAAAGTTATTCCTCACTCACCTTCTGCATTCAGAGCATCCAAATTACTCACCATGATGAGTTTATAAGCACTTTTCACAACTCTCAGACACCAGAGTGTGGTTTTGTTGCGATGGTAAAGCGAACGGCAACAACTAGCATGCTAACAGCGCACTTTCTTTCTTCGTCAGACACTAAAAAAATGCTTTCTAACTAGATGCAGACACTACACAGGTGAGTTATTATATCTGTACAGGGCCAGACATGTTTTACTCAAATACATGGGAAAAAATCAGGTACAGCGCCTTTAACCAACCCTGCGTTACCTTCTGGAGGTGGTACGTCACCCGCATGATTCTATACTTTCTCCCTCCACAGAGATAGATAAATTTAACGCCGTACTGTAGAATATTATAGCCAAAGGAACAACATTTCCATGGACACGAGCATAAGTGCACACTTTGATTCGAGTCTGTTTTTTGTCTATAAAGTTACATACTGGGGCTTTAACATGCTCCGGTGGACTATTTGGTCAGACTCGGATCCATTTTATTTCATTTTATCTCCAATAAGAGCAACAGGCGCCTTATGAAAACACAGAACCGTACAAACAAATACAAACAAAACCAACAGGTCCATTTAAAACATTAAAAACAGGAGCAGGTCTGATTTTAAATGTTTATCACCAGATTATTAAAGGGCCCGTATTAGTATATTTTCTGATTTGTGATATAATGTAGTTTCCTCATCACAAACAGACCTGGAGTTGTGTTTTGTTTCATTCACACATGTTTAACACACAAACTCTGCATATTTAGGCTGAGTTCTTCTCTCAAACAGAAAACACTCAGTTCCACCTTGTGATGTCATCAAGTGGTAAGTGCTTCACTATGTTTTTAAACTCCACACACCTTCACTAGAATCATTTGGATAATTTCAGACCTGGAATGGCCAATCTTTACTGTAATAAAGGTAAAATGTAGCTGTTAACTTGAAAACTACCACTCCATGACATCACAAGGTGGAACAGAGCAAACAAAATAACCAAAACTTCTTTTTCCTCCCTTTTCAGTTCTAGTGCAGCCAGTTTTTAGACATAGAGAAACACTATCCATGCTCTAACCCACAGATTGGTGGTTTGATTCCAGCTCTCTCAGAAGAATACTGCCGCTGTGTCCTTGGGCAAGACACTTAACCCTCTTGCTCCCATTGTTTGTAAAACCCTGTGAGGAGGCGAGTGGTTCCTTGGTGTAAAGTGCTTCGAGTGATTAAAATATACAGAAATCACTCAGATCAATAGTTTAAATGAACAAAATGAACGATTAGCCCTGCATAATCACAATATTTTTGACTTTTAACACAGAACGAAACAAAACTCACACATACAACCAAATATACACATGTTTCAGAATGGTGAGAACTCCGGACAGTTACCGTAGCGATTACCAAAGCAACATGTATATTTTTCGAATGGGAAAAAGCTCTCAAACCGAGTATCGTGAAGCGTCCTCAGGTTTCGCTGGTTTCTTCTTCTTCTCTTTGTTATTCAGTGATTTATAGCCAGACGCTCTGAGCATTTAACCCACAAACATAAAAGTGTCCATCTGATCCCTCTCACACCTGAGCATGTGCCATTGTTTCTATGGGCAACGCACTTACCCTCCTCACCTCCTCCTGTCTGTGAACTCGTCACATTGATGTATGGGAACGGTTTAGGTCTGAGGACTTTTTAGGTCATCATTTAAAGGTGTACTGTGTAACATTTCCTGTCAATGGTCCGCCATCTGCTTGCCCGTCTCCATGGAGATGTTAATGCTTTGTCTAATGCGCCATGGCAGGCCAAGTTACAGGTCAGATTTGTGGAGAGGCAAGTCCACTTACAGTCAGAATGTGTGTTTTTGAGCAACGAAAACACCTGTAGTGATCTGTGTGTGTGTGTCTGTGTGTGTATTGTGTGTGTGTCTGTGTGTGTGTCTGTGTGTGTGTGTGTGCATGTGTGTGTGTGTGTGTGTATGTGTGTGTATGTGTGTGTATGTGTGTGTGTGTGTGTGTATTTGTGTGTGTGCATGTATGTGTGTGTGTGCATCTGCGTGTCTGTGTGTGTTGTGTGTGTGTGTGTGCATGTGTGTGTGTGTGTGTGTCTGTGTGTGTGCATATGTGTATGTGTTTGTGTGATTACTTAAATATGTGATAAATCAAATTTGTTTTTTCAAGTTCAGTCCATCACCATGGTTACAGTGGAACATGTGACTGACAGGACGTGATGTCACTGGATCATTTCATATTGTCAGTATCTGAGTGAAAACTTCTCTCATAAGTCTCAGAAGTACAGTTTTATCTTCATTTCTACCCACCTCTGTTAAAAGAGTCACAAGAATCAATTTTGCCCAACACATTTCCATTAAAGGAACATTATGTAGCTTTTTAGCCCCCAAAACGTTGTTTCTTTCTTTCTTTCTTTTTTTTAATCACAATGAAATATATGCGTCCTTACTCTGAGCAGGCTTGCATCTCCACAAACCTGACTCTCATTTGGCCTGGAGGATGGCCTATTCCTGCTTGTTTCCATGTTGCTCCTTTGGCCATAATCTTCTTTAGTATGGCATAAAAAGCATCTCTTTCAATAAAAAAAATATTCCAAAGTATGGCTTTAACTTTCTGATTCCATAGAATCATACAGGACCTGATTTTTACTGTATTAAAAAGGTAAAAAGAAACAGAACTAGTTCATTTTAAACAGTTTTCAGTGGAGTTAGCCCTCACTTATTCATTCAAAACAGCTTAATTATTCACCATGATGAGTTTATAAGCACTTTTCACAATTCTCAGACACTAAAGCCGAGTTTTGTTGTAATTCTAACAACAACAACTAGCATGCTAAGAGTGCACTTCCTGATTCTCTGACAAAAAACACTTTATAATGAGATGCAGACAGTTAAACAGTAGATCTGTACTGGGGTGAGGCACATTTTGCTCAAATACATGGCAAAAAAAATCAGGTACCAGCCCTTTAAATGAGTGAAAAAAATGTTGAATTGTTTAAAAAAAAAAAAAAAACATAATTTGAAGTGAGTCTGAAACAGCAGCAGGTCGCTCACAGTCGCCTCGTTGCTGTAGTTGGTCTGACGTGAATATACTGTAAAAAAAAAACATGTTTTTATGAGCGTTTCCAGGCGTTTCCTTTGGCATTTTTCACCAGAACAATGAACAAACTTTACCTTGGACTTAAACCTCTGGACACACAGAAACAAAGAGCCACGAGGGGAATCGGGTTCAGAAAGCAGCCCTAAATCAAAACACACGAGCTTAATGACAATGTTATCAGCCGGGCCAATGTCCAGGGGTCAGAGGTGCAGGGGCAGGACCGAAAGAATCCAGAAAGAGCTTTAAAATATGACAAATAAAAAATGCAGTCCAGAAGTATGATCAGAGGAGTTCACATGTTTCAAATATTTATCTTTAAAATGTTTTATTCCCAAAACCAACTTATGTAGAAAGGTGAGACGCCAACTGCACAACCGGGTTTAGCCTGGGTTTGGTCCTATGTCTGTGGTCCTGCTTTAGACCTGGTTTAGACTTTTTTTTTTTCCCTTGGTTTGTTCCCGGTCTTGTCCTGGTCTAGTCCTGGTCTAGTCCTGGTCTAGTCCTGGTCTAGTCCTGGTCTAGTCCTGGTCTAGTCCTGGTCTGATAGTAGTCTAGTCTTGGTTTCAGTTTGCTCCTGGTTTAGTCCTTGTTTCTGTTTGGTGTAGTACTCGTCAATTAGTCCCAGTTCAGTCCTGGGTTAGTCCAGGTTTGATCCTGGTTTAGACCTTTCAGTCCTGCTTCAGTCCTGGTAGTTTAATCTTTGTTTAGATCTGGTTTAGACCTGGTTCAGTCCTGGTTTAGTCCTGATTCAGTCCTGGTTTAGACCTGGTTCAGTCCTGGTTTAGACCTGATTCAGTCCTGGTTCATTCCTGGTTCAGGCCTGGTTCAGTCCTGGTTCAGTCCTGGTTCAGTCCTGGTTCAGTCCTGGTTCAGTCCTGATTTCAGTCCTGATTCAGACCTGATTCAGTCCTGGTTCTGTCCTGGTTCTGTCCTGGTTCTGTCCTGGTTCAGTCCTGGTTCAGTCCTGGTTTAGACCTGGTTCAGTCCTGGTTCAGTCCTGGTTCAGTCCTGGTTCAGTCCTGGTTCAGTCCTGGTTCAGTCCTGGTTCAGTTCTCCTTTAGTCCTGTCTGTATAATCCCTCAGTCGTTTATGTTTATTTCATAGTAAAAGAAAAATTCAAATCTGTCCAGTAGAACAAACGTTGTAGAAGTGACGATGTTTGGCTGCTCATCCAGGCCTTTCTTCAGTTGAAAATGGCAATGGCAATAACATCTCCATGGCGACAAGCTTTTCTACCCTCCTGCCGGAAAGTTACATAGTGCATCTTTACGCACAAAACAAAACTACTAAAGTTACCAGACATTTTCTAAACTGAAACTAAAAATAATAATATTAAGTGTTTGAATAAATAAACTAAGACTGAATAATTTGTCACGAAAAACACATTTTTTCGTTTCCGTGACAAAACGTTTCCAAACAGCGCCGCTCCACATCATCACGATCTCCCCGTCACACAAACTTTTACAACCAAACACATCTCTATTGTTCAGTGAAGGACAAACACTTTGAAGTATTTTCATTACGCCGCCCCTCGGTGGTCATTTCAGTCCCTGCGCCTGACATGTGCGCGCTCTCTTTTGTTTCCCCTCTTTTTAAACGCCCCATTAGCGTTGTCATGTTATCGCCACGGTAACAGTGTGGCGCGGCAAACGTGCGTCAGTTGCGTTTTGTTTTGATCCGTGCGTAAATATTTCAGATTTGGGGGTCGATTTGGGGAGGGTGAGAGAGCGAGGCTTTGACTTTTATAATTACAGAGTGCGCAGAGTAAACAGCCATTAGAGCCGACCACAGCGCACTAATGCAACCTCCAAGTGTTTGTCGAGTTTATCAGACGACTCGGAGGTATTTGAACACGCCACGGGGCCACGATCACACGTTCAAAGAAATAAGTTCTTAACATGGTTCCAGATTAAATTTAATTAAAGCTCCTACAAAAAATCACACAAAACTGACTCTTGTGAGCGTTAATCCATGTTTTAATGCTTTACCTCCTCAAAAACAGACCTGGAGTAACACTTTATTATGAGTCCGTAACATCTCCAAAGATCAAAATGCTCCGTTCCACCTTGTGATGTCATGAAGTGGTAGTTTTCATGTTAACAGCTCCTTTTACCTTTAGTTCAGTAGAGATTAGCAATTTCAGGGCTGAATTTGTCCAAATGATTCTAGTGAAGGTGCGTGGAGTTTAAAAGCACAGTGCAGCACTTCCTGTATCACCACTTGATGACATCACAAGGTGGAACAGAGTGTTTTCTGTTTGAAAGAAGAACTCCTAAACTACCTAAATATGCAGGGTTTGTGTGTTAAACATGTGTGAAGGAAACAAATCATAACTCCTGACATGTTTGTGATGAGGAAACATTATTATAACATAGATTTAAATAGTGTGATATGGGCCCTTTAAAGAACACACGTGGTTCGTTTTTGTCACTTTAATTCCATTTTAAACATGCTCTGTTGCTGTGGTGATAATAAGACGTCACCTTGGATATTTCACACTTTCTGAGGACAATTTGACCGTAGAATGATTCAGGTGATGGGTAAAACTGCACAGGAAAAGTCGGGAGTTTTACCTGTGACGCAACAATCCAGGCAAAACACAAACAGAGCTTTTAAGAGGCTCAGAGACGACGGCTTTGGATTAGAGGATTAATGAAACAAGCGAGAATGAAACAAAACACGATGTTGTGGGATGTTTTTGACTTCTGGTGGGTTTGAAGGGTCTGCCACCTGCTCGTTTCCATGGAGATGTTATTGTAATGTTCCACGGTATGGCATTTAAACATCTCTGACATGTATTCAATTACAAGTGTTTTGTTGCTTAAAAAACACTTTGAAAAACGTGCATTCTTATTGAGAGACGGATAGTTTAATGCCGGTCTGTGGAGCATTCCTGGCAAAGCAATAACATCTCACCTTCCACCAGAAAAGTTACGCAGTGCATCTTTAATGTCACTGCTCCTCTGAAGTCTCCTGAAATCATTGGTGTTACTCTTGTTTGCACTATAAAGCCGTTGGCCCTGTTTTAGTTTCACTTTGGTTTGATTTGTGATAAACGGCTCTGTTAATCCTCTGATCAAACTGGTTTATGACACAGACGTCGCATTAACAGAGCTGTAGAGGGCGCTGTTCAGGCGGGTTTGTGTGAGCGTCTCCTGGACTCGTCAGACTCCTGCTTCAGGGAATGAAACTCAATCCTGTTCTACTCATGCACTTTGTCGTAGACCTGGTTTAGACCTAGTTTTTCCTTGGTTTATCCTGGTTTAGTCCTAGTTTAGTTCTGGTCTAGTACTAGTGTAGTCCTGGTTAAGTCCTGGTTTAGTTCTGGTCTAGTACTAGTGTAGTCCTGGTTTAGTTCTGGTCTAGTACTAGTGTAGTCCTGGTTTAGTCCTGGTTTAGTCCCAATTTAGTTCTGGTCTAGTACTAGTGTAGTCCTGGTTTAGTCCTGGTTTAGTCCCAGTTTAGTTCTGGTCTAGTACTAGTGTAGTCCTGGTTCAGTCCTGGTTCAGTCTTGGTCTAGTCCTGGTTTAGTCCTTGTTTAGTCCTTGTTTAGTCCTGGTTTAGTCCTGGTTTAGTCCTGGTTTAGTCTTGGTCTAGTCCTGGTTTAGTTCTGGTTTAGTCCTGGTTTAGTTCTGGTTTAGTCCTGGTTTAGTCCTGGTTTAGTCCAGGTTCAGTCCAGGTTCAGTCCAGGTTTTGTCCTGATTTAGTCCTGGTTTAGTCCTGGTCTAGTCCTGGTCTAGTCCTGGTCTAGTCCTGGTTTAGTCCTGGTTTAGTCCTGGTTTAGTCCTGGTTTAGTCCTGGTTTAGTCCTGGTTTAGTCCTGGTTCAGTCCTGGTTCAGTCTGGTTCTAGTCCTGGTTCCGTCCTGGTCTAGTCCTGGTTTAGTCCTGGTTTAGTCCTGGTTTAGTCCTGGTTTATGGTAGAATGGTCAACAAAGTTTCAACAAAAAGGTGAGAGCGACTAAGTGAAAAACTGTTGGCTGTTGCCTTGTGCCTGTAATATTCTCTGAGAGGGACGTGTTTAACAGCACAGATCAGTCGTTGTAGTTGAGCTAAATCAGTTATTTCTGGTCAGATTGTGTTAAAACAAAGCTCAGATTTTAGTCTAACTTGAGTAACAGAGATGCAGTTAAACATTCAATAGAAACGATAAACTTAATGTATTTATTTAAGATGTATATTGTGAGGGGCTGTAGCTCTGATGGGCCCTCAGAGTCAGGGGCCCTTGTTAAACCCGGGGCCTCTCAAACACAGATATAACCGTATATAAAAGTCAGTCAGGAAACAGAGGAAACTGAAGCAGGAGCCACAGGAAACGACTCCATTGTTTTATACACAGCCCCACCCACTCAGCAGACTATATACACACATATACACTGTACTGTACTACTACTGCTACTACTGCTACTACTTCTACTCCTGCTACCACTGCTACTGCTACTACTACTACTCCTGCTACTACTGTTACCACTGCTACTGCTACGGCTACTACTACTGCTCCTACTGCTTCTCTAAGTACCATTACTGCTACGCTATTACCACTGCATTGTTTTATACAGACCACATATACAGAAATATACTACTACTACTACTACTACTACTACTACTACTACTACTACTACTACTACTACTACTACTACTACTACTACTACTACTACTACTACTACTACTACTACACCATTGCTTTATACACAGCACCACTCACAACACACACCTATACAATGCTAATGCTACTACTACTGCAGTTACTTTTACTTGAACCGGTCTTAAACAGCCTTAGACTGTTGAGTGAGCTGCTCTTAAACTTTAGTACTTCTTGGTGTGAGGTCCTGCCCCAGAAAAAGAGCCTGATTTACACTGAGACTTCACACGGCTCTGTGTGTTACACCTCCAGAGAGAGGAAGAGCCACAGAGAGACTGAGGAAGAGCCACAGAGACTGAGGAAGAGCCACAGAGAGACTGAGGAAGAGCCACAGAGAGTGAGGAAGAGCCACAGAGAGACTGAGGAAGAGCCACAGAGAGAGAGGAAGAGCCACAGAGACTGAGGAAGAGCCACACAGAGAGAGGAAGAGCCACACAGAGAGTGAGGAAGAGTCACAGAGAGAGAGGAAGAGCCACAGAGAGACTGAGGAAGAGCCACAGAGAGTGAGGAAGAGCCAGAGAGAGTGAGGAAGAGCCACAGAGAGTGAGGAAGAGCCACAGAGAGTGAGGAAGAGCCACAGAGAGTGAGGAAGAGCCACAGAGAGTGAGGAAGAGCCACAGAGAGTGAGGAAGAGCCACAGAGAGTGAGGAAGAGCCACAGAGAGTGAGGAAGAGCCACAGAGACTGAGGAAGAGCCACAGAGAGTGAGGAAGAGCCACAGAGAGTGAGGAGGAGGTGGACTAAGTGAGTGTGACGTCACCCGCTGTGTTCGGCTCCCGTCAAATGAAGCTCATCGAGGCTGCAGTTATAGGGGCCGATTTGGAGCCAAGTTCCATATTTGTAATTCCGACCGAGAGTATCATAGCAACCAAAGAGCCAATCCGGAGTGAGGTTGTTGAAAGTAACGTCTCTTTGGAACACTGTCAATCAAACCTGTTTCTAATGCCAGTGGGAGCAACATCAGGGAAAGAAGCCTGATTTGTTTGTTATTAATGTTCATATCTTAAAGTACAGACACAATCGCGAAATAAAAACCCCAGAAAAAAACTAAAACTAAAACGACGAGGCTCACTGCAGCAGTTACAGAGAGAGGGGCAAAAATGTTTCAATAGAAAACGTGACGAGCGCACTTCCTTCTCAATTGTATTCTCTTAATCTGATACTCTGATTCGGCAGCGTGGCGTAGTCATCATGAGGCGCTTTGTTGTGATGACGTTTTGAAGTCAGCGGATTTGTTTCTTTTATTGGGATTTAAAATGTGCAAATTATAACGTAATGATCCACAAGTGTCGTAGATTATAACTATAGAGCTGATTTAATCCCTCATGTGGGAAATTGATTCTCTCCATTTGATTCATTCTTCAGGAGCTGTGGGACCATCTCCAGATCTTGACGGAGCTCGGGGTCAGGACTAACTTAGCTCAAGGATTTGATCTTTTAAAACCTCGGTAACCAAAGGACAACCCAGGACACAGGAAGAACATGCAAACTCCACTTAGAAAGGCCCATTATATTACCCTGACACTTCAGCCGTCTCTTTTGAGGTCTCTCTTCTGTCTCTGTAAAGTCTCCCACTGCGTCATGACTGATGCGTTGCCAGATGAGTCGTTTTTGCTGCGTTCTGCCTTCAACAAACACATTCACTTAAACAGGGCGTCACTGACTCACTCTGGCACTTTATAAAGACATTCTTCTGTTTGTGTCAGTTGAAAGGAATGATACAGTTTCTGACGTCGTTACCTCTCCTCCTCCGCCTCCTCTTCTCCTCTTTCCCTCCTGCTTCCCCTCCCCTTTTCCTCTCTACCTCTCTGTCCTCTCTCCTTATCCACCGTCACTTCTCCTCCTCCTCCTCTCTCCCCTTCCTTCTCTTCTCCTCTTCATCCTCACTACCTCCTCTCTCTCCCTCCTCTCTCCTTCTTTCTTTTCTCCTCTTCATGCTCACTACCTCCTCTATCTCTCTCCCTTTTCTCTCCTTCTTTCTCTTCTCCTCTTTATCCTCGCTACCTCCTCTATTCCTCTCTCCCTCCTCTCGCCTTCTTTCTCTTCACCTCTTCATCCTCACTACCTCCTCTATCTCTCTCCCTCCTCTCTCCTTCTTTCTCTTCTCCTCTTTATCCTCGCTACCTCCTCTATTCCTCTCCTCCTCCTCTCTCCTTCTCCTCTTTATCCTCGCTACCTCCTCTATCCCTCTCCTCCTCTTCTCTCCCTCCTCTCTTCCTCCTCCCCCCTTCCTTCTCTTCTCCTCTTCATCCTCACTACCTCCTCTACCCCTCTCCTCATCTTTCCTTCCTCTCCCCTTCCTTTTCTCCTTCTCTTCACCCTTCTCTCTTCATCAGTCTCCTCCCTCTTTCTTTCCTCCTTTCTCTCATCTTTTCTCCCGTCTTTCTGCTGCACTCTCTTGCTCTCTTCTTCCTCCTCGTCTCTCTCTCCTTCCATTTTTCTAATCCTTTTGTTCCGTTTGCATTTTTACACCTCTCCATAAGTCTCTCTCCTGCTGCGTGAGACGTAAATGAACGTGATTTAAACCTTCTACAGTTTGAGCCAAAGCCAAAGTTTTTATGTAACTAACACTGAGCTCATTTCTGCTCATTTACATTTCAATCCTCCGTAGCGATCTCTCCCAGGCCCTATTCGACCCCTTCTTATGGTTAGCTGTAAGATTCTGTACGAGGCTCCGCCCACAAGTCGACATCACCCATGCTCCTACAGGACAATTCTCCATAAATATATAAAACATGACACAGAACTGTACACAGCATCATCACATCTCTTTTGTTAAGCAGGGCTGGGCCTGGTTAGGTCTTGGATGGGACACCGCTGGCAATACCAGGGACCACAGTGCCATTGTGTCCTTGGGCAAGACACTTCACTCATGTTGCCTGTATGAATGTGGCGTGTGAGTGATGGTGGTGAGAGGAGTCGATGTTGCAGACTGGCAGCCTCACTTCCATCAGTCTATCCCAGGGCAGCTGTGACTACAAAAGTAACTTACCATCACCGAGTTAGGATCTGATGCACTATTATTATTTTAAGGGGGTGTGACTTAGCACAGAGAGCAAAGTGAGGGGAGACTCAGAGTATACAAGAGACAGGGGCAAACTATGGCCCGAGGGTCACACACGGCCCTTTGGGCTCATTAATCCAGCCCGCCGAATGTGACCAAATTATATTAAAATAGGTAAGAGTGAACCTGGTTCAAAGTTTTTCTGCTGTGTTTATTTAACTGAACGTTAATAAATGAATTATTTATTTAATTAATGCAATTGGAAAACAAGTTTTACAATGAGTCTTGCATATTCATGTTTCTCGACATGTTACAGGCCAAATCTCTATATGTTATATATATATATATATATATATATATATATATATATATAATATAAAAAATCTCCTCACTCCTCTTTATCCCCTCTTTTTTCCACGCTCGGGACCTCTACCAGAGGCCTGGGGAGCTTGAGGGTTCTGCGCAGTATCTTTTGCTGTTCCTAGTCCTTCACTTTTCTGGACTGAGATGTCTGATGTTTTTCCTGGGATCTGCTGTAGCCACTCCTCCAGTTTGGGGGTCACTGCCCCGAGTGCTCCGATGACCACCGGCACCACTGAGGCCTTCACCTTCCAGGCCTTCTCCAGCTCTTCTTTGAGCCCCTGGTATTTCTCTAGTTTCTCATGCTCCTTTTTCCTAATGTTCCCATCGCTTGGTACTGCGATGTCCACCACAACGGCTTTACTCTGTTGTTTATCCACCACCACTATGTCCGGTTGGTTCGCTATCACCATTCTGTCAGTCTGTATCTGGAAGTCCCACAGGATCTTGGCTCGATCATTCTCCACGACCTTTGGAGGTGTTTCCCACCTTGACCTGGAGGTTCCAGTCCGTACTCTGCACAGATGTTTCTGTACACTATGCCCGCCACTGGGTTATGCCGCTCCATGCCGCTCCATGTATGCTTTTCCTGCCTCTCAAGCTCCCAGGCCTCTGGTAGAGGTCCCGAGCGTGGAAAAAGAGGGGATAAAGAGGGGATAAAGACCACCCGTGGAGGGTGAGGAGGAGATTTATTTATATATCATGGCCCCGCTCCTCTGTCAAATTTTAGAGCCCAATGTGACCTGTGTGTCAAAAAGTTTGCCCACCCTTGGTATAGAATATGTTGTTTTGGGCAAATACAGCATTTCCAGTAAACAGCTAAAAGCTAACATGGTGATCTAAATATCTTATGTGTTACAGTTAATACCCATAGAAGTAAAATACCCCCTCTTTAATACCCCGCAGAAGTAAAATACCCCCTCTAAACCTCAGATATTTGTGTAAATAGTACTGTTAAAATGTCTGTTTTACTGTCCAAACATTGCACTGTTTCCATGGAGATGTGGAGGTCTGCTGAAAATTGCGATTTCTTCTGGACATTTATTGGATTTTCCCAGGAGCAGCGCAGCACTTTGCACCAAACAAACCGTAAATGTGTTTCGTGGGTGTTTCGTGGGTGTTTCGTGGGTGTTTCGTGGGTGTTTCGTGGGTGTTTCGTGTGTATTTCGTGGGTGTTTTGTGTGTATTTTGTGTGTGTTCAGTGTGTGTGACGAGGTCTGTAGGAGTCCTGTTATCTGTGTGTCACATTCCTGAGCCCAGCGCTGACCTTTGAACTCCGCCTCTGACAGGAAGTGAACAGGAAGTGCCACCCATCCAGCATCAGCAGCAGAGGGGCTTGTCACCGCCCAGTTTGAGTCAGTTACAGGATTTGCGTCAGTCATGCTAGCTCTTAGCCTGACTGTATTTTCATTATTTTACCAGAAATAGTTACAAATTTATTAAAACCTTAGTTCATTTTTCACTGAAATTAAATATAATTCATAAAGTTTCATAATATTTATTTATAGAAAAGAACATAAAATCTTGAACCATATTCACAAAACACATTAAATATCTTAAAAGAATCAAATCAGTTAGCCTAGTTTTCCCTGGTTTGTTTAGTCAAATGTTCTGTTTTTAAGAACGTTTGGTTCATATTTAACTTAAACATATTTAAAGAGTAAAACTAATTGACAGCATATTATCTGTAGTAGCCAACCATTGTGCAAAGACCATGGGCTGTATATATAAATGGTCATATCTAACCTGCTAGCCACCAAATAAGAAGTGAACATGGGTGCACTTGCTCGATTCTGGATCAAATTCACTTTCTATTGAAAAACTCTCTCTTTCTCTTTCTCTCTCTACTTTTATCCACTCTCACCCTGTCCCTCCTCCTCTCTATTACCCCTCCCTCTGTTCTTTCTCTCTTTCTCATATGAGCACTTAGCTTTTACTGCTTCTGCCAAAAAGTGCACTCCCGTTCCCATGACAACCTGAGGAAACATCAGGATGTAGCTTGAAGACATGTGGGAACTTTCTCCTAATGGTGACATAAAAGGTTTCAAAGGTCGCCATCTCGACAATGCACAGTGGTAGTAACAGTAGCAGTAGCAGTAATAGCAGTAATAGTAGCAGTGGTGGTGGTAGTAGTAGTAGTACACATAAAAATAGCAGTAGTAGTACACATAAAAATAGTTGTATTTGAACAGCTGTCACTAATGAGAGGTCTTAGAGGAAATGGACCCACTCGCACTAATCTGTCCCACCACAGGGGGCTCCACAGGCCCTTCACTACTTCAGAGTACACGACTGAAGTATAAATACACAGGAAACAACTGCAGTCATCAAAGTACCAGGATCTGAGGGAGGATTATCCCCCTCCTCCTTCTCTATACTATACACCTCCCATCCTCCTGTATCCCTGTGTGTCAGATGCCCTTCCACAAGTAAATTTGTATTGATTTTCCCCATAGACACAGCAAGTTGAAGTTATCCTAAACAAACGCCTCTTCTCCTGATCATGTCCCTGATGCAGTGAACACAGGAGGCTTTGGTCTGTATGACACTCAGATCTGAACTTTTATTTGTGCTCGTGCTATTGTGGCTAATGCTAATCCTCTGCTTCATTTGTCTGCGTTAAAGTGGCTAATGCTGATCCTAAAAGCTGTCCTGTCTCTTCTCTCAGGGCGGTACATGGTCCTCTTTAAATAGAGTATTAATCCAGGTTTTGTTGCCTCGTTTTGTTCAATATTTAATTACTGTATAAGGATTATTCTGGTTTAGGACAGGTCCCAAATGAATCCCGTCTTGAGAAAACTAGAGCTTTTTGTTCTCATTCACTTTCACTATCAACTATTTAAAGGACCCATATTACTGCTTCTCTGTTATAATGTAGTTTCCTCATCACAAACAGACCTGGAGTTGTGTTTTGTTTCAGTCACATGTTCAACACACAAACTCTGCATATTTAGGCTGAGTTCTTCTCTCAAACAGAAAACTCTCTGTTCCACCTTGTGATGTCATCAAGTGGTAATACAGGAAGTGCCCCACTGTGTTTTTAAACTCCACACACCTTCACTACAATCATTTGGATAATTTCACTCCTGGAGTTGCCAATTTCTATAAAACAAAAGGTAAAAGTAGTTGTTAACTTGAAAACTACCACTTGATGACATCACAAGGTGGAACAGAGCATTTTGAGATGTTACAGACTAATAATAAAGAGTTACTCAAACGTGTGAATGAAACAAAACACAACTCCAGGTCTGTTTTTGAGGATGTAACGACATTATAACATGAATTAAATGTCACAAGAGTCAGTTTTGTGTAATATATGACCTTTAAATGAATAAATAAACATTAAGTAACTGAAGTGGTAACTGGGGTGAATATTTCATAATATAATCACAATATAGTTCTGCAACTTACAACATTTGCCACCAAGTCATGTTACAGGTTAGATCTATGGGGAGGCGAGCCTGCTGTCAGTAAACATGAAAAAAAAAAACACACTACGAATTTTGTGAAGTGTGTTGCCCAAGTACACAACAAATGCACAGAATGTTGTAGGATTGACAACACCTGGTCTAGTCCTGGTCTAATCCTGGTCTAGTCCTGGTTTAGTCCTGGTTTAGTCCTGGTCTAGTCCTGGTCTAGTCCTGGTCTAGTCCTGGTCTAGTCCTGGTCTAGTCCTGGTCTAGTCCTGGTCTAGCCCTGGCCTAGCCCAGGTCTAACTCTGGTCTAGCACTAGTCTAGCCCTGGTCTAGGCCTGGTCTGGTTCTGGTCCTCGTTTAGACCCAGACTGAGGGTTCAAATCCGGTGCTCAGCTGCTGTTTACGTCTGTGAGTGGATTTGACAAAAACAGTAATTATACATGAAAGAGTAACTATTACACTGCACAGGAGTCCTGCTGTAGACCTGATCCAGGACTGGTTTAGTCCTGGTTTAGTCCTGGTTTAGTCCTTGTTAGTCCTGGTTTAGTCCTGGTTTAGTCCTTGTAAGTCCTGGTTTAGTCCTGGTTTAGTCCTGGTTTAGTCCTGGTTTAGTCCTGGTTTAGTCCTGGTTTAGTCCTGGTTTAGTCCTGGTTTAGTCATGGTTTAGTCATGGTTTAGTCCTTGTTAGTCCTGGTTTAGTCCTGGTTTAGTCCTTGTAAGTCCTGGTTTAGTCCTGGTTTAGTCCTTGTTTAGTCCTTGTTTAGTCCTTGTTTAGTCCTTGTTAGTCCAGGTTTAGTCCAGGTTTAGTCCAGGTTTAGTCCAGGTTAGTGAATGACCTGTTTGTCAGAAGAACTAAATCTCTTTCCACATGAGGACTTAAAGTGCGTCTGGTTTTTATGATTTTCTCATTTTGACTTAATCTGAAAGATAATTTCTGTTGTAAATTTATCTGGATTATTCCTGTTGTAAATATAAATTCCGGCTTTACACAAATCAAGAAACAGTTTGTGAAGAAAAGTTTAAACACTGTTGAAAATGACAGGAAGTGGAGAGTTTTCTCTTAATTGTATTTATAAGATCATAATCTGTGTCCATAGAGCTGTCTAAGTGTTCTGCTTGTTGCTAGGTAACAGTAATGGAGTTCCCAGGAGTGATGTCATCATTTCCAAACAGGAAGTAAAACTTTAAACCTAAAAAAAATGAGCAAACTGGGGAAAAACTTTTTTTTTTTAGGATTTTTGGCTGAAATCTAGAAATGTTAAATGTGTTTAAGTGAAGTGAGTTGAACATGTCATCACTTTTAAATATGTTTTTTCCTCTTTGTAAAAATGTAAACAGGAAATTTACCGATTAAACTTTGAGACTTTGAGGCCTTTTCCGCTCAGAAAATAAACAAGATTTAATTAGGGAGGTTTTGGGTTAGACTCCTGATCTCTCTGAGTGTTGGAGGTTGTGGGTTAGACTCCTGATCTCTCTGAGTGTTGGAGGTTGTGGGTTAGACTCCTGGTCTCTCTGAGTGTTGGAGGTTGTGGGTTAGACTCCTGGTCTCTCTGAGTGTTGGAGGTTGTGGGTTAGACTCCTGATCTCTCCGAGTGTTGGAGGTTGTGGGTTAGACTCCTGGTCTCTCTGAGTGTTGGAGGTTGTGGGTCAGACTCCTGGTCTCTGTTGAGTGGGTTAGACTGGTGTTGTTTTTGGGTGAGACTCCTGGTCTCTCTGAGTGTTGGAGGTTTTGGGTTAGACTCCTGACCTCTTGTGTTAAACAGAAGTGCAGAAGGCGTTTCTTGACATGTTTTATTTGTAGGTTTGTCTGGTGCCAAATAAAAACTTCCCACAACGCACTTGTGAATAACAATGAAACAGCCCCGAGGCCAACACGATCTTATCAGCTCAACACTGTAAATATTACACAGGTTTGAAACAGCGCTGGTGGTCTGTGTCTGTGCGAGCCAGTGAAATGAATACATGTGTCTGTCACGTACACGGTTTATATAAATGGACATAGCTAACCTGCTAGCCACAGCGCTCCAAATAGGAAGTGATCATGGGCGCGCTTCCAGCTCCAATTCACTTTACAGTGGAAAACTGTCATCCCCCTCTCTGTAACTGCTGCTGTCAGGCTCGTCAATTTGGTCTTAAAATGTTTGTATTAACCAGCTCTACATGATCCTGGTGTTTTTATTTCACTATTGTGGCCGTAACTTAAGATATGAAT
This sequence comes from Periophthalmus modestus, assembly GCA_019594935.1. NCBI lineage: Eukaryota > Metazoa > Chordata > Actinopteri > Gobiiformes > Gobiidae > Periophthalmus > Periophthalmus modestus. The sequence continues at coordinate 4,677,626 of JAIEZT010001390.1, forward strand.
ATTAATAACTGACAAATCAGGTGGCTTCATTTCCCGTGGTCCCTCCCGCTAACATTAGCTACAGGTTTGATTGACAGTGTTGCTAAGCTAAGGAAGCCTCCGGATTGGCTCTTTGGTTGCTATGATACTCTCGGTCGGAATTCCAAATGTGGATCTCTGCTCCAGATTGGCCCCTATAACAGCTCTACCCTCGATGAGCCTCATTTGACTGGAGCTTCTACAGTCTACGCTCCGTCATGTGCTTTTTATTCTATTTAGTGATAAATGTTCTGCTCAGTGATAAGCCGAGGGTTTTTTGTGTTAAAGTGCTTTTACTTTTAAAAATGGCAACACAATATTTTGGAATATTTGTTTAGGACAAAGTTAGAATTTTTCAAATAATCAGTAAGTAAGTAGAGAGAAGTGGGCGGGGATAGGGGGTAGGTGAAAACAGACATTTTCAAAGCGCCCAGGTCTCAAATGCAGGACAATATTTTCCATGTATCTGAGCAAAATGAGTTTTGCCCCATACAGATATATTCTACAAACAGTTACTGAGGTAAAACATGTCCGCTGTGGGCTGTCTGTGTCTGACTGTAAAAGGTGTTGTTGTCCCATAAACAGGAAGTGCACATTGGCATTCTAAATGGTAAATAGTCTCAGTTATATATAGCACTTTTCCACCTTCAAGACTCTCAAAGCGCTTTACATCAAGGAACCACTCACCCATTCAGAGACATATTCACACACCAAAGCACACAGACACTGGGGACGAGGGGGTTAAGTGTCTTGCCCAAGGACACAACAACAGCATTCACCTGGGAGCTGGAATCACACCGCCAACCTCAGTGGACAAACACTCTACCAACTGACCGAGTGCCACCCCCAGTTATAAAGCATTTTACTGCCCGGTGATTAGGAAGTGCACTGTTAGGATGCTAGTTGGTGTTAGTTTTACCGTGACCACAAAACTCCACTCTGTTCTCTGAGAGTTGTGAAAAGCACTTATAAACTCATCACGGTGAGTCATTAGGATGTTCTGAATGCATAAGGTAAGAAAATAACTGTTTACAACGAACTAGTGTCTGTTTTTCTTCTCCTTAAGATGCTAAAAATCAGGTACGTCGCTTTTAAATGCGGCCACACCGGTGCGGAGTTGAAAATGAGCGACTGTTTTGTGCTGCACAAGTTAAGACCTGATTTATTCAAATGTTATTATTATCATTGTAAACTGCATTCCACGTTTTTGCAGTAAACTCATGCCCCGCTTTGTTCATTTGTTCGTTACGTAGTTTGATTCTGGAGCTAATAAACGTTACCAAATTTGTGTCGATGTGTAATTTAGCGTTTGGCCTCTGCTCCGTCGGCCTGCAGACTCTGAACAGGTCCAAACTCGTGAGCTCGCTTCAACAAAGCCCGACTTTAATTGGTTCAAATCAAAGGTGTACGACTCCACAAGCCGCAAACCCACAGTCTAATCAAACATGTGAAAGATACGAGGGGAAACCCGACTTTTCTGCGGCAACAATGACTTCTGACTCCAAATAAAGACGCAAGCGGAGACGGAGGGACTGTGGGGGATGAGGGGCTGCTGACAGAAGCAAACCCACAAACTTCTGGCTGTGGTTTGGATGAGGAATTTAATTTGAGACAAAAACACATTATTAATATGCTAATCATGTTTTGTGTTTCCTTTATTTTCGGTGAGATTAGATTAGATTAGATTATTAAATATTGTCAGGACTTGGCAGGAGACAACGTTACATTATAATCTTGATTTATGTCCGTCACAACATCTGAAGATAAATAAGATAAAACATAAAAGCGTGCATTTTAAATAGGCCTGTACAAAGTGATACATGGGGATTTGTCTTTTTAGCTTGAGGATTCAAACTGTTTTGAAGCGGTGACACGCACAGGGAATTATTAATTAATAATTTATTAATGGTCCTATATGACACAAAACTGACTCTTGTGAGCTTTAAGTCAGGTTATAATAATGTTACCTCATCAAAAACATAGAGTTTTGTTTCACTCACATGTTTGAGTCACACTTTATCATTAGTCTGAACTAGGGATGGGACGAAATAAAATTTAGACACACGATCATCATGACCAAAATAAATCGCGATTCACAATATTATCGCCATAATTATTAATTTGTTAACGTTCCGACGGCGTGGGCCTACTTCACAACTCTACAGGTATGTGTATGAAAAATTGATGAATTTTTGGTGAATTGAGACACGGCCAAAGTCGGCGTTTATTATGCCTGAAATCGATCAAAGAAATGCAAAAAAGTGATGGACCAGATTTCGCGTGTGGAATACTTTCCTGCAGCAGATTGGACATGGAGGATCTGACTTATTTTGTGGACATCATTTCTTCAGTGGGTTATATTCTCTGGACCTGTACGGAACGAATGAGACCAACTTTGTGGAATATGTTGAGGTCTGACAGAATCAGAGCCTCAAAGTTAAGTGAAGTCCAAATCCACATTTCTGGCTTTTCTGTAAAAACGTCTTTCCTGTCAGCTCTGTGGTGATTCCAGGTGAAAATTGTTTGTTTATATACGAAAAGAGGAGATGTAACTTTCATTTGATGTGTAGATTGTTTGTGTGGGTGACACAGAAGTACATGTACATTCCTGTAGAGTTGTAAAGTAGGCCCGGGCCGTCAGAACATTAACAAAGTAATAATTTTCGATTATTTTCAATTTATTTTGGTCATAGTAAAAAAAAGAAATATGAAGAAAAAACAAAAAACAGAATAAGAAATATGGGCGTCATTAGTTCCGTTCGTGTTTGTCCACTGATCCGAAGGTTGTTGGTTCAAATCCCGCTCTCGACATAAACATCCCTGGTTGAGCGGTCAGGTCCATTGACCCACAGGTTGGTGGTGCGACTCCAGCTCCCACAGATGAATGTTGCTGTTGTTGTGTCCTTGAGCAAGACACTTAACCCACCTCAACCCCAGTGTCTGTACAGTGCTGTATAAATGTGTGCGTGAGCGGGTGAGTGCTTCCATTTGTCATTTAAGAAGTAATTTTAAAGGTGCAATACGTGACATTTGTGAGGGAAGTGCCACCTGCTCGTTTCCATGGAGATCTTAGTGCAGTTATCTATCTTCCACAGAGACAAGCAGGTGATGCCACAAGGCCAAGTCACAGGTCAGATCAGTGGAGGGGCGAGCATGTGCACAGCAAGACTGGACGTTTTACAAGGTCCACCTGTAAATGAATATATGGAAGAGAAAGGATATATATGTTTAATGCCATACTGGGGAACATTCCAGGCAAAGCAATGGGGAAAAAAATCTATAGTACAGTCTATAAATGTAATGGTCTGATCACGCGCCAAAGACAAAACAAAGCCAACAGCATCAATACCGTTTGTGAAATTATTGTGGAAAAAGTTTGAAGTTTGAAGTCCTGATCTTTTAAGTCTGCCTTTGCATGTTCTCCCTGTGTCGGCTTCCTCTGCTCTGGCTTCTCCTTTTATTGGCTGATTGATTGATTCTATTTAATTTGAACATAAAAAACACACAATAGATAGATACTTTGCAGCTGATGTCATCAACATTCCCTGGGTGTGTGATGCTAACTGGAGGCCCTGCTCTGTCTGAAGCTCTGTTACTCAAGTTAAACTTTAATCTGAACTTTATTTTAACACAATCTGACCAGAAAGAACTGACCTAGCTAAACTCCAACAGGTGAGCGGATTTGTCTTTCTCAGATAACATTACAGTCAAAAGTAGCTAGCATTAGCCAACAGTTTCTCACTCTCACCTTTTTGCTCAAATCAAACTCCTAAACAGGACCATGAACGCTCGGATTGATCACAGGCTCCTGAAAATGTGCTCTTTAAATCCATTTTGTATTTTTTCTTGAGTTTTCAGACATCTATTAACGGTTTTGGCAGTGCTTGCTAATATGCGCATTATGTCACCATGGTAACTGCTGAACATTCAACCACAGAGATACATTTAGAACACCCCCCAACATGATGTCACAGCAAAATCACTAGAGCTCATGACTGAGACATCACACAACATAGAGTCTACAGTGACCCTAATGTTAAACCAAAGGAGATGTTCAGATGAGTAACACCAGCCTTATCGTTCATTCAACTATCTGACATTATAGAGCAGAGTGTCAAACTCAAATGGACCGGGGGCCAAATGAAAAAATTTGCTACAAGCCGAGGGCCGGACTGATCGAATGTTCATTGAAAAAATTTAAAATGACCGCACATAGTCTAGTGAACCTAATTGAACCTACTGAACACGTAACAAATATATTAATCGGATAAATGAAGCAATATTTTCTTATGGCTCCGTCAGTAATTTTTTATTTTCAACAGGCACAAAAGACAAACTTCCTTTATATAAAAATCCCCATAACCTGCACATTAAATGAATGAAGCAGGATTATTCAAGGCACCATCAGTATATTTTCTCAGGGAAATGACAAAAGTAGGATCAATTTACTTCAAAGAAATAAATAATATCAACTATTTTCTATCAGTCACTCAACTAAAATATTTTTAAAACATAATTGGATTGAAATGCAATAAAATAAAGTGCAAAACTCTATGGATGAGAGAAAAACAACACTTTCTGTGCCTCCCACAGAGTCAGTTTGGTTTTAAACACCTTCACTGTCCTGCACAAATCAGAGACACGACCCCGACCTGCAGCTGCAGGTTCATCACATTCAGACTCGTGATGTCACAGAAAACACATTTCACACAAACGTTTCGTCTCAGAGTTGTGTTGTGTCTTTCCCTTTGCTTTCCAAGAACAGACAAATCTCCTCACGCAGCTCAAACATCAGCAGCACGTTTCCCTGGTTTATCCATCGCACCTCAGTGTGACACAAATCACCAGCTCCGTTTAACTCACTCAGAAATGTTTTGAACTGGTGATAATTTAAACCTTTGGCTCTGATAAAGTTAACTGCGGCGTGATGGTCTCAGGACATGTTCCATTGTCAAGGCTTTACCACAGAACTGCCGTGTCCCATTTCGCCAAATGTACCGCTCGATGTTCAATGTGCGGGTCGAAGTACCCGCACAAATGCGCCATGTGAACAGCGCATTTTAGGGCAAATTGGGACACGGCCATCGACTCCTGGTGTGTATGACACAATGAGAAGCTGTCAGCTCACCTGTGACTTTTCCTCCTGATCGGTTCCCTCCCGTGTCCTCCGGTCCGGTCCACTCCCGTGTCCACCGGTCCACTCCCGTGTCCACACATCTCAGGTGCTCTGTCTGTTGTCAAACCCACGAGTTTTTCCCCAGGCAGCTCCATCTCATTTCCACATCTTGACACCTCTTCATACAGATAATGTCCTGTAGTTGTGCCACGCATAGGACGTAACGCCAAAAACTCCTCTGTCACGCTCAGACAGATTTAAGACCTTGTTTTAATTCTTCCATCTTCTGTAGCCTTTGTTCCATGTCCATATTCTTGTCTTTGTCCGCGTGTTTCGTTTCATGATGCAGTCTCTTGCAGATTATACTCTTTTATTACCGCCACACTTTCTCCACACAGACACACTCCAGCCTCCTCCGTGAACATGTTTAATCCGACTCCCACCTTGTTTGAAACCCCCGGTTGTCAGTGTCCACCTTCCGTTTTGCCATTTTTGATGTGTATCTGAAAGTTGACTTTTACTATTACGCTAATGACGCTGATGAATAATGAAATGAAGCCTCCTCCCGCTCAGTCCCGCCGTGTTAAACACCTGCGGGGTGCGGACCTGCTGCGGGCTGCGGTCTGTGTCTGACACGTGCACAGACGCTACTGACACAGAGGAGGGGGCGTGTCTGCCTCTGTCCTAATTGACGCGCCAAAACAACAGCAGAGCATCATGGGATTTGTAGTATAAGCGGTGAATGCGATGTTACAGCGCTGCCACCGTATAATACCGGCGGGCCAGCTCTAATATTAATTTGAAATTGCCTCGCGGGCCAGAGTTTGACACCTATGTTATAGAGCGATAGATGTATTTACCAACAATGACCACAGTGCATAAAGACGTGGACTAAGTGAGTGTGACGTCACCCAGGGCGTTCAGCTCCAGTCAAATGAAGCTCATGGAGGCTGCAGTTACAGAGCCATGGTCCATAGATGGAATTCCGACCGCGAGTATCATAGCAACCAAAGAGCCAATCAGGAGCGAGGCTGTTGAAGGTAACACCCTTTCCCACCCACACTGTTGGTTTAGCACTGAGCAGACACTTAGCAACGCTGTCAATCAAACCTGTTGCTAACGCTAGCGAGAGCAAGCTCATGGAAAGAAGGTGCCTGATTTGTCTGTTATTAATGTTCATATCTTGAGTTATGAACACAATAGCGAAATAAAGACACCGGGATCACGTAAAGCGGGTTAATCCGAACATTTTAAAACCAAAATGATGAGTCTGACAGCAGCAGTTACAGAGAGAGGGGTGACACTTTTTCAATAGAAACTGAACTGGAGCCAGAGTTGATGGACCAGGAAGTGTCCCAATGCCCCCTTGATATTTGGAACGCGGCGGCTAGCAGGTTAGCTATGTCCATTCATATATACAGCCTGTGGTAGTGACCCAGCAGTTTATCGAATTGTCCCACCACACTTTCATTTACTTTTGATGTTATTTTGGCTAATGTAGCTCCATGGACATTTTGCACTATTGATACAAACATGGTGGATTTTTTATTTTTTTATTTTCCATCCTGACCTCTATAGACTGTAAAAGTACAAATGTAAACTGTGTATTTTTATCCTTTAAGGTCAAACATGACGTTAAAGAGCGCTGCATTAGGGTCAGGCTTTTCCGTCTTAAACATCAATAGAACATATATGTGTTTAAGTAGGTCACACATGTAGGTCACATGATGCACATTAACCTGGTAGGGTTTGGTTAATGTTACTGTAGAGAGCTCATTGATTGGTCGGTGTTTTCTATGGTGGGCGGGGCCTTGAAGACTCTGACCTAGAGAATGCAGGATTAGCCTGATTATGTTTAAATGCACCAAAATCTGATATTAAAGCTCCTACATGACACAAAACTGACTCTCGTGAGGTTTAAGTCGTGTTATAATGCTCATCAAAAACAGACCTGGAGTTGTGTTTTGTTTCATTCACACATATTTGAGTAACACTTTATTATTAGTCTGTTACAACTCCAAAGCTCAAAATGCTCTGTTCCACCTTGTGATGTCATGAAGTGGTAGTTTTTAAGTTTACAGCTCCTTTTACCTTTAGTTCAGTGGAGATTGGCAACTCCAGGGGTGAAATCATCATCCAAATGATTCTAGTGAAGGTGTGTGGAGTTTAAAAATACAGTAAAGCACTTCCTGTATTACCTCATGACATCACAAGGTGGAACAGAGTGTTTTCAGTTCGAGAGAAGAACTCAGCCTAAATGTGCAGGGTTTGGGTGTTAAACTTATTAGATAAATTAGATTAGACCTGGAACAGTCCTGTTCTAGACCTGGTGTACTTCCCTTTGCTCTCTGCGCTAAGTCACTCCCCGTTCAGAGCACACATCCTACAACTACTGCACATCACATCAGATTTGTGAAGTTGTAGTGTATTGTTTGTATTCTTCTTTTGCATATTTATGAAACATGGTCTGGGAGTATGGGTGACGTCGGCTTGTGGGCGGAGCCTCGTACAGGGATTGTATTTTAAACTGATGTGTGGAGAGTGCTGTCGACACACGTGAGAAATGCTCCAAAGAGGGGCTTTAAGAGCACTTAAAGCCGTCTTAAACGTGGTGATGTCTTTATAAGCTCTGGTGTCTTTAAGGTGAGACGACCACTGTCCTTCCTCTTTATCATTCCTCTTCCTCTCTTCTCCTCTTCCTCACTCTTCTTCCCCCTCCTCACGCTTCCTCCTTTTCACCACTTCTACTCCTCTTCCTCCGGCTTCTCTTCATCACTCCTCCTCCTCACTCTTCCTCCTTTTCACCACTGCTACTCCTCTTCCTCCTCCTCTTCATCATTCCTTCTCCTCTTCCTCCTCTCCATCACTCCTCCTCCTCACTCTTCCTCCTTCTCATCATCGCTTCTCCTCTTCCTCTTCACTCCTCCTCATCCTCCTTCTCTTCATCACTTCTCCTCCTCTTCCTCCTCTCCATCACTCCTCCTCCTCTCTGGTTTTCCTTTTCATCTTCACTTCTCCTCCTTCTCTTCATCACTCCTCTTTCTCATTTTCTTCCTCCTTTTCCTCATCTTCCTCCTCATTCTTCCTCTTCCTCCTCCTCTTCATCACTCCTCATCCTGCTACTCCTCCTCCTCCTCTTCATCACTGCTCTTCGTTATTTACTTCACTCCTCCTCCTCCTCTTCATCACTGCTCTTCCTTGTTTACCTTACTCCTCCTCCTCCTCTTCATCACTGCTCTTCCTTGTTTACCTCACTCCTCCTCCTCCTCTTCATCACTCCTCTTCCTTGTTTACCTCACTCCTCCTCTTCCTCCTCCTCCTCCTCTTCATCACTCCTCTTCCTTGTTTACCTTACTCCTCCTCCTCCTCTTCATCACTGCTCTTCCTTGTTTACCTCACTCCTCCTCCTCCTCTTCATCACTCCTCTTCCTTGTTTACCTCACTCCTCCTCTTCCTCCTCCTCCTCCTCTTCATCACTCCTCTTCCTTGCTTACCTCACTCCTCCTCTTCCTCACACTCCACAGGTCCTAACCTGTTGTTAATGGTTTCTGTGGGGGAGGTGTGACACTTGGCTGTAGCCTCTCTGCCCTCTCTCCTCTCCTCTTTCCCCCCTCTGTCTCTCCTCCATCTCTTCCGCAATCTTCCTCTTTCCTCCCTCTCTCATCTCCGTCTTCTCTCTTTCTCCTCCGTCTTCTAGCTCTTTTATCTCTCTCCCTTTCCCTCCCATCTTCTTACCTCCCTTGTCCCTGTACTTCCTTTTCTCTCCCTTCCTCTTTCTTACCCTCTCCTTTCTCGATCTTCCACCATCCATTCTCCCCCTCCTCTACCCCTTCATTTCCTCCTCTCCCTCCTTCCCTCCTCGCTCTCCTCTGACCTCTCCCTCTCTCTCCTCCCTCCTCTCGTCTCTCTCCTCCCTCCCTTCTCTCGTCTCTCTCCTCCCCCCTCCTCTCATCTCTATCCTCCTTCCCTCCTCTCGTCTCTCTCCTCCTTCCCTCCTCTCGTCTCTCTCCTCTCTTTTCACCCCTGCCTCTCTCCTCTCCTCTCTCTCCTCTTCTCTCTCCTCCCTCCTCTCGTCTCTCTCCTCCCTCCTCTCCTCTCTCCTCTCTCTCTCTCTCCTCTCTCTCTCTCTCTCTCTTTTCACCCCTCCCCTCTCTCTCTCTTCTTCTCTCTCCTCCCTCCCTCCTCTCCTCTCTCCTCTCGTCTCTCTCTCTCTCCTCTCTCTCTCTCTTTTTTCCCTCCCTCCCTCCTCCCTCTCTCTCCTCTCTCTCTCTCTCTCTCTCCTCCCTCCTCTCCTCTCGTCTCTCTCCTCTCTCTTCTCTCTCCTCTCTTTTCACCCCTCCCTCCTCTTCTCTCTCCTCCCTCCTCTCATCTCTCCTCTCGTCTCTCCTCTCTTTTCACCCCTCCCTCTCTCCTCTTCTCTCTCCTCCCTCCTCTCGTCTCTCTCCTCCCTCCCTCCTCTCCTCTCGTCTCTCTCCTCTCCTCTCTCTCCTCTCTTTTCACACCTCCCTCTCTCCTCTTGTCTCTCCTCCCTCCTCTTGTCTCTCTCCTCCCTCCCTCCTCTCTCCTCTCCTCTCCTCTCCTCTCTCCTCTCCTCTCTCTCCTCCTCTCCTCTCCTCTCCTCTCTTTTCACCCCTTCCTCTCTCCTCTTCTCTCTCCTCCCTCCTCTCGTCTCTCTCCTCTCCTCCCTCCCTCCTCCTCTCCTCTCTCCTCTCTCTCTCTCTCCTCTCTCCTCTCTCCTCTCCTTTTCACCCCTCCCTCTCTCCTCTTCTCTCTCCTCCCTCCACTCGTCTCTCTCTCCCCCCTAGTCTCTCTCCTCTTCTCTCTCCTCCCTCCTCTCCTCTCCTCTCGTCTCTCTCCTCCCTCCCTCCTCTCTCCTCTCCTCTCTCTCCTCTCCTCTCTCCTCTCTTTTCACCCCTCCCTCTCTCCTCTCGTCTCTCTCCTCTCTCCTCTTCTCTCTCCTCCCTCCTCTCCTCCTCCTCTCGTCTCTCCCTCCTCCTCGGCCTGATTAGCTGCTTTGATAAACATGGGAATGTGTCAGCCCTCTCATCTCTGGAACAATCAGACGAGAGCGCTTCAACTTCTCGAGCAGCGCTGAAACGTCACGAGGGCTCTGTGTTTTTTTGTATTTAATTTATTTATTTATAATTTGAGTGGAGCATTTGTGAGCCGAGAGCAGGAAGTGAGCGGAGGTCAGGTGACGGGTCGGGGTCACATGACATCACAGCACACGGGGTCACACAAGCCCCTCCCCTCGTCTGAGTCATCCAAGGCTAATGGATAAAACGTCTTCAGGTTTGTATGTGGAAAACTGATCAAACTCATTCATTCACACATTTAGCACAAAGAAAAACACCCTGTTCCACCTTGTGATGTCATGGCGTAATACAGGAAGTGCTCCACTGTGTTTTTAAACTCCATACAGCTTCACTAGAATCATTTGGATGATTTCGCCCTGGAATTTCCAATCTGAACTGAACTAAAGGTAAAAGGAGCTGTTAACTTGAAAGCATCTCCACAAACTTACTTGAAACTTAAAAAATACCTTCTTTGTGTGTAACTTGTTGGCTGTTGCTCCACCTCTGCAGAGTAACGAGAGAACCCCACGCGGCGCAGTCCGGTGGTGCTGGTGGAGATGCTGCTGGGAGTCTTTTTTTTGCTGCTGAACCTTGTTATGTCGCGAACACGAGGTCTGGCGTGTGCAGCAGTGACACAACAGCACAGCAGCGTTCTTTCCTGGAAATGAATCTTCCAAGACTTTGCTTTTGTAAGAACTAAAAAAAAAAAAAGCATAAATTGTGAGAGAAGTACATCATTTCATTGATTGGTTCAGCAGCACAGTGTAGGTGGCCTGTTGTGAAGTGAAACCAGAGCGACCCAGACTCTCCTGTACAATCATCTCCAGAGCCGCTGTGTCTGAAGACGTGAGAGTCTCGGAGGTTTGCGATGGAGACGTTTAATCAGATCCAAGATGGCCGCCACTGGGACAGAGACACGTTTGTCCTCCCAGAGTGCACTGGGGTTCGGGGCAGATCAGGTTCACTGTAATGAGTTTGACCCAAGTGCCCCTCTCTCTCTTCAACCCCCTTCCTTTTCTCCCTCTCTCTATTCACCTCCCTCTTTCTCTCCTGTCTCTCTCTTCACCCCCATCTCCTCTCTCACCCCCCTCTCTTTCTCTCTGACCTGTTGATAGTCAGGTCTTAACCTGATGTTACCTTTACAGTGACACGAGGTAAACAGGAGCTAAAGTCCAACTGCATTTTAGGTTTTAAGACCTGGACTAAACCGGGACTAAACCAGGACTAAACCAGGATTAAACCAGGACTAAACCAGGACTAAACCAGGACTAAACCGGGACTAAACCAGGATTAAACCAGGACTAAACCAGGACTAAACCAGGACTAAAACAGGACTAAAACAGGATTAAACCAGGACTAAAACAGGACTAAACCAGGATTAAACCAGGACTAAAACAGGATTAAACCAGAATTAAACCAGGACTAATCCAGGACTAAACCAGGACTAAACCAGGACTAAACCAGGACTAAACCAGGACTAAACCAGGACTAAACCAGGACTAAACCAGGACTAAACCAGGATTAAACCAGGACTAAACCAGAATTAAACCAGGACTAATCCAGGACTAAACCAGGATTAAACCAGGATTACACCAGGACTAAACAAGGACTAAACCAAGACTAAACCAAGACTAAACCAGGACTAAACCAGGACTAAACCTGGACTAAACCAGGACTAAACCAGGACTAAACCAGGACTAAACCAGGACTAACCAGGATAAACCAGGACTAAAACCAGAATTAAACCAGGACTAATCCAGGACTAAACCAGGACTAAACCAGGACTAACACCAGGACTAAAACAGGACTAAACCAAGACTAAACCAGGACTAAAACCAGGACTAAACCAGGACAAAACCAGGACTAAACCAGGACTAAACCAGGACTAAACCAGGACTAAACCAGGACTAAAACCAGGATTAAACCAGGACTCTAAAACCAGGACTAAACCGGATTAAACCAGGACTAAACCAGGACTAAACCAGGATTAAACCAGGACAAACCAAGGATTAATCCATATGACTAACTTAAGGCTCAACCAAGTCTAAAACAGAACCACACTGAGACTGAACAAGGACTAAACCAGGATTAAAGACATAGAGCCATTTCAAAATGTTTAAGTTTAAATAAATCCAAACAGAATAATAATTACATCTTGTGTTTATTAAATGTTAGCAAAAATACAGTTTCTTTTCTACATCAAAACTCAAAAACAGGCAGAATAAATATACAGTGATTCTTTCTGTTTATCTTTTGTGCAATAATCGTTTTTGTACAGTGTCAGACCCGAGTCGGTGTGTTTTAATATAAAACATGTTACACAAGAGCAGATTATACATATACAGAGGTAAAGGTGCACTACGGGACTTTTCTGGAGGATGGTCTGCCACATTCTTGTTTCCACGGAGATATTATTGCTTTGCCTGGAATGTTCCACAGAGACTTATGTGTCTCATTATTGCTATACAGGGCCTCTCCAAAGATGTGCTTGTCTCCGTGGAGATAGACAAGCTTAATGCCATACTGTGGAAGCTTCCAGGCAAAGCAAAAACATATCCAGGGAAACAAGCAGGTGGCAGATGATCCACCGGGAATGTTACATAGTGCATCTTTAATTGGAGAGTGTGTTTAATGTATGTAGTGACTGAAATGTCTGGGGCATTTTCACAAAATTCACCAAAATGGTTGAATTCGTAAAAGCTTAAGAGCTAAAATAAGAGCGCTAACAGCTAAGAAAAAGGCTTAATCAAACATTTGAATAAGTGCAGTTTGATGCCAGACTTTTGTGCTTAACAGAGAATTACAGCAGGGTGGAAGGGCATCTGGAGTAACTGGATTTTGGAGGTTTAAATCACCAGGTTTTATGATGTTTTGACTCATTAACAGATCTTTTTAAATGCGCTGTACCTGATTTTTACCGTCTTAAAAACATGAAAAACAGAACTAGTTCATTTGAAACAGTTTGCAGTCGTCCAAAGTTATTCCTCACTCGCCTTACGCATACAGAACATCCTAATTACTCACCACGACAGCACACAGTGGACTTATTTTGACCTCAAGAGCTGCTCATGCAATATATCTGTGGTGGGGTTGATTTTGTTCTAAATGTTAAAAGACCAATGAGCTTCTCTGTTTCATACGTGTCACTGAAACGGACAAACCTGATTGGACGTCTGGCAGAGACGAGGGGGAGGAGCCACACTATATCTACCCAGTGCATGGATGAATTTATAACTAATCAATATTATATTTTTTAACTCATCGAAAAAAATCCTCTGACAGTTTAGCCCAGATGCCCTCCCTGTCCCAGACTAGTATAAACTGAAATGATAAATTATAGTTAGGAAGTGTGAAAATGTGTCAGAGTAAATACATGTAAAATCTTCAACCTTATTATAATGTGGAAATATGAAATAAACAAAACAGCCGCCTTCTCACAAAATGAAATATATATATATCTGAAATACACGGTACACAAGAAAATGAATATTAATTTAAATAGGACTGTACAAAAAATGAATTTACAAATAAGACTTTTTTTTTTTTTTTTTTACAATACAAAACTAGCCATAACATTCTGACCATAGAAGTCGATAAAACAAATTTAATAAGGAAAATGACAGGAACCAGTCCTAAAGTTTTAAGTTTCAACATCCGCAGATTTTTAGTTTGGGTCATTCTTTCCCAGACCCCAAAGAACAGGAGTGTCCAAACTGTTTTCATCCAGGTCCACATATCGATCAGAGGTCAGAGCACGGACTCTTTTACTTCAGTGTTAGAGCTGCACTAGGGCTGGGCGATAAACTAAAAAATGTAATCTTGTTTTTGCACACACTGGACTATTACGATTTTAATAGATTGAAGTCAGGGTCTACAGGCCTTTAAAACAGCTGAGGCTCTTTACATTTTCATTCTTATAATATTTAAGATCATTTAAGAAATTATAAACTGCCTTCAGTTACATTTACATAGGTAAGTAATAATAATAGTTTCAATTAGAATGACTATGTCTCTCGGCTGGCCTGGGAACGGCTTGGGGTCCCACCGGAGGAGCTGGAGGAAGTGTCTGGGGTGGGGGAAGTCTGAGAGTCCCTGCTTTGACACTGCCCCCGTGACCCGGCGTCAGATAAGTGGAAGACAGTAAAATTTGAATGAGTCATTAGTTTAATTGCGCAGTAACCCTGTTTTACAAGTACGAACATCAGGAGTAAACTTGTTTCTTAATAATCCACGATTTCATAATTTGGGGATTTTTCAAAATCACGATTTCTCCAGCTAAGGATTATTTTAGTAGTGAAATAGTCAGCAATCCATTATGGTCCATAAAATAAAGGTGACTGAAGGCTCCTAAACAGAGAACATTTACAATTGTGTTAATGATTTAAATATGAATTCTGATTTAATAATGCTGCTGTTTTTGTTCTAAAAGGTCTTTTCATATGTGTGTCTGTGTAGATTATCAGAATATACCACACACTTTTGGTTGGAGGAGTTAAGGTGTAGCTCAGGTCTTCAATGTGGGTGCCCACGTAACGTAATATTTCCGTATATTTCCAAACCAGTTTAAATGTTGTTAGCCCCAGTAGTGATTTATAAAAGCTAATATGGGATTATTTTTTTAATTGGAGTCTCATTTTGAACAACATTTTTAGTCAAGATTGGATGTGGAGGTGCATTGACCATTCTAGAGGAGGCTAGTGCCCCCTCAGGCCCCCCCTTAGTGCAGCCCCTGTCAGAATATGATGACGGTGATGCTGACTGATCGTAGCCGTACTAAACATAAAATGTGTTGTTTCAGTCATTTGTTGCTGGGGTAAATATGGTGGAGCTGTCTTAAACTTGTACTACTTATGTTAATTTGAGCTAATTTGGAAGACTGAGGTCCAACAAAGGCTAGTCTGAGGACCGCATTTAGCCCCTGGGCCACAGTTAGGACACCCCTGCTCTACAATCTTAGAAACAGCATATTTGGTTTGTGATTAATACATTTGTCACTTTAAAGCCTCGCAGCAACTTGCCCCAAATCCCTCACGTCTTGTTTATCTTTGACACGTTAAGCCCATGAATCACCCATTGTAATCCATCTTTGGGACAAGCTAACTCCGCTAAACACTAGCATGACAAACGAGGTCAAAGAGAAACCATTTTAAAAACAAATTCCTGTTGTTTTTGTCTAGACGTCTGTGTCCAAAGGCGGAGGAAAGTCGAAACCAGGAGAGAGGGAATCCTGGCTATGCGTGGAGCTTATTCCTGTATCCGAGTCCGTGTCCGTTAACTCCAATGGATGCAAGCTATCTTTAAGTTTAACCTTCTGCAAAACGCTACAAGAAGTTACGCTGGGCTGGGACATTTCTTCAACAAAGTCTGTCATCTGTAGCGAGTTTAGCTGCGATGCTAGCTCCCAACACTCTTCGTCTTTCAGAATTAGCGCTGCGTCAAAGTATTTTAGCTCTTTGTCCAAATCGCTCGCTTGGTTTTGCAAAGAAACTCCGGCGAAAAGGGTGCGCTTGATTTCAGATTGGAGTCGCTCGAGTTCGGCTGCGTACGCTTCCTCGTTTATCCGTGGATCGTTTGGTCCTTCTTTTTCAGTTTCTTTCCTAAGTTCCTCGTCGATTTCCTCCGACAGTTTAAGGATTAGTTTGTGATGTTTCTGGACTTGCGATTCCAGTTGCTCAACACCATCGCTGGTGTAAAAAAACTGGTTCAGCTGCTCCTCGATATCAAAATTCCAACCGCCGCAAGCTTGTACTTCCAATTCATTCCGTTGAAAATTTACTTCAATTCTTTCAATTTCCGAATCTAAATCTCTCATTCTTCGGATTTGCTCGCGGATTGTGTGATCTTGGTTTAAAATGAGCTGCACCATTTTGTCCACCTCCTCTGATCCAAGAGAACTTTTATTTTCCTTGTGCTAATTTTTCCAGTTTCCGGAACGCTTTCCTGACGACGCGTTTTTGCTTCTCTGATGGCAGCGATTGCGGAGTGCGGTTTTGCTCGTATCTTTTGGGTCTCGCCCCTTTCGATTTTGTAGATTTCTTTGTCGGTTGTGCAACAAAATCTGACGTTTTCACCAAAATGAATTGCACAAAAGGTCGCTGGTCGCCCCACGCGTACCACAGTCGTAGAATCCTGGTTAGTGGAGGTATTGCTCGTTCGAAGCCCTTCCAGCGTTCAACCAGGCAGAATTCCTTGGCGTCTCCGTGGAGTTGCCGTTTGCTCTCGGGAATGGTTTTGTGATCCTCTAAAAGCGCCTGGATCATATCGAGACATGTGGTGTGTTTGGTGACGCCGCACACGACCTTGTCCTCTCCACAAACGCTCACCTGGATCTCCTTCCCCGGTGACGGCTCGGCATCTTTGGACCTGTGAAAGACAAATGGAAGATGCTAAATGCCTAAACTCCACCAAAAACGGATTTCAAAGGTCTAAACCAGGTCTAATCCAGGTCTGAACCAGGTATAAACCAGGTTTAAACAAGGTCTGAACCAGGTTTGAACCAAGTCTGAACCAGATCTAGTCTCCAGGTCTGAACCAGGTCTAAACCAGGTCTAAACCAGATCTAAACCAGGTCTAAACCATGTCAAGTCTAAACCAGGTCTAAACCAGGTCAAGTCTAAACCAGGTCTAAACCAGGTCTAGTCCGAACCTGGTATAACCCAGGTTTAAACAAGGTCTGAACCAGGTTTGAACCAAGTATGAACAAGGTCTAAACCAGGTTTAAACCAGGTCTGAACCAGGTCTAAACCAGGTTTAAACCAGGTCTGAACCAGGTCAGACCCAGGTCATAGGTGTTTGACATGTTATGGTGCTGCAGTGTTAAACTCCACAGATACAGACACAGATTCTGAGTATAACCCAGGGCCAAATGTAAACATCTGAACCTGGTCTAAACTCTGGTTTTAGACCAATATCTGAACCAGGTCCCTGTGTCTCTGTCATAGGTGCAGGGACAGAGACACAGTGCTGCAGAGTTAAGGGACAGAGATACAGGGACAGATTCTGAGTGTTTACAGTGGGCCAAATGTAAACATGTGATTCTGATCTACTCTCTGTTTTTAGACTAAATATGTTACATGGTCCCTGTGTCTCTGGGGCAGGGACAGAGACACATGGACA
The DNA here is from genome assembly GCA_019594935.1 of Periophthalmus modestus. NCBI lineage: Eukaryota > Metazoa > Chordata > Actinopteri > Gobiiformes > Gobiidae > Periophthalmus > Periophthalmus modestus. The sequence continues at coordinate 4,694,951 of JAIEZT010001390.1, forward strand.
GAGACACAGGGACAGAGACATAGAGACACAGGGACAGAGACATAGAGACACAGGGGCAGAGACAGGGACAGAGACAGGTTACATATGTTACATATGTTACATATGTTACATATGTTACATATGTTACATATGTTACAGTCATGAATGATGGACATCAGAACATTTATGGAGTAATATTTGGTATTTGTTGGAAGAATGGTTTGAAATAATGTTATATTTTATGATTGGTGACAGCAAGTTGTGTCAGCAGTTCTTAAAGAGGGGGTATTTAACTTCTATGGGGTATTAAAGAGGGGGTATTTTACTTCTATGGGGTATTAAAGATGGGCATTTTACTACAATGGGGTATTAAAGAGGGTGTTTTACTTCTATGGGGTAAGAGGGGGTAACACATACTTCATGGGGTATTAGCTGTAACACATCACATATTTAGATCACCTCATTTCCTTTTAATTGTTTTGAAAATGCTGTATTCCCTGAAAAAAATGTATTAACTTGTTTCATAAGTTTCTCTTTTGTTTTTGATGCTCTGAGTCTCTCCTCCGAACAAAGGGAGGGACGTCACTCCCCTTCAGAGCGACACACAACACAATCAGCTGCATCCCACTAATGAAACTACTGCACATCACACCAGGTTTGTGAAGTTGTAGTGTACAGTTTTGCATCATGTTTTTGTATATTTATGGAGATTTGTCATGTGGGAGCATGGGTGATGTAGGCTTGTGGGCGGAGCCTTGCACAGAATCTTACAGCTAACCCTAAGGAGAGATCGCTAGATTATTCAAACATCCATGGGTGATATCTAAACCCTCTACAAACATGTTTTTGATAAGGGAACAGTTGAAAAGTCCAAAAAGTTTGCAGAATACCCCCTCTTTAATTTAATCGTAGTTTAAACAGTAGTAGTGGAGGCAGCAGTATTGTATTAGAAATGGAAAAGACTTATTTATTTGGAGCAGGGTTTCATATCTCTTGCTTGAAGTTTTACAGTGCCGCTTCTAGTGCTATCATTTTGTTATTTGCGTAAGTGACCCTGAAGCCTGTACTTTAACATTACATAGTTCGTAACCTGCTCTTTAGCCTTCATTTAAGCTAGCCTGATGCGCAGTGCCTTATCACAAATCAAATAAAAATGAAATGTCAAATACGGAGTGATCATATTAGCCGTCTGCATTTAATGACCATGTGGTGATTAGCATTAGCGACGTTAGCTCCTCAGACTCCAGACAACAGGTTTAATGGCGCACGGAGCAGTAGCATGTCATCAGGAAGGCATTAGCTTAATACGAGGCATGAATCAGGCCTGTTTAACGAGACTTTAGCTTCATGACGGAGTTCAGGGGAAAAGTCACCAGGTTAGTGCGCAAAGTTATGATGTAAGATTAAAAGACGTTACACTATTCTGTGAGTTTATGAGGATGTTATTGCGTTGCCTGGGATGTTCCGCAGTGTGGCATTAAACAAGTCTATCGTGCTTTTCTTTGGTTTCAGTTTAATGTTCTGTAACATGACCTGGCAGCATGACCTACCTCGCTGGCTCCATGGTGTAAACCAGATCTGAACCAGGCCTGAACCAGGACTAAACCAGGTTTAAACCAGGTCTGAAACAGGTCTAAACCAGGTCTAAACCAGGTCTAAACCAGGTCTAAACCAGGGCTAAACGAGGTCTGAAACAGGTCTAAACCAGGTCTAAACCAGATCTGAATCAGGTCTAAACCAGATCTGAATCAGGTCTAAACCAGGACTAAACCAGGTCTGAACCAGGACAAAACCAGGTCTGAACCAGGTTTAAACCAGGTCTGAACCAGGACAAAACACCAGGACAAAACCAGGACAAAACCAGGTCTGAACCAGGTTTAAACCAGGACTAAACCAGGTCTAAACCAGGACTAAACCAGGTCTAAACCAGGTCTAAACCAGGACTTAACCAGGTCTGAACCAGGACAAAACCAGGTCTGAACCAGGACAAAACCAGGTCTGAACCAGGTTTAAACCAGGTCTGAACCAGGGCTAAACCAGGTCTAAACCAGGTCTAAACCAGGTCTAAACCAGGTCTAAACCAAGCCTGAACCAGGTCTAAACCAGGACTAAACCAGGTCTAAACCAGGTCTAAACCAGGTCTAAACCAGGTCTAAACCAGGTCTAAACCAGGTCTAAACCAAGCCTGAACCAGGTCTAAACCAGGACTAAACCAGGTCTAAACCAGGTCTAAACCAGGTCTAAACCAGGTCTAAACCAGGTCTAAACCAGGTCTAAACCACGTCTAAACCACGTCTAAACCAGGTCTAAACCAGGTCTAAACCAGATCTAAACCAGGTCTAAACCACATCTAAACCAGATCTAAACCAGGTCTAAACCAGGTCTAAACCAGGTCTAAACCAGGTCTAAACCAGGTCTCCACGGTGCTAAATCAATACCTTGAAAAACACATTATTACTGTGAGTGGGGTGGCATCTCCACAGATCTGACCTGTAACTTGGCCTTGCATAATCGACTGCTTGTTCTCATTGATATACATAAGTTTAATGCCATACTGTGGAATATTCTTGAAAAGTATTGTACAATATATGAACAGAACAAACTCCTACCACAAAAGTGCAGAACTACACCCTTTTGTGCCTTCATGGAGACGTTATTGCGTTGCCTGGAATGTTCCGCAGTATTGCATTAAACAGGTCTATATAGCATTCATTTAGTTTCTGTTTTCATTGCTCTTTAACTGTCTCCATGGAGATAAATAAGCATATGTGGAATATTCCCGGCAAAGAATACCATTTAATGTGGAAAATCATATTCTATTGTCTAAATAAAGAGTGTTTTTATTAACATTGTGGTATCAGAATCAATATTGAGTTGGAGTTTGAGTTTGAAGTTTAAGTATCATGACAACAGGCCTCTTTAAAGCTCCTGTTTAAGCCATAGTGGGACCACGGGACTTGTTCTGTGTGTGTGAGTCTGTTCTGAGCATCTCGAGTTTCAGAGTCTTTAGAAAATGAGCCGTCTCTGCTCACACACAGATTAAATGACATGTCTCCTGCTTTTAACCACGGCACAAACTTTAGAAAAACACATCACCAGGATTGACCATGAGAGGGAAGGCATCAGGGCTAGAAAATCAAAATGGGTCATAAGAAAAGAACGACAGCAGTCATGGTTATTACTGCAATTAAAGATTGTGTTAAAATGTGTGATATTTCCCCTCATATGGATTAATCACAGTTTTAATCTTATAAATGTGTCTGCTCTATAGTTATAATCTATGACACAGTGGATTAATATGTTATAATTTGGACATTTTAAACCACAATATTCATCTAAAACAACTTAAAAGACACGTCACACTAGCGAGCAGCATTCTACCAAAATGACTGCGCGACGCCATCCTACGAGTATCACCGATGAAGAAAATAAAACTGGAGAAGGAAGTGCGTACAGGTGGAGGTGAAAACGGCCGTTGATCGGCAAATGGCATTCAAAATGGCTGAACATGAATAATACAGACAGTGGCATTAAAAATCCACACTGAACCCTACTCCAGATCACATGTTTTTACTGGACCTCTCCATTAAAAACACCCAAGCTCATCACTGACCATTAGACTGGATCTCAATCTTGATTAAAAGTACATTCATTGCACAGTCGCAGTAGAATCAACGACGAAAGATGTCAAAGTGGATAAGTGTTTCAGAGGTAGTAATAGCCCTACTATTCAAATATGATCCAAAAAAAACCCTCCAAAAATGCTAAATAAATTTTTTGGAGCTTTCCACAATGCTCTAATGTTATTCCCTCATAAATAAAAACATGTCTGAAGAGGTTTTAGACGTCATCCATGCTGTTTGAGTAATCTAGCGATCTCTCTCGGGCTCTATTCAAACCCTCCTCACGGTTTTCTGCAAAATTCTGTACAAGGCTCCGCCCACAAGCCTACGACACTCATGCTCCCACATGACAATTCTCCATAAATATACAAAAACATGATACAAAACTGTACACTACAACTTCACAAACCTGGTGTGATGTGCAGTAGTGACACATGAGCTCCTTCGTTTCACATTTGTCACTGAAAAGAAACCCAAATCTGATAGGACTGATCACGTTTGACCGAGCTTCAGAGGCAACAGACGGTGTGGGGACCAGACTGATATTATCTGTGTAAAAAGTACAGAGGGATGTGAGTCTGGGTTTGCCAGGCAGCTGTGACAGGCCTCGGGGTGAGAGTGGGTCCCACACGGAGCAGAGGCGGCGGAGTTTAAGGTTTTTTGTGAATCACACTCAAGGAATGTCACTACTGCTTCAAGACACAGAGTCAATACACAAATACACAGAGTCTATACTGAAGATACACAAACACACAGAGTATATACTGAAGATACACACAACACACAACACTATACTGAGATACACAACACACACACAGACTACTGAAGATACACAAACACACAGAGTCTACACTGAAGATACACAAACACACACAGAGTCTATACTGAAGATACACAACACACACACAGAGTCTATACTGAAGATACACAAACACACAGAGTCTATACTGAAGATACACAAACACACACAGAGTCTATACTGAAGATACACAAACACACACAGAGTCTATACTGAAGATACACAAACACACACAGAGTCTATACTGAAGATACACAAACACACAGAGTCTATACTGAAGATACACAAACACACACAGAGTCTATACTGAAGATACACAAACACACACAGAGTCTAAACTGAAGATACACAAAAACACACAGAGTCTATACTGAAGATCATACACAAACACACACAGAGTCTATACTGAAGATACACAAACACACACAGAGTCTATACTGAAGATACACAAAACACACAGAGTCTATACTGAAGATACACACAAACACACAGAGTCTATACTGAAGATACACAAACACACACAGAGTCTATACTGAAGATACACAAACACACAGACTATACTGAAGTCTACACAAACACACTGAAGATACACAAAAACACACAGAGTCTATACTGAAGATACACAAACACACAGAGTCTATACTGAAGATACACAAACACACAGAGTCTATACTGAAGATACACAAACACACACAGAGTCTATACTGAAGATACACAAACACACACAGAGTCTATACTGAAGATACACAAACACACAGAGTCTATACTGAAGATACACAAACACACAGAGTCTATACTGAAGATACACAAAACACACACAGAGTACACAAACTGAAGAGTCTACACTGAACAAACACACACAGAGTCTATACTGAAGATACACAAACACACACAGAGTCTATACTGAAGATACACAAACACACAGAGTCTATACTGAAGATACACACAAACACACAGAGTCTATACTGAAGATACACAAACACACAGAGTCTATACTGAAGATACACAAACACACAGAGTCTATACTGAAGATACACAAACACACACAGAGTCTATACTGAAGATACACAAACACACACAGAGTCTATACTGAAGATACACAAACACACACAGAGTCTATACTGAAGATACACAAACACACACAGAGTCTATACTGAAGATACACACAAACACACACAGAGTCTATACTGAAGATACACAAACACACACAGAGTCTATACTGAAGATACACAAACACACAGAGTCTATACTGAAGATACACAAACACACACAGAGTCTATACTGAAGATACACAAACACACAGAGTCTATACTGAAGATACACAAACACACAGAGTCTATACTGAAGATACACAAACACACACACACAGAAGTCTATACTGAGAGATACACAAACACACACAGAGTCTATACTGAAGATACACAAACACACACAGAGTCTATACTGAAGATACACAAACACACACAGAGTCTATACTGAAGATACACAAACACACACAGAGTCTATACTGAAGATACACAAACACACACACAGAGAGTACTATACTGAAGACACACAACACACAGAGTCTATACTGAAGATACACAAACACACAGAGTCTATACTGAAGATACACAAACAACACACAGAGTCTATACTGAAGATACACAACACACACAGAGTCTATACTGAAGAGACACACAAACACACACAGAGTCTATACTGAAGATACACAAACACACAGAGTCTATACTGAAGACACACAAACACACACAGAGTCTATACTGAAGATACACAAACACACACACACAGAGTCTATACTGAAGATACACAAAACACACAGAGTCTATACTGAAGATACACACAAACACACAGAGTCTATACTGAAGATACACAAACACACAGAGTCTATACTGAAGACACACAAAACACACACAGAGTCTATACTGAAGACACACAAACACACACAGAGTCTATACTGAAGATACACAAACACACACAGAGTCTATACTGAGATACACAAACACACACAGAGTCTATACTGAAGATACACAAACACACAAGAGTCTATACTGAAGAACACACAGAGTCTATACTGAAGATACAAACACACAGAGTCTATACTGAAGATAACAAACACACAAACACACACAAAGAGAGTCTATACTGAAGATACACAAACACACACAGAGTCTATACTGAAGATACACAAACACACACAGAGTCTATACTGAAGATACACAAACACACAGAGTCTATACTGAAGATACACAAACACACAGAGTCTATACTGAAGATACACAAACACACACAGAGTCTATACTGAAGATACACAAACACACACAGAGTCTATACTGAAGATACACAAACACACACAGAGTCTATACTGAAGATACACAACCACACACAGAGTCTATACTGAAGATACAAACACACACAGAGTCTATACTGAAGATACACAAACACACAGAGTCTATACTGAAGATACACAACCACACAGTCTATACTGAAGATACACAACACACACACAGAGTCTATACACACACAACACACAGTATCTATACTGAAGATACACAACCACACACAGAGTCTATACTGAAGATACAAACACACACAGAGTCTATACTGAAGATACACAAACACACAGAGTATATACTGAAGATACACAAACACACAGAGTCTATACTGAAGATACACAAACACACAGAGTATATACTGAAGATACACAAACACACAGAGTATATGGGAGCGTGGGACCACAGAGCAGGGACATTACTGAATGCTTCTCTCTGGGACCGTCTCTCTCCTCTTTCGTCCACAGTTTTATGGAACTGTTAAGTGTGATGTCACTTCCTGGTTCGACAGGCCGCATTGTTCAAAAAGTAAAATAAAAAAAACAGAGGTAGAACAGCTGTGAAGTTGCCTGTGGGACATGTAAGTACATGATATCATCACTTAATTGCTCTATACTTTGGAGCTGATGTCATCAACTTTCCCTGGGGGGCTGAAGCTAACTAGAGGCACTGCTCTGTTTGAAGCTGTTACTCACGTTAGAGTTTAATCTGAGCTTCGGTTTAACACAGTCTGACTGAAGAGCGGACTTAGCTGAACTACAACAGGTGAGCCGATTTGTGCTGTTAAACAAGTCCCTCTCAAGATAACATTACAGTCACAAGCTAGCTAGCATTAGCCAACAGTTTTGCAGTTAGTCACTCTCTCTGTTTGTTGAGTCATAATCTAATCCTAGAAAGTGAACGCCACCTATTAAAATACACAAATCGTCTAAGTCAGGATCAGGATCATGTTCACCCAAGAGTGTCATAGATAAGCGGTAATATTCTAACAGTTATTGCGAAAGGCCCCCATACCCATATATTCTCTGGACTTAAATAACTCAAAATGACACGCCGTAAAGAAACACCTAGAAGACGTGAGGTCAGAGGTGAAACGGCAGGCTCTGACATGAGAGAGTACACGCTCTACTGTGACGGCTCTGCTTCTGAAGAACTCAAACACTCACAAACACTGATAAAACATTTGTAAAGATGGGAAGGAAGTTAGTGACTAGTATAGATGGGATTAAATCTCATACCACAAGATCTCAGGAGGTACAAATGACGTAAGATCAACCAGGTCAAGCATCAGGTCAACCACCGACCAAGACTAGACCAAGATCTGGAGATGTGTCCCACTGACAGGTTTAACCCAGAGGCACTGAAGGATGAGACACTGAAGAATGGGTCAAATGCAGGTTTGTGTTGTCTCATTCTACCCTCAGTCACTGCCCGAAAACTTCATGCACAACAGCAGTAGCAGTAGCATAATAACTGAAGTAAATGTCAGTTTTTAGTCTTGTTTCTAAAATGTTTTTCATGTCTGTCTCCGTGTGCTGCGGCTCCAGACAGACTTAATCCTACCAGAGCTGCTGTTTATCAAACACATTTTAATCTGAAAACACCTCACTTCCTGCCAAACATTCTACTTCCTGTCTGCGCCCCTCAAACAGGACATCAGCCCAGATTCAAGCGCAGATGTTTCCGCCTGATCCGTGTCACTTCCTGGTCGCTCTGCTCCTGATTTAGTCCAAAATAAATGATTGTGTTTTTGCACCTGTCCACAGCGTCCCCCGTGTCCCGTGTCGTTAGCCTAGCAACAGGTGCATTTAAAGCCTCGTGATCCTAGATTCATTAGATTATGTCATCTTCAGGAAACACTGTGATTTGAGAAACAATGAGACAATTGTCAAACAGAATTAGAAAATATTTGATCTGGTTCACATTTGGCAAACAGAACTGACACTGGAATTAACTGTTAAAGCCCTAATGTGTCACTTTTTAACCCAAAAAATGGCCACAAATAAATCATGTTTTTTTGTTTTCATTTTTGTTGCTCTGAAATACACGTGTCCTCACTGTGAGTGGGCTCGCATCTCCACAAACCTGACTCTGATTTAGCCTGGAGGAGGGGCTCGACCTGCTTGTTTCCATGGAAATGTTGTTGTTTTAGATGTAATATTCCGCAGTATAAAGTATAAAACTTCTATCTCTATGGTGAATGTTCCGAAGTATGGCTTTAACTTTCTCTTTCATTGGATTAAGAAGGTGATGTGCCAACTTCAGAAAGTTACACAGTGCTGCTTTAAGTACTTTTGGAACAATCAGAACTAATCAAAAACTATTAATAATGGCTAAGTTAAACTCTATACCGTGGAACATTCAAGGGAAATGATGCCTCTCCATGGAAACACGCAAGTTACGCAGTATACTTCATAATAATCGATTAATTTTTTTTTAATCCTGTGAAGAACTAACAAGAATTGATATAGTTTCTACAAAAGTTCTACAAAATGTTTTATTTTTTTCCTCAAATCACAAATCTACCTGTAATCTGATTCTCATGTATCACATTTTCACGCTTGCGTCTGGAGCTGCCTCATCTGCTCAGTGTGACAAAAACCAAGGAAATGGATTCACACTTTAGGATACGCAACAGAGGAGCCAAATTACACCAGGAGATTTAACCCACAACCTCCTCACTGAAGGGAGGAGACGGGATAACCACTCCGCCACAGTTGTTGTCGATGTTCTAATTGTCGTCGTGGAAACAAAATGGCGTCCGTGTGGAGAGCAGAGGTCAGATTCCGATCGCATCTGGACATTCCTGTTATTTCAGATGAGTGTGATGTCATTTCCTCTTTGTCTGTGTCTCTGATCAGAAACAGGAAGTCCCGCCCACCTCCACCGACTGTATCTGCTCCATTTATATCAACAACCACAGGCAACGTTTTTCAAATCTAACGAGGACGAGATTTTATTCAACGATTTGAACTTTAAGGCCAGAACTTTGCAAGGAAGTCTTAAAGACGGGGTATTTTACTTCTACGGCGTATTAAAGAGGGGGTATTTTACTTCTATGGGGTATTAAAGAGGAGTATTTTACCTCTATGGGGTATTAAAGAGGGGGTATTTTACTTCTATGGGATATTAAAGAGGAGGTATTTTACTTCTATGGGGTATTAAAGAGGAGTATTTTACCTCTATGGGGTATTAAAGAGGGGGTATTTTACTTCTATGGGATATTAAAGAGGAGGTATTATACTTCTATGGGGTATTAAAGAGGATTATTTTACTTCTATGGGGTATTAAAGAGGAGTATTTTACTTCTATGTGGTATTAAAGAGGGAGTATTTTACTTCTATGGGGTATTAAAGAGGAGTATTTTACTTCTATGTGGTATTAAAAGAGGGGGTATTTTACTTCTATGGGATATTAAAGAGGAGGTATTTTACTTCTATGTGGTATTAATGAGGGGGTATTTTACTTCTATGGGGTATTAAAGAGGAGGTATTTTACTTCTATGGGGTATTAAAGAGGGAGTATTTTACTTCTATGGGGTATTCAAGAGGGATATTTTACTTCTATTAGGTATTAAGGAGGAGGTATTTTACTTCTATGGGGTATTAAAGAGGAGGTATTTTACTTCTATGGGGTATTAAAGAGGAGGTATTTTACTTCTATGGGGTATTAAAGAGGAGGTATTTTACTTCTATGGGGTATTGAAGAGGAGGTATTTGGCTTCTATGGGGTATTATGGGTGATGTACGCTTGTGGGCGGAGCCTCGTACAGGTCCATACGGCTGATCATAAGGAGGGTTCGGATCAGCAGAACATTATAACATGGTAGAAAGCTGTGTTATCTGCAGATTACAGTGTGCAGGCCAAATAATTATGGCCTCTGCACTATTGTTAAGTCTACGAGCATCTCTCCGACTGACAAACAGGACGAGACCGAGAAACCACCCACCGCTATCAACGACCTCTGTGTGTTTAAACAACATGTGACCTGCCCCAGTTCAGATGTTTTATAAAAGAAGATCATGAGGTGAAAGTAAGTCCAGTTATGAAGAATTTTACTGTCCGATGCTCAGGAATTGCGCTGTTAGCATGCTGTTAGTTTTACCGTGACCACAAAACTCCACACTGGTCTCTGAGAGTTGTGAAAAGTGCTTATAAGCTCATCATGGTGAGTAATTAGGATGATTTGAATGCATAAGGTACAGTCAGGTACAGCACCTTTAATATCCAGCCATCTATCTGATGTATCTGGTTTTATGATTTACACCAGATGCCCTCCCGCACACACCACACGAGCTGCGTCGGCTGTATCTTTCCCTGTGTTTTCCTCAGTTCCACACAGAGCCGCTCTTTGTTCGGAGCGTCGGGAGTTTTCTAATTGTCCCGATTCACTGAAGTGTCCTCAAAATGGGGCCGTGTGGGTTTATTAGATCAGGAAGTCGAGCTGAAGGAGCCTAAAAGCACTCTGGGTAATGCGCTTTATTTGTGAAGTGCTTGTAGCTCGCTGACAAACGCCACTCCAGATCTGGCAGCGTGCGAGAAAATTAAAAAGGCAAACCGAGTCATTTAGAAGAGTTTTGTAATAAATCAAGAAGCAACCTTTACTATGAACTGACAGCAGGGGGCGCAAGTATCCCTAAGGTGGAAACTGTGGTTGCTTTCTTGCTAAAGTTGATTTACTGCAGCGTTGAGCCCTATAACTTAAAGATGTACCACAAAACTTTTCTGTTGGCGGGTCGGGCTGCCGCTTGTCGCCATGGAGATGTTATTGCCTTGACCGGTCCACAGTATGGCACAAAATAGACTTTTTTAAACCACATTATATTCAAAAACATACATGGCCTTGTATTATTCCTCATTCAAGCTTGTTTCATTATAATTCATTAATCCAAAGTCTCTTCTCTGAGCCTCAAAAATGCTCCTTTCAAATTGTGCCAGTTTTGTTACGTCATAGGCATTTTATTTTATTACACTTTCAATGGCAGGCATTAATTTAACTTTGAAAACTTATCTCAAAAGCACATTTAAAAGGGAATCACAACCACAATAATATCCTTTAACTTATATATGTCCACGGACACAAGCTGGCGACACGAGGTTAGATCTGTGGAGAGGCGAGCCCACAGTAAGAAAACTTGTAAACTGTATTTCTTAGCTATAAAACACCTGTAATTGAATAAATGCAAGATAGATAAGTACTGTGGAACATTTCAGACAGTGACGTGTGGTCAGGTGAGGCAGGTGAGGCAGTGTCTCACCTGTCATCACAGAGAAAAATAAATGAAATGGTTATGTTTATCCAATAATTTGTACTATAAAGTTATTTTCTATTTAACTTTGCAATTTTATTCTTTTTTTTAACTCAAAATCGCTGAATATTTAAATTTACCATCGAAATCCTGAGAAGAGAGGCACGGTGAGGCACAGGCCGTTCGTGCCTCACATGGACTGACTGTGCTGTAGCTCAGACGCTGCTGCTTTAAGCGGCTGTGAAAAGGCGCAGAGTGAGGCACGCAGTTACCCTGCCTCATGGTAGGGGGCGCTCGTGAGCCCAGGGATTCTTGTAACTCCCGCAGAATAGGGGCCGCAAACTACAATTTAGAGTTAGCAAGTCAACTTTAGTAATTCACTTTTTTCTTCTTGTCTGGCCCTACTTTTTAAATGGAGGAAGATTAAAGCTCAAGCAGTTTTCTAAACTGGACTTTCAGTCGAAGCAGGAGGTTATAATTAAAGGACCGAGACAACGCTAAAGGAGCTAAATGGTTTGCTCCAGATGACAGGACTATAGACTCACCATTTTTGTACATCTCTGTACAAAATGGCGAGAAATTTCATGACTTCAATCCACTGAAAATTGGGGAACCAGAATAAGGATAAAAAACAATACAAAACCAGCTTTTTATTTCATACTATTAGAGCTATTTCATATGGACTTCGGAACTTTTATTTTGATTTTTTTTTATTCTGGCCCCAAGTCACTGTTCTGACACCTGGTTTATGTTTGTAAATCTGATCGTGACGACATCAGTGCCTCACCAGACATGAACCTCTCCGCACGTCACTGATTTCAGGCTTAGCAAAAACAACTCCAAGGTGACAAAGAGGTGGCCGACCCCCCACCACAAAAGTTACACCGTGAAACTTTAGCCAATCTAACACTTTCTCAAGCGTCTAAGCTACTATTAAGAAGTACTAACACGAAGGCTGGGGAAAAAAACGATTCAGGATTTATGTTTAAAAAATTGAATTTCGTTCAGTGTACAGGGAGGGAGGGCATCTGAATATGTTTGTAGCGACCTCAACTACAGGGTTAGCAACTTTATACACCGAATAAGGCCCCATGGAGACACAGGGAGGGCATCTGACACACAGGGACATGTTTGTTGAGGTCTAACATTTCACATCCTCTTGTCTAAATATATGCAGCTTTTCCGATTTGAAAGTTGCGCTCCTCAAATAGCGTTTTCGGCTAGCTTGCTCATCCTGGCCTGTACTTAAACTTAAACTCTCAAACCCCTGATTCATGTTCCACTGTGACGTCCCGGGACCACGTGTTGAGAAGCGCTGAAGCTCCTCTGATCCCGACTCGTGTTTTTTAAGTCTGGCTCAGTTCCAGCTCCTACGTCTGAGCCTCACTTGAACCATCGCCTGCACTGTAATGATAAGTGTCGCCGCGGTAATTATACACACCGCAGGAGGCAGGGGGCGCCGTCTGAGCCCATCACATCACAGGTATCCCACTGTGTAAGACGACGCGCTGGGGCTGCGGTCGCTGGTTTACGTGAAAGAGTTTAAAGTTTGTGATAGGATCTGAAGAACCGAGGCTTAATAGAGATAATTACATATTTGGAGCAGACAATCAGACTACAGCAGTGATTCAAAAAACTCTAAATGACATAACAATGCACTTTAAAGGCGCTGTGCCCGATTTTTATGTATAAAAGTCAAATTTATCTGGCCCCAGTACACAATAAGTCCACTGTGTGCCGTCTGTGTTTTATTGTCTGACGATCAGGAAGTGCGCTGTTAGCATGCTAGTTGTTGTGTGTAGTCGTTAAAAGTGCTTATAAACTCATCGTGGTGAGTTATTATTGGGATGCTCTGAATGCATAAGGTAAGTGAGGAGTAACTTTGGATCACTGCAAAATGAACTAGTTTTGTTTTTAAGATGGTAAAAATCAGATAATCAGCACTTTCATTATTACTCCTGAATATTTGGAGAGTTTAGAATCCAAAACCAGTCGTCCGTGTATTTTTTACGCTTGGGGCTGAACGATTTTGTCATGTTTGTAGAGATCTAAACACAGGGTGAGCAGCTTTTATAGAATAAGACCAGAGCAGTGACACAAAGCCAAAAGCGTGTAGCTCACAGTGTTTGTCCACTGGTCTGAAAGCTGCTGTTTCAAATCCCGCTCTCGTCATAAACATCGAGGTCAGATCCACTGGTCGTCGGGTTGGTAGCGCGACTCCAGCTCCCGCAGATGAATACTGTCATTGTGTCCTTGGGCAAGACACTTAACCCACCTCTCCCCGTGTGTCTGAGTACAGTAGTGTGTGAATGAAAGCGCTTTGAGTGTCTCGAGTGTGGAAAAGTGCTATATAAAAATGTGTTACATAAACATACTGCTACTAGTACTACTACTACCTCCACAGGGTGAATACTTTCTGTTGACAGTCAAGATCACAACAAATACACAAAAGTGACTTGTGACATTTGACAAAGCTTCATTTGACTCCTGTTCCCTCTCTCTTCTCTCTCTATCCTCCCTCCCTCTTCTCTCTTCTCACTCTCTCTATCTCTCTTCTCACTCTCTCTCTCTCTCTTCTCACTCTCTCGCTCTCCTGTTTCTCTCTCTTTCTCTCTTCTCTCTCTCCTCTCCTGTTTCTCTACTCCTCTTTCTCTCTTCTCAATCTATCTCCCTCTTCTCTCTTTCTCTCTCTCCCTCTCCTCTTTCTTTCTCTCTCTCCTCTTTCTCTCTTCTCACTCCATCTCCCCCCTCTCTCTCTTTCTCTCTCTCCCTCTCCTCTTTCTCTCCTCTCACTCTCACTCTCTCCTCACACTCTCTCTCCTCTTTCTCTCTTCTCACTCTCGCTTCTCTCTCTCCTCTCACTCTTTTCACACTTTCTCCTTTCTTTCTTCTCACTCTCTCTCCTCTCTCTCCTCTCTTTCTCTTCTCACCCTCTCTCCTCTCTCTCTTTTCTCTCTCTCTTCTCACACTCTTTCCTCTTTCTTTCTTCTCTCTCTCTCTCTCTCCTCTTTCTCTCCTCTCATTCTCTCTCCCCTCTCTTTCTCTCTTCTCACTCCCTCTCTCCTTCTTTCTCTCCTTCCATTCTCCTCTCTCGCTCTCTGTCTCTTTTCTTTCTCTTTTTCCCTCAGCCTCACAAAAGGCCTGAAGTCTTGACCTGAATTCTCCAGAACAATGGAGCACAGTGGACAAACCTTTAAGAAAGAAAGAGCGAGGGAGCGAAGGAAGGAGAGGAGAGGGAGAAAAAAAAGAGGGAGGGAAGGCAGGAGAGGAAAGAGGGAGATAAATAGATAGAGACGGTAGAGAAAGAGAGATGGACAGCGAACTTTTCTTGGACTGTTACATTACTATATAAAAACGCACTTCCTGCATTACCACCTGGTGACATCACGCAGTGGGACAAATCGCTTTGAGCTTTGTAGAGTGAGAGACCGTCACATGTTCCTGATCACACAAACGTGAATGAAACAACTTTATAACACACTAGACTGAGTTACAACCTGAAATGTGAGCACACTTTAGCCTGGACCTGAACCACGAGTGTCCTCAGGTAAACGCACGACGAACTGAGCATGTGCAGAACTCCTGAAGAAGGTTTAGACTGACACACGGGACTCGACACGAACAAACTGGACCAGGGGCTCGGTTAAAATGCTCTGACCTCCTCAAACACATACCTGGATTAAACCAGGTCTAAACCAGGACTAAACCAGGACTAAACCAGGACTGAACCAGGACTGAACCAGGACTGAAGAGAACTGAACCAGGACTAAACCAAGACTAAACCTGGACTAAACCAAGACTAAACCAGGACTAAACCAGGACTAAAGCAGGACTAAAGCAGGACTAAAGCAGGACTAAAGCAGGACTAAAGCAGGACTAAAGCAGGACTAAACCAGGACTAAACCAAGACTAAACCAAGACTAAACCAGGACTAAACCAGGACTAAACCTGGACTAAACCTGGACTAAACCAGGACTAAACCAGGACTGAACCAGGACTGAAGAGGACTGAACCAGGACTAAACCAGGACTAAACCAGGACTAAACCTGGACTAAACCAAGACTAAACCAGGACTAACCAAGACTAAATCAGGACTAAACCAGGACTAAACCAGGACTAAACCAGGACTAACCAGACTAAAACCAGGTCTAAACCCAGACTAAAGCAGGACTAAACCAGGACTGAACCAGGACTGAACCAGGACTAAACCAGGACTAAACCAGGACTAAACCAAGACTAAACCAAGACTAAACCAAGACTAAACCAGGACTAAACCAGGACTAAACCAAGACTAAACCAAGACTAAACCAGGACTAAACCTGGACTAAACCAGGACTAAACCAGGACTAACCAGGACTGAACCAGACTAAACCAGACTAAACCAGGACAGGAAAGCAGGACTAAAGCAGGACTAAAGCAGGATTAAACCAGGACTAAACCAGGACTAAAACGAAGACTAAACCAAGACTAAACCAGGACTAAACCTGGACTAAACCAGGACTGAACCAGGACTAAACCAGGACTAAACCAGGACTAAACCAGGACTAAACCAGGACTAAACCAGGACTAAAGCAGGACTAAAGCAGGATAAAACCAGGACTAAACCAGGACTAAACCAAGACTAAACCAAGACTAAACCAGGACTAAACCTGGACTAAACCTGGACTAAACCTGGACTAAACCTGGACTGAACCAGGACTAAACCAGGACTAAACCAGGACTAAACCAGGACTAAACCAGGACTAAAGCAGGATTAAACCAGGACTAAACCAGGATTAAACCAGGACTAAACCAGGACTAAACCAAGACTAAACCAGGACTAAACCAAGAGTAAACCAGGACTACACCAGGACTACACCAGGACTAAACCAGGACTAAACCAGGACTAAACCAGGACTAAACAAAGAGTAAACCAGGACTAAACCAGGACTAAACCAGGACTGAACCAGGACTGAACCAGGACTGAACCAGGACTGAACCAGGTCAGAGATAAAACTGCACAAAACAGGGACTAAACCAGGTCCAAACGAACACTTAACCAGGATCTAAACCAGGTCTAGTAGGACTAAACCAGATTAACCTTCAAAACCTCACTTAACTAAAAGACTAAACCAGGTCCAAACCAACTCTTAGCCTGAATCTAAACCAGCTCAAAACCAGATCTAGACCAGGTCTAAACCAGGTCCAAATCAGGTCCAAACCAAGACTTAACCAGGATTCAAAACCAGCTCTAGGCCAGGACTAAAACAGGATCTAAACCAGGTCCAAACCAAGACTGAACCAGAATCCAAACCAAACCAGTGCCACCAAATCCCAACTTGTCCTTAAGCAGAATAATAAAACTTCAATATGACGAACATCACTTCAGAACAACTTTCACATGTATTTTCAGTTTCATAGATTTAAACTCTCTCAAGTCTAAACAGGACGTGTGGAGTTATCCTGAGTTTAAACACAGGACGAGTGGAGTTATCCTGAGTTTAAACACAGGACGTGTGGAGTTATCCTGAGTTTAAACACAGGACGTGTGGAGTTATCTTGAGTTTAAACACTGGACGTGTGGAGTTATCCTGAGTTTAAACACAGGACGAGTGGAGTTATCCTGAGTTTAAACACAGGACGTGTGGAGTTATCCTGAGTTTAAACACTGGACGTGTGGAGTTATCCTGAGTTTAAACACTGGACCTGTGGAGTTATCCTGAGTTTAAACACAGGACGTGTGGAGTTATCCTTGAGTTTTTAAACACAGGACGTGTGGAGTTATCCTGAGTTTAAAGTTTAACACAGGACTGTGGAGTTATCCTGAGTTTAAACACAGGACCTGTGGAGTTATCCTGAGTTTAAACACAGGACCTGTGGAGTTATCCTGAGTTTAAACACAGGACCTGTGGAGTTATCCTGAATTTAAACACAGGACCTGTGGAGTTATCCTGAGTTTAAACACAGGACGTGTGGAGTTATCCTGAGTTTAAACACAGGACGTGTGGAGTTATCCTGAGTTTAAACACAGGACCTGTCAGTCTCACGCTCTGCCTCGAAGCGCGGAGCCTCCAGAAACATGATCCACGCTCCAACAAAGTGGCTCCAGCAGCCCTCTCATCCACCCCCCGCGCTCCCCTGTCCCGGTCAGGTCCTGGTCTGGTCCTGGTCCGAGTCTTACCTATTTTTGAGCCGCGCTTTGAGGAAATTCTTCCCAAACGGAGCCATGGCGAGGAGCGAACGCGCAGCCCGGGATCAGCGTCACAGTCCCGGCATGGCAGAGCGCGGAGCCTCGGTGAAACTTCCACAGAGTTTGAGCGCAGTTTGAGCGCAGTTTGAGTGTGAGCGGGTGGAGCGGAGTGTCCCGGGAGGAGAGGAGGGCTGTCCCGGCTCAGACCTGCCCCCCTGTCCCGCTGCAGGACGCGGTTTGTGGGGTTAGTGTGCCCCCTTCCACCGGGCCGAGCAAAACATTCAGACTTTCACAAAACATAATGATCTGAGTCTCCAGCAGAGGGCGCAAGAGCCTCCTGTCTGCTGGTGCATTGAGGAGTGAAGCAGATGCTATGGAACTTTTCTGCTTGTCTCCATGGAGATGCCATTGCCTTGCATGTTCCACAGGAGGACTTTAAACCAGTGTGATTAAACTCTTCTATCTCCATGGAGACGAGCAGCTGAGCACATCCACATCCACTTTGAAGGGATTTGGAGCAATACAGAAACAAACGACTGAATAAATGAAAGACAGATCAGTTTAAAGCCCCACTGCGGAACATTTCATCACAGTAGAGCAGGGACAAAAGCTCATTTAAGCAAATAGTAAAAGACCTGTCGACAAACAGTAGAAACACAAGGCTCAGTGGATTCATTATGTCAGCTTTAATAACAGACGAGCCAAAGGTGAAAATGCTCTTTAAACTTTACCGTTATGATCTTTATCCAACACGTACCATTCATTTGACACATTGACGTCAGAATCCACAGACGTCACATCCTGCGGTGCTGTAACGAGCGCAGAGATGTTCCCAAAAGTAATAAATGGAATATTTAAGGTTTGAGCTGGACAGTGACATTCTGGCCTCTGTGATATGAGTTTTCACTGAGCTGCAGAGGAATAAAGACCCTCTTCTACTTTTATGGAGGGAGCAGAGTGGAATCAGCTCCCACTAGACTCTGCAATCTCCCAACCTGGAAGTCAGCGGGCTTGGTCTTTTTTTAAATTAAGTTGTTTTAGATGAATATTGCGATGTAAAATGTGCAAATTATAACAGAATCCACAGTGTCACAGATTATAACTACAGAGCGACACAAACACAAGGGCTGATTTCATAAAACTAATTTAAAGCTGCACTGAGATATTTTGTCTTTAACTACAGTACATCTGTCCAAAGTCTGGCGTTAAACTTGGAGACACACGCAGGTCACGCCTCCAAGTCAAGCTACAGGTCAGATCTGTGGAGAGGCTGCCCTGCGAACAGAATACATGTAGGTTTTTTTTTTTTTTGCAGTAGAAAAAAACTGTTATTAAATCAATGCATTTGTTTATTTTATATTTGATTCAACCTTTAGACATTGTAAAGTAAATGCTAAGTTTAAGTTTAATGCCAGACTGTGGAACATTTCAATCAAAGAAAATAAAATCATCTCTAAGCAGAAATCAGATCCTCCCCATGAAGCTTTTCTTACATGAGCTTATACGACTTGTGTTCAGTTCAGTTTTGGTCCGATGTAGTTTTGAATGATTTCTGTGTGATTTTGTGATACTTAAAGTGTTTGTACGTGCTCTGTACTAGTTTTGGTGTTACTATGGGAGGAGTAAGTGTTAAACAAGAGCCAAAACTGGACTAAATAATCAATGATGACGACTGAGACAGATACAAACGGCAACACCTTTGTTTAGTTTTTGATCATCTTTAAGGTAAATCCTATTAAACAAATGACCTCATGTCTAGTCCATAAAGCAGGGCTGTCCAAACTACGGCCCAGGGGCCAAATGCGGCCCTCAGACCAATTTTTGTTGGTCCTCACGCCTCCTCCTAAACTGGGCCAATTGATCAGGAAGTACTTTTTACTCCAAACTGAAGGGTTTCTACCTCTATAACCTGAATAACATCACACTGTATGACACAAACCTACAAATAATCTTACAAGTCTTATTAACGCTGGAATGTCTCTGTCAAACCTGTGTTAAATGCATCATTTGACTCCCTGTATCGACACCGGTTTGTGGCTCTGCTTCAAATATGTTTCAGTATGTGGCCCTCTGTGAAAAAAGTTTGAACACCCCTGGTATAAAGTAAAGACACCGAATCCAGTGAACTCGTAAAGATGAAGATTTACAATGTGCAAAAATGGTGCAGTGAAGTGACTCTATGAAAATATAACAAATAAAATAATAAAATATGGAAAAAAAAAGTAATTTCAAATCATTATAATTCTACATATTTGTGTTTAATGTTGCTGCAAAATCTGTTTAATTAATACTATTCCCAGACTTGAAACAATTTGCCAAATATTTATTTAAAGTTCATATATTACACGAAACTGACTCTTGTGAGCTTAAAGACATTATAACGTTGTTTCCTCCTCAAAAACAGACCCAGAGTTGTGTTTGTTTCATTCAGACATGTTTGAGTAACTCTTTATTATTAGTCTGTTACATCTCCAAAGCTCTAAATGCTCCGTTCCACCTTGTGATGTCATGAAGTGGTAGTTTTCATGTTAACAGCTACTTTTACCTTGATCCAAATGATTCTCGTGAAGGTGTGTGGAGTGGAGCACTTCCTGTATGACATCACGAGTGTTTTTTTTCAGTTTGAGAGAAGAACTTTGCGTGTTACACAGACGCACTTTAACTATGAACAGTCTCACGTTTAACCCTTGGTCTGTTCGAGCTCCAAACACGTCACCAGCTCACCTCAGACGCCTTAAGTCACGTCCTGCTCTTCCTTATAAGGACTCGCGCCTTTTTTAAGTCACTTCAGATTCGGTGACGCAGATGTAACGTGGATATCGTGACGCCATTTTGAGGACTGGAAGTGTAAAGGGGGGGGGCGGAGCTATGACATCAAACCCCGCCTTTAAAAAGAAGGACCTCTGCTCGTCTCTCCTCACAAACGCTGCAGCCACAGACCAGAGAGGAGCTCAGATCTGGGACTAAAACACGAAACACAAACGACTGGACTGGAGTTTTAGATTTCAGATCGTTTTAATTTGAAATCTTTTTGTGATTTTTGGGTGGATTCTGAAGATGCAGGTGCAGTTGGCGTGCGTGCTGTTCCTGTGCGTCACTTGTGGAGGGATCTGTTCAGGTGAGACGCAACGACAGGTTTGAAAAAAGCAGAAAAAATATGAAAATTATAAAAAAAAAAAAAAAAAAAAAAATGTAAAAATATATTGTACAAAATATATAAAACTGCTGACTTCTGCCGCCCGTCTCCATGGAGATGCTATTTATTTGCCTGGAATGTTATACAGTATGGCATTAAACGTATCAATCTCGTGGAGAGAAGCGGATCACACCATCAGGTCAGATCTGCGGAGAGGCGAGCCCGCTGACAGTAAGAATGCATGTTCATCAAGGTACTTTTTTTTCTTTTTTTTTTTTTTTTTTTTTTTGCAATAAACACATGTATGAATAAGTACTGTATAGATATGTTTAATGCCATACTGTGGAATAATTCTGGTGAAGCAATAGCATCTCCATGGAGACAAGCAGGGAGCAGACCCTCCAACAGAAAGGTTACATAGTGCACCTTTAAGGGTATGGGCAATGTTGATGCAAAAATATATCTTCACATAGTTTTTTTAAATTTTTTTTTAATTCAATGACATTTTTTGTGATCTGCAACAAATTAAAAAAATACATATGTTGATCTTAATTTTTGATGTGAGATTATACATTTAATTTACTTTAATTTACTCAACCTAAATGATCAGAGTCAGAAATGCATTTAAAGAGGGGCTATTTAACTAAACTACTGCACATCTCACCAGGTTTGTGAAGTTGTAGTGTATTGTCTTGTGTCATGTTTTAATAGATTTATGGAGATTTGTCGTGTGGGAGTCTGGGTGATGTAAACTTGTGGATGGAGCATTGCACAGAATTTTACAGCTCACTGTGAGGAGGGTCTGAAAAGGGACGAGGGAACAACATTATAACAGAAAGCTCACGAAAATGTGCATAGTCTTTCCTCTTTAAAGACGTGAGATTATCTTCAGGTCCAAACAGCTCCACAGATTCAGATGTGTAGTGCGTGTTGTTTCTGAAGGATGTGGAGACACTTGAGTCGTGTGTCAGTGATGTGGCTGTAGATCACATTCAAAATTGAAAAAGGAGCAAATTTTGTTGTGAAAGGTCGATTTTTCCCCAAATTGACCTAACTACCATTGATGTTCCGGCTCTTCCGGCTCCCGAACGGCTCCTAAACGGCTCCTTAACAGCTCCTAAACGGTTGCTTAACGGCTCCCAAACTACTCCCTATTATATTTATTATAATTTAGAAAAGAAAGACATTAATTGGACTAAAAATCTTGAAATCTTGATGAGCTTTTTCAAATATATATTGAAATTCTGCAAAAAAAATAAAAATAAAAAAATAAAAAACTTAAAATGTTCAAACAATCTTTTGGTTCATATGAGGAATTTCACTGGACTTGTTTAAACAGCTGTATTATGTTTGTGTCTCTATGGTTATAATCTCTGACATGTCTTATAATGTTATAATTTGCACATTTCAAATCACAATATTCATCTAAAACGACGCTGCCGAATCCCACGAGTATCACCGATTAAGAAAATAAAATTGGAGAAGTGTGGTTACGTCACAGTGGGCGTGCACAGGTGGAGGTGAAAACGGGGGTGGAGCTACAAAATGGCATCTTGAAAATAAGAGATTAAAGATTACTCAAAAATTAATCATCCAAATGATTCTAGTGAAGGTGTGTGGACTTTAAAAACACAGTGGAGCATTTCCTGTATTACCACTTGATGACATCACAAGGTGGAACAGACAGTTTTCAGTTTGAGAGAAGAACTCAGCCTAAATATGCAGGTTTGTGTGTTAAACATGTGAATGAAACAAAACACAACTCCAGGTCTGTTTGTGATGAGGAAACTACATTATGACACAGATCAGAGAATAGTGTGATGTGGACCTTTAAACACTGTTATTCTTCGTATTTTTTATCGATGTCGTCTGAACCAGGCGTTTGCTCATATAAATCTCGTTTTGCGTGTATCTCCCGGCTCTCGGGACGCTCTCTGCTCCTCGAGGGTCTCTTCTGATCGTCCAGTATAAATGTAACGACTCCTCCATGACCCTCGTGTGATCACATGCATTATTCAAGACTCTTCACATACTTAAACATAAACACCATAGTGACACACAGAGCGGCTCTTTTTAGAGAATTGGTTCTTTTGGATGCGCGATGAATCAGAATCAAACTGAAATTGCGACTTGAATGAACGCAATTCCACAAAAAATAAGATCTCCTGTTTTATTCTGTCAGATGTGCTCTCTGTGTGTCACAATGTCTGAAAAATCACAATTACTTATTTTTCCCAAATAGACCTAGCTACTATTGATGATCTGGCTCTTATGGCTCCCAAATGTCTCCTGAACAGCTCCCAAACAGCTCCTAAATGGCTCCCAAACAGCTCCTCACCAGCTCCCAAATGGATCCCAAACAGCTCCCAAATGGCTCCCAAATAGCTCCCAAACGGCTCCCAAACAGCTCCCAAACAGCTCCCAAACAGCTCCCAAATGGCTCCCAAATGGCTCCCAAACAGCTCCCAAACAGCTTCCAAATGGTTACCAAACAGCTCCCAAATGACTCCCAAACAGCTCCCAAATGGTTCCTTAATGGCTCCCAAACAGCTCCCAAATGGCTCCCAAATGGTTCCCAAACAGCTCCCAAATGGTTCCCAAATGGATCCCAAACAGCTCCTCTCAAAAATGGATCCCAACAGCTCCCAAATGGCTCCCAAATAGCTCCCAACAGCTGCCATATGGCTCCCAAACAGCTCCCAAACGGAACCCAAACAGCTCCCCAACAGCTCCCAAACGGCTCCCAAACGGCTCCCAAACAGCTCCCCAACAGCTCCCAAACGGCTCCCAAACGGCTCCCCAACAGCTCCCAAACGGCTCCCAAACGCTCCCCAACAGCTCCCAAGCGGCTCTCTATTACATTTATGATAATTTTGACAGATGCAGCACTGAAACAAATGATCGTTTTTCTAATCGATTAATCGGTCTATTATTCTGATTAATCAGTTAGTTGTTCTGATCGCAAAACGTTAATGTGACTTTATACAAAATTCTACCAAGATAAACTTAAAGACAAGACGTGAGCGTTTAAATGATGCACTTTAAAAACACTGAGGAGCTTTTCTGGGATTATCACCTGATGATGTCACAAGGTGGAATGTGGCGTTTTGACCTCTGGAAAGAAATGTGTATGTGAATGAAACAAAACTCCTGCTGTGGTTTTGAGGAGAGAGAAACTCAAAAGCCCCAAAAAGATTAGATTTGAGACTTGAAGTAAAGCCCTACTGCGGGACATTTCAGCCAATGAAAAGACAACCAATAAAAGGACTGATGTCACAGTAAAGACCTTGAACAGTTCAGTCCAGTGTGTGGCCTTCTCATTCTGAAATGTTCCACAGTGGGGCTTTAACACTCAGTCTAATATGTCCCAGTTTAACCATAGTTTGAATGTTTTTCCAGAGCTGGACTCAGACCAGAGGACGCTCACACAGGAGGTCCTCAGCAGCCTCTTCTCCAAGGTAACAGACACTCCTCCTCCTCCTCCTCCTCCTCCTCCTCCTCCTCCTCCTCCTGTCCTTCTTTCCTCCTCCTCCTCTCCCTCTTCTCAAACCTAACTCCTCCTCGTCCTTCTCCTCCTCCTCCTGTCCTTCTCCTCCTCCTCCTCTCTCTCCTCCCCTCTCCTCCTCCTCCTCCCTCCCTTCTCCTCTCAAGGTAACAGACACTCCTCCTCCACTCTCCTCCTCTTCTCCTCCTCCTCCTCCTCTCCCTCTTCTCAAAGGTAACAGACACTCCTCCTCCTCCTCCTCCTGTCCTTCTTGTTTCCTCCTCCTCTCCCTCTTTCTCAAAAGTAACACACACTCCTCCTCCTGTCCTTCTCTCTCCTCCTCTCCTCTTCCTCCTCCTCCTCTCCCTCTTCCTCAAAGGTAACGACCTAGACACTCCTCCTCCTCCTCTCCTCCTCCTCTCCTCCTCCTCCTCTCCCTCTTCTCAAAGGTAACAGACACTCCTCCTCCTCTTCTCCTCCTCTTCTCCTCCTCCTCTCCCTCTTCTCAAAGGTAACAGACACTCCTCCTCCTCCTCCTCCTCCTCCTCCTCCTCTTCTCCTCCTCTCCTCCCCCTCTTCCCTCTTCTTCCTCCTCCTCCTCTCCCTCTTCTCAAAGGTAACAGACACTCCTCCTCCTCTCCTTCTCTTCTCCTCCTCTCCTCCTCCCCCTCCTCCTCTCTTCTCCTCCTCCTCCTCTCTCCCTCTTCTCAAAGGTAACAGACACTCCTTCTCCTCCTCCTCCTCCTCCTCCTTTCCTTCTCTCCTCCTCCTCCTCTTCCTGTCCTTCTCTTCTCTCCTCCTCCTCCTCCTCCTCCTCCTCTTCTCCCCTCCTCCTCTCCCTCTTCTCAAAAGTAACAGACACTCCTCCTCCTCCTCCCTCCTCGTCCTCCTTCTTTTCCTCCTCTCCTCTCCTCTCCTCCTCTCCTCCTCCTCTTCCCTCTCCTCAAAGGTAACAGACACTCTAATCCTCCCTCCTCCTCCTCCTTCCTCCTCCTTCCTTCTCTTCTCCTCCTCCTTCTCCTCTCCTCCTCCTCTTCTCCCCCTCTCCCTCTTCTCAAAGGTAACAGACACTCCTCTCCTCCTCCTCCTCCTCCTCTCCTCTCCTCCTCTCCTCCTCCTCAAAGGTACAGACACTCCTCCTCCTCCTCCTGTCCTTCTCTCCTCCTCCTCCCTCCTCCTCCTCCTCTTCCTCCTCCTCTCCCTCTTCTCTCAAAGTAACAGACCACTCCTCTCCTCCTCCCTCTCCTCCTCTTTATCCTCCTCTCCTCTCCTCCTCTCCTCCTCCTCCTCCTCTCTCCTCAAAGGTAACAGACACTCCTCCTCCTCCCCTTCTCCTCTCCTCCTCTCCTCTCCCTCCCCCCTTCTCAAAGGTAAACACTCCTCCTCCTCCTCTCCCCCCTTCTCCTCTCCTCCTCTCCTCTCCCTCTTCTCAAAGGTAAACACTCCTCCTCCTCTTCTGCTCGTCCCTCCTCCTCCTCCTCTTCTCCTCTCCTCTCCTCTCCTCCTCTCCTTCTTCTCAAAGGTAACAAACACTCCTCCTTCTTCCTCCTCCTCCTCTCCTCTCCTCTCCTCTCCTTGTCTCCCTCTTCTCAAAGGTAACAAACACTCCTCTTTGTCTCTCTCACTCTCCTCTCCTCCTCTCCTCTCCCTCTTCTCAAAGGTAACAGACACTCCTCCTCCTCCTGTCCTTCTCTCCTCCTCCTCCTCTTCCTGTCCTTCTCTTCTCTCCTCCTCCTCTCCTCCCTCCTCTCCTCCTCCCCTCCTCCTCTCCCTCTTCTCAAAAGTAACAGACACTCCTCCTCCTCCTCTTCCTCCTTTCTTTTCCTCCTCTCCTCTCCTCCTCCTCCTCCTCTCCCTCTCCTCAAAGGTAACAGACACTCCTCCTCCTCCTCCTGTCCTTCTCTCCTCCTCCTTCTCCTCTCCTCTCCTCCTCCTCCTCTTCTCCTCCTCTCCCTCTTCTCAAAGGTAACAGACACCCCTCCTCCTCTTCCTCCTCCTCTTCCTCCTCTCCTCTCCCTCAAAGGTAACAGACACTCCTCCTCCTCCTCCTGTCCTTCTCTCTCTCCCCCCCTCTTCTCCTCCTCTCCCTCTTCTCAAAAGTAACAGACACTCCTCCTCCTCCTCTTCCTCCTCCTCCTGCTTATGCTCCTCTCCTCTCCTCCTCTCTCCCTCTCCTCAAAGGTAACAGACACTCCTCCTCCTCCTTCTCCTCCTCCCCCCTTCTCTCCTCCCCTTCCTCCTCTCCTCCTCCTCCTCTCCTCCCCCTCTTCTCAAAGGGAAACACTCTCCTCCTCCTCCTTCTTCCCCCCTTCTCCTCTCCCTCTCCTCCTCTCCCTCTTCTCAAAGGTAAACAAACACTCCCTCCTCCTCTTCCTCCTTGTCCCTCCTCCTCCTCCTCCTCCTCCTCCTCTTCTTCTCCTCTCCTCTCCTCTCCTCTCCTCGCTCTCCCTCTTCTCAAAGGGTAACAAACACTCCTCTTTGTCTCTCTCACTCTCCTCTCCTCCTCTCCTCTCCCTCTTGTCTGCAAAGGTAACATACCCTCCTCCTTCTCATTATCTCTCTTTCTTCCTCCTTTCCTCTCCCCTTGCTTTGTAAAGGTAACAAACACTCCTCCTTCTCTCTCTCCTCTCCTCATCTCCTCTCTCTCTTCTCTGCAAAGGCAACATACATTCATCCTTCTCTCTCCTCTCTTCTCCTCTCCTCCCCTCCTCTCCCTCTCTCCCATACATTCCTCCTTCTCTCTCTTTCCTCTCCTCCTCTCACTCTTCTCTGCAAAATAACATGCACTCCTCCTCCTTCTCTCTCTCTCTCTCTCCCTCTTCTCAAAAGTAACAGACACTCCTCCTTCTCTCTCTCTACTCCCTACTCTCTGTCTATCCCTCCGATCACTCCATCTTCGCTCTCTCTTGTTTTTCAGTAACGATGCTCAAATGAGTCTCTAGTTTTGATATTAGTTTTAGTATCGATTTGTGTCTGATACTTTTGACCATGGACTTAGCATTAGCATCGAGCGCTAGCATCAGTCATTTTTGAGTGTGCTATCGTTTTTGGATCATAATTAGCGCAAAAGTAGCATTTAAGCTAACGGCTAACGCACTTCAACTTGAGATTTACGCTGTTTTCTGATCTCTGTTCTCATCACAAACATAACTGGAGTTGTGTTTTGTTTCATTCACACATGCACATATGAGTTCTTCTCTCAAGCGGAAAACACTCTGTTCCACCTTGTGATGTCATGATGTTATACAGGAAGTGCTCCACTACCACTTCATGACATCACAAGGTGGAACAGAGCGTTTTGAGCTTTAGAGATGTACAGGCTGATAATAAAGAGTTACTCAAACATGTGTGAATGAAACAAACAACTCCAGGTCTGTTTTTGAGGATGATGAGAAGAGGGTGAGAGGGTGGAGGAGAGAGGAGGAGAGGATTTGGTGTGTATGACTGTGACTTTGACAGCCCTGGTCTAAAGGGGAGGAGGAGGAGAGAGGAGGAGCAGAGGGACGAGGAGAGAGGAGTGTCTTTGACTGTGCTTTGAACACCCATGGTCTAGAGAGGAGGAGAGAAGACAGGAAGAGGAGGAGAGAGAAGAGGAGAGAGGAGGAGGAGAGGAGGAAAGAGAGGAGGAGAGGAAGAGGAGGAGAGAGAGGAGGTGAGAGAGGGGAAGGAGAGGGACAAGGAGAGAGGAGGAGAGAGAAGAGGAGGGTAGGAGGAGGAAGGAGAGGAGGAGGAAAGGAGGAGAGAGAGGGAGGAGAGAGAAAAGGAAGGAAGGGGAGAGAGAGAGGAGGAGAGAGGGGAGAGGGAGGGAGGGAGGAGGAGAGAGACGAGGAGGAGAGAGGAAGAGAGGAAAGAGAGCAGGACTGGAGGAGGGGAGAGAGAGGAGAGGGAGAGAGGGAGGAGGAAAGAGGAGGAGAGAGGAGAGGGAGAGATGAGGGGGAAAGAGGAGAGGGAATGAGGAGGAGAGAGAGGAGGAAAGAGAGGAGAGGGAGCAGGAGAGAGGAGAGGAGGAGGAGAGGAGGAGAGGAGGAGGAGAGGAGGGGAGAGGGGAGGAGGAGGAGGAGGAGTGGAGGAGGAGAGGAGAGAGGAGTGGAGAAGGAGGGGGGAGGGAGAGGAGGAGAGAGAGGAGGAGAGAGGAGGAGGAGAGAGAGAGGGAGGAGGAGAGAGGAGGAGGAGGGAGGGAGGAGAGAGAGGAGGAGAAGAGGAGGAGGGAGGAGGAGAGGAGGAGGAGGAGAGGGAGGAGTTTGTGCTTTGGACAGCCCTGGTCTCACTTCACTGGTGAAGACAAACACATGTATGACTTAAATAGTCATTTTACATTAATGGGACATTGAACATTATTGCTTTAGCAGAAATGTTCCACAGTGGTAATGCCATTTCATCTCCATGGTGACAAGCAGGTGGCGGGTCCTCTACAGGGAAAGTTACACAGTGCACCTTTAAACAGTGCATCACTTTAAAGTCTTCCTCAAAAGACTGAAGATTTAAATAAAAGCAAATAAAACAAACTGAAGTGAGGGGGCGGCTCGTACTCTGACCTGCTCTGAAGAAGAGGAGGAGAGGAGGAGGAAGAGGAAAGAAGGAAGAGGAGGAGGAGGAGGAGAGGAGGAGAAGAAGAAGAGGAGGAAGAGAGGAGGATGAGATGAGAAGAGGAGAAGGAGGAAGATGAAAAGTGGAGAAGAAGAGAGGAAAGGAGAAGAAGAAGAGGAGAAGGAGGAAAAGCAAAACGGTGAGAGGAAGAGTGGAAGGAGAGGAGACAGAAAGAAAGAGAGAAAGTAGGAGAAGAAGGTAGATGAAGGGAGGAGGTGTAGAAGAGGAGGAAGAGGAAGGAAGGAAGAGGAAGAGAAGGAGGTGGATGAGAGAAAACGATGAGGAGGAAGAGAGGAGGATGCGATGGAAGAGGAGCAAGGAGGAAGATGAAAAGTGGAGAGAAGAGAGGAAAGAGGGAAGGAGGAGGAAGAAGAGCAAAATGGTGAGAGGAGGAGAGGAAGGAGATGAGAGAGAGAGATTTGAAGAAGGTAGATGAAGGGCGGAGGTGTAGAAGAGGAGGAGAGGAGGTAGTGGAGGACAAAGTGGAGTAGTAGAGAGAAGAGAAGAAAGAGAAAGATGAAGAGAAGGAGAGGAGGAGGAGGAGGGCAGCCATGTTTTATTCATCATGTTTAAACCAGATGCCCTGCAGTCGCCTTTTGACTCTGAGGTGAACCAGAGAGACCTGAGTGGGAGCTTCACATCTTTATACACGAGTCTGCAACACACTAATGCGGAAATGTTTCATATTCTTCACTTCTTTTCACAAATTAAAATCACCATGGATACCGTATTAAAGGTGCACTATGTAACTTTTCTGCTTGTTTCCATGGAGATTGAATTGCATCAGTTCCATTACAGTTGACCAGTAACTTGGCCTGGTCATATCTCCTGCTTAATAAGTTTAATGCCATACTGTGGGGAATCCCAGGTAAATCAACATTATCTCCATGGAGACACGATGTGGCAGAGTGGTTATCCTGTCTCTCCCTCTCTTTCAGACTCTCCGTCTCTTTGTCACTTTATTTTTTGCTCGGGGTGTGATGTAATGTGTCGGTATGAGGCTGGACTGTCTATAATAAAGTTCCAGTGTGTTTTGGTCTCCATGGTGACAGAGCCAGCGGGGGTGTGGTCTGGAGGACTGGAGGCTGGTGGTGCTGGTATTAAAACAACATGAGTGATGGATGCGCTCAGACGCCCCCAGAGCCTCCGGTGGACATGTGTGGAACTACAGGGAATTTACATTACTGACATTATTACAGATATATGAACCAGGACCAAGACTAAACCGGGACTACACCGGGACTAGACCAGGACTAAACCAGGACTACACCAGGACTACACCAGGACAACACCAGGACAACACCAGGACTACACCGGGACTACACCGGACTACACCGGGACTACACCAGGACTACACCAGGACTACACCAGGACTCAACCAGGACAACACCAGGACTCAACCAGGACTCAACCAGGACTCAACCAGGACTACACCAGGACTACACCAGGACTACACCAGGACTACACCAGGACTCAACCAGGACTCAACCAGGACTAAACCAGGCCTAAACCAGGACAAAACCAGGACAAAACCAGGACTACACCAGGACTAAACCCGGACTAAACCAGGACTAAACAAGGACTACACGAGGACTCAACCAGGACTAAACCAGGACTAAACCCGGACTAAACCAGGACTAAACAAGGACTACACGAGGACTCAACCAGGACTAAACCAGGACTAAACCAGGACTAAACCAGGACTAAACCAGGACTACACCAGGACTCAATCAGGACTACACCAGGACTCAACCAGGACTACACCAGGACTACACGAGGACTCAACCAGGACTCAACCAGGACTAAACCAGGACTACACCAGGACTCAACCAAGACTAAACCTAGACTAAACCAGGACTCAAACCAGGACTACACGAGGACTACACCAGGACTACACCAGGACTACACCAGGACTCAACCAGGACTAAACCAGGACTAAACCAGGATTACACCAGGGTCTCCTGAGAACTCTTCAGACACTACAGATTTACTCAAACACATAGACTGTATATATCTGTAGTCTGTATTTGTAGACTGTACATATAAATGGACATAATTAACCTGCTCGGTGCCATGTGACAAATAGTAAGTGAGCATGGGCGCACTTACGGCTTTATCAACTCTGGCTCCAATTCACTTTCTATTGAAAAATTGTTGCCCCTCTCTCTGTAACTGCTACAGTGAGCCTTGTCATTTTGGTCTTAAAATGTTCGTATTAACTCGCTCTACATGATCCTGGGGTTTTTATTTTGCTGTTGTGTCAAAAAAAAGATATGAACATTAATAACAGACAAATCAGACGCCTTGTGTCCCTGAGGTCGCTCCTGCTAGTGTTTGATTGACAGTGTTGCTAAGCGGGAAGAGGCGTCACCTTCAACAGCCTCGCTCGGGATTGGCTCTTTGGTTGCTATGACGCCCTTTAACACAGCAGAACTCCAAATAGTGAGGACGTTTGGGAAGCAGTACGCCATAATTGAATAAAACTGCAGATGTTTATTCTACAGCAGATTGGTGTAAATGTTCAGGGCGTGAGGCAGTTACACCCTGAGTAATGAACCCTGCCTCATACGCTCACAACTCCGACGCTTTTAACAAGCACCGAGGAATCATGTAGATGTGTGATTTTACTCGAGTAACACCTTAATGAAACTGTACTTCTATTTTCAACACTTTTCAGACCTCATCATTTTAATTCTACACGAGTAATATGATCAAATGTGACATAAAGTCTTTATATGACACAAAACTGACTCTTGTGAGCTTTTAGTCATGGGGGATAGTTTAATAAAGCACAGATTAAACACAGGGATTGGTCATCGCAGCTGTCAATCAAACCTGCTATATTAAAAACACTGGTGGTCTCTCTCTCAGGGGGCGGGATTAAATTAAACCAAATATTCAGTCTCTGTTTAATCGATATGATGAATCTGCAGACAGTCTCCTGACCTTTACCTGTGCTGCAGTGTCATTTACCCGTCAGGCTGGGAGGGCATCCGGTTTAAAAGAGTCAATACAGGGTTAATAATACGAGGTCTCCAGGGAGGGCATCAGAGGTAAAGTCATATGTTTAATAATACTAGAGATCTGACCCTCTCCTCCTCATCCTCTTCATCCTCTGCTCCATCTGCTCCTCTCCTCCGCTCCTCTGACCCTCTCCTCTGCTCCTCAGCTCCTCTGACCCTCCTCCTCTGCTCCTCTGACCCTCTCCTCTGCTCCTCTGCTCCTCTGACCCTCTCCTCTGCTCCTCTGACCCTCTCTCTGCTCCTCTGACCCTCCCCTCTGCATCCTCTGCTCCTCTGACCCCTCCCTCTGCTCCTCTGACCCTCTCCTCTTCATCCTCTGCTCATCTACTCCTTTCCTCTGCTCCTCTGACCCTCTCCTCTGCTCCTCTGACCCTCTCCTCTGCCTCCTCTGCTCCTCTGACCCTCTCCTCTGCTTCTCTAACCCTCCCCACTGCTCCTCTGACCCTCTCCTCTGACCCTCTGACCCTCTCCTCTGCTCCTCTGACCCTCTCCTCTGCTCCTCTGACCCTCCCCTCTTCATCCTCTGACCCTCTCCTCTGCCTCCTCCTCTGACCCTCTCCTCTGCTCCTCTGACCCTCTCCCCTCTGCTCCTCTGACCCTCCCCTCTGCTCCTCTGACCTCTGCCCTCTGACC
This sequence comes from Periophthalmus modestus, assembly GCA_019594935.1. NCBI lineage: Eukaryota > Metazoa > Chordata > Actinopteri > Gobiiformes > Gobiidae > Periophthalmus > Periophthalmus modestus. The sequence goes on from JAIEZT010001390.1 coordinate 4,727,966, forward strand.
CTGACCCTCTGCTCCTCTGACCCTCTCCTCTGCTCCTCTGACCCTCTCCTCTGCTCCTCTGACCCTCTCCTCTGCTCCTCTGACCCTCTCCTCTGCTCCTCTGACCCTCTCCTCTGCCTCCTCTGCTCCTCTACTCCTCTGACCCTCTCCTCTGCTCCTCTGACCCTCTCCTCTGACCCCTCTCCTCTGCTCCTCTGACCCTCTGACCCTCCCCTCTGCCCCTCTGCTCCTCTGACCCTCCCCTCTGCTCCTCTGCTCCTCTGATCCTCCCCTCTGCCTCCTCTCCTCTCTCTGCTAATCGTACAAAATGGCTGCCTCTCCTGTGTTTTAAACCTTTCCAGTCCATGTACAGATATAAGTTGATTTACATAAAAACGTGTTTACATTTGGTACATTATTGCTTCTTAGCTTCCGGCCTCTTCACTCTGTAATCTCTCAGCTCTGAACAGTGGTTTGAAAATCGCTGAGAGAATCATTTTGAGATTTGTTTGTGAGAATCGTTTACGTCGTTTGTGGCTTTAATGTTAAACGTTTTCACAGCAGAGGAGCTGGAGTGGGCCTCGAGTGGTCATCTCCTGTGTTATTATCACTATTATCACCATAGGAACCTGCTCCTTTGGACCCTGGTTTAGTCCTGGTTTAGTCCTCTGGTTTAGTCCCTGGTTTAGTCCTGGTTCAGTCCCTTTTAGTCCTGTTTTAGTCCTGTTTTAGTCCTCTTTTCCTCTCCTGGTTTAGTCCTGGTTTAGTCCTGGTTTAGTCTTTTCCCACGTTCTTCCTGTGTATTTCCCATGTTCTTCTCCTGTATTTCCAATGTTCTTCCCATATTCTTCCTGTGCATTTCTCATGTTCTTGCTGTGTATTTCCCATGTTCTTCCCGTGTATTTCCCATGTTATTCCTCTACATTTCCCATGTTCTTCCCATGCAATTCCCATGTTGAACCTGTTTGAATTTCGTTGAGAGAATCATTTCTTCCTGTGTATTTCCCATGTTCTTCCTGTGCATTTCCCATGTGGCTTCCCGTTGCGTTTTCACAGCAGAGGAACTGTGCATTTCCAATGTTCTTCCTGTGTATTTCCCATGTTCTTCTCCTGTATTTCCAGTGTTTCTTGTGTGCATTTCCCATGTTCTTCTTATGTATTTCCCCATGTTCTTCCCGTGCATTTCTCATGTTCTTCCCGTGTATTTCCCATGTTCTTCCAGTGCCTTTCTCAGTGTTCTTCAGTCCTATTTCCCATGTCCTTCCTTCATTTCCAGGTTTCAGTCCTGTGCATTTCCCAGGTTCAGTCCTGTGTATTTCCGTGTTCAGTCCTGTGCATTTCTCATGTTCTTCCCGTGTATTTCCCATGTTCTTCCTGTGCATTTCCCAGGTTCTTCCTGTGCATTTTCCAGTCCTGTTTCTTCCCTTGTTCTTCCCATGTATTTCTCATGTTCTTCTTATGTATTTCCCCTGGTACTTCCCATGTTTATTTCTCATGTTAGTCCTGGTTGTATTTCCTGGTTTAGTCCTGGTATAGTCCATGTTAGTCCTGGTATATCCCATGGTTTAGTCCATGTTTAGTCATGGTTTAGTCCTGGTTATTTCCCTGGTTCAGTCCGTGTATTTCCCCTGGTTTCCTGTGTAGTCCCATGTTCTTCCTGTGTATTTCTGGTTCAGTCCTGGTTCAGTCTCATGTTCAGTCCCGTGGTTTTCCCATGTTCTTCTCCTGTTCTTCCTGTGCATTTCCCATGTTCTTCCCGTGTATTTCCCATGTTCTTCCCGTGCATTTTCCATGTTCTTCCCTTTTTCTACCCATGTATTTCCCATGTTCTTCCTGTGTATTTCCCGTGTTTTTCCCCTGTTCTTCCCGTGTACAGTACTTGCCATGATCTGTTCCTGTGAGCCTGTGGTCCAAATAAAGTTTAATGATCATGTTTGGAGCGTCACTGGACCAAAAGGGTTTAAACAAAATGAGAGTTTGAAGCCGGGGGCCGTTTCATATGTGTGTGTGTCTCTGTGGGCCCCTGGAACTGTGGCCCTCAGACCTGTTATAACACAGCCTGCTGCATTAACACATATGTGTGTCTGTGGGCCCCTGGAGCCGTGTGCTGCATTAACACTGAACTGGAGACAGATCACTTCTCTGCTGGAATGGTCACTACCACTACCACTCTGTGGTGGAACATTATGATCCTGGGCTAAAACTTGAGTCGTATCTAACAGTGGTGGATCTTCAACTGAGATGTGTGTGTGCGTGTGTGTGTGTGTGTGCGTGTGCGTGTGTGTGTGTGTGTGCGTGTGCTGTTGTGCATGTCTCGTAGTGCGACATCTACGGAGGTGCTAAAGTCGTCTAAAACATTTTAAAATCTTGTGCAAAATTATTTTCACAACTATCAGGTTTATCTCTGGTCTTTGTTGGTTCATCATGTCTATATTATATTATATTATATTTCTATATCACAGGAATAAAGAAAAGTGAAATGTTTCCCCATCAGCCTCAGCACACTGTTGTGGGTTGAGATGTTTAAGAGAAGCTGCTCAGAGCTTCAGGCACATGAACCGTGACAGGACAAAGGGTTTATGAGAGACAGAAACTATACACATTTAAACACATCAAATCAAGTCCTTAAAGGCCTTAAAGGGTTTTGTGTCGTACCAAATGAGACTTTTGACCCAGAAAAACAAACACCAAAAGACTATGTCAAATACTGATACCAGTGGAATGGAGGATTATAGAAATACCACAAGTTTCACTCAAATATGTGTTTTTCCCAAGAACCATCCGATGTGTTTCTCTTTTGATTCTAAGAAAAAGAAAATCTTAGAACTATTATGTATGCAGTTTTTTTTTTTTTTTTTTAAGAGGTCTGTAGAGGCGAGGGTCAGATGGAGCAGAGGAGGAGTCACTGAGGTGATAGTTTATTATAAACAGACTCTGGGGGTTGGGGTCAATTGACACTTGGACTGACCAGAAAATGAGACTGAGTCTCAGAGGCTCAGAGGAGGCACCATCACAACAGTGAAGTTCTCGTTGTGTTTTTGAAACATCAGATCACTGTAGAGTCCTTCTAGTTTAACCTGAGCCGGAGACAGGGCAGAACTATAAAAACATGTCTGAAGAGATTTTAAACGTCATCCGATGTCAGATTGTACCGAGTGTCCACATCTCCCTAGACCCTGTCCTTACCTGTGCTGTCCTGTGTGTGCAGATGAGGCAGAGTAAGCAGAGCGCCCCCTTCTGGAGAGTGTCCTTATCCACGCTGTGCCATTTGGTGACCAGCGTGGACGATGAGGGGTGGAGCCAGGAGCCAGCAGACCAGGAAGTGGAGCAGGAGGAGGCGGAGCTGACTGAGGCAGGCCCCCCGCCCCTCTGAGTGAAGAGCTGTACGGGCTCAGACTGCTGTGCAGAATGCTGCAGAACAGAGAGCAGCGGGTGAGAGATGTTCCTGTATACAAATATACACACATGTGTGTGTATATATATATATATATATATATATATATATATATACATACACACACAAATACATATGTGTGTGTGTGTGTGTATATATATATATATATATATATATATATATATATATATATATATATATATATATATATATATATATATATATATATATATATATACACACACACACACACACAAATATATGCCCCGGGACTCGGGGCAAGTTATAGGGTGTTATATATATATATACAGAAAACATACACACACACACACATGCCCCGGGTGACAAGTTTAAGGGAGAACAGGTACGAGGAGAACATACGAGGAGCTGGGTGCAGGTTAAGGTCCAGAGATGCAGGGAACACACGAGACGGGAACACAGCCGGTACCGAGAGACAGGGTCGGAGACGGGAGTCCAGAGCAGTGCAGGGAGGCTGGATGCTGAGCGGGGAACATGAGCGGGACAACAGGCAGACGAACATGGGCAGGAACAGCCAGTGATGAGCAGTGATGAACAGGACACCAGCAGGACACGGACAAGTAGCACAGCAGAGACACGAGGACAAACAGTGAGGCGAACAGACGACCTGGCAAGAGAGCTGGGTCCTGGCTCCTTTTATCCTCCCGCAGGTGGCGTTGATTGCGCTGATGGGCTGCAGGTGTGTGTGTGGAAGGAGCCAGGACTCCGCCCGCTCCGGAGTCAGGCAGGTGAGGGAGGGGGAGAGGAAAACACAGGAGGCAAAAACAGGAGCAGGGAAGCGTGGATCATGACACACACACTATGTGTGTATATATATATATATATATACACATACATACACACACACACACACACACACACACACACATATAATAACAGTGGTGGGTGTAGTACTAGTGGGTAGTTACAATTGTTCAGGTACTTTTCTAGGAACATACTTTTACTTCTACTCGAGTAATATACTGTACGACTAAAACCAGTCTGTACTAAATCCAAAAGGGCTGAGGTGTCACAAAACATGTTTTCATCACGTCAGATGAAGTAAGTTCTAATTATTATAACTTTACAAACAAACATAACTAGTGACTACACAGGAGGAGGACGGCTCTGGGCTTTGGGGCTCCTTGTGGAGTTTGCATGTTCTCCTCGTGTCACTTTTACTCCTCTCTGTGGCCCAGAGTCCCCTGAGACCCAGAGTCCAGATCTCTGGGACATTTAACTGTTATTAAATATAATAATAATTGTTTTTATGCTCTCCTGTGTCTGTGTCAGCTACAATCTAAATGTCCCTCCTCCCTCCCCCCCTCTCCTCTTCATCCCTCTCTCTCCTCTTCCCCCCTCTCCTCTTCCCCCCTCTCCTCTCATCCCTCTCTCCCCCTCTCTCCCCCCCCCTGTGCCAGTTACAGTCTGACTCGATGGAGTTTCAGGAGGAGAACCCTGTTGTTCCTCTGAAGAGAAAGTATCCGTACATCTTAAAGAGACAGACGCAGAGACCCAAGTCCAGACGGCCGTACATCCTGAAGAGGAGTCCTGTTTACTGAGTGCCCCCGAACGCGCCGCGACGCTCCCTACATCAGGGCGACGCTCCTCAAGACACCGCGATGATCTTAAAGGCACGGCGACGCTTTTAAAGGCACCGCGATGCCCCTGAACGCACCACTGTCTGTCTGTGTGGCCTGTGTCTGCAGTGCACTGTCATAAACAACATCTACTGCAGTTACAAGGACTGAGGTTATAGACACATATACACATAAAGTATATATACACACACACATATACACACATACACTGTCACCCTTGGCACCTGCTATCCCCAGCGGTCTCCCATCCAAACTTCCAAGATCTGACGAGACTGGGCGTTGACAAGCAGGTGTTGAACAGCAGCGTGAAGTGTCTTGCTCAAGGACACAACAGCAGTGCAAACGGGTTAGATCGGGATTTGAACCTCCGCTGCCCTAGTGAACATAACTGAATCATAGTGCGATTACGAGGCCGGCGTCCTTGTTCGTGCCGGTAGGTGTTGTTTCTGCAGCGTCTCAGAGCTTTTCTTTGGTTTGATGTTTGAACCGTTTTGTGTCGAACAAATGTGAAAAAACTGTTATTTCAGAAATATATTTGCTGCTGTTTGGTTTTGGGAAAGATTAAAGTGTAAATGATTAAAACATGTGCCACTGTTTCTTTACTTACGTTATAAATTGGGTTCACGTGACATCGCAATATTGTAGAATGCCTGGAGGTGAATTACATGTATGTCTGTGATGGAATGTTCAGCGGTTTCCATGGTGACTCAATGCACATATTAGCAAATACTGCCCAAAAAGTCTGAAACTCAAGAAAAAATACAAAATGGATTTAAACAGCACGTTTTCAGGAGCCTGTCAGTTCTTTCTGCTCAGATTGAAATCTAATTTGAGCAGCAGAGCGTCAGACAGAGCAGTGCCTACAGTTAGCATCGCACTTCCAGGGATTGTTGATGACATCAGCTGCGAAGTTTCAGTAGAGTTGTTAAGTGTGATATCATTTCTGGGTCGATTGAAAACATATTTTCTCTCCTTTTAGTGACAACAAATCTGACGTTTAACAGAGATGGCAGTGGTTTAAAGCTAACGAGGCTGTTAGCATGAAGCTACGGGTATAATAAAGTGGACGAGGGAGGCTGAGGTCGGCTAGGCTAAACTAGCATTAGCGGTGAGCAGCAGTTAGTGAGATACACACACTGGTAATCCTACGTTATGATAGATTATTCTGACATTACTGACATATTTGATACAGTTTGTGGTTAAAGATACGTTTTATGAAAGGAGTGTCTGTGGTTCGATGAATAAAGCAGCTGTGAAGTTTCTGGTTGGACCCGGAAGTGACATCATCGCTTCACAACTCTGTGGTTTAACCTGAGCTGGAGACAGGTCCTCAGGAGGAGTTCTCTGAGTAAATGTCACGCTGCAGATGGACCTGGTTTATGCTTTAATATCTCTGTGATCACTGGGTCTGTCCACAAACTCTAAATCAGAACATCCAGAGGGACCAAAGATACAGACTGAAAGGTGATTATCGGAGAAAGTGGTGGAGGGCTGGGTCGGCGGTGGGCGTTCGGGCACAGGACGACGTGGTCAGATGTCTTGTCGTCTTCGATGTTTCCATAAGTCGTCCATCATGTCGTGTTCTGGCCAGATCGTCAGCGTGTCCTCGTGGGTCAGTCCGCTTCGTACTCAGTTGGTCTTTCTTGCTTTTCGCCAGATTTTGCTCCTTGGACTATCTGTGCACCTCCACCTCCGACCCAGCTCACCTCGTCCTGTGCTCGAACGCCCACCGACGAACCATTCCTCCACCACTCGCTCCGACAACCATCTTTCATTTTGTATTGTTAATAAACTCTGTTGAACTGTTTCCCGAGTCTGTATCTTTTGGTCCCTCCAAAAACTGTCCCTGATGGGCTTTTTCTCAACGCACAAAACAGTGCAGATCGAAGAAGACATTGTAATAAACGTCAAGACGGAGAAGAAAGCTACTTACAAAAGAAAAGTAAATTAAAAAGTTTTATAATTCTCTAATACTTTCTGTAGATGTGAGTCTGGTCACTGGTGAATCTCCAAGAGTTCAGATGGCCGTGATTGACAGGTGGATTAGCCAATCAGAGACATGCATGGTCCATCTGTATCAGTAAAAAAATAAAGTGCAAAAATATCACAAGGGACTGAAAAACATGGCGGATTTTTGCAGAATCAATGAGAGAAGGACTAAACTCTATCGGTCGCAGTGACGCATTCTTGGCATTAGATGTCAGCGTTGCTCCGCTTTCAGATTTCAGAAAACAATATGAATCATATAAAATCACACTGTGTACACTATCCCAAAAATAACATCACATTTCATTATGCAGAAACATAATAATAATCAGTCAATAGTTTCTGCAGCAAAAGACTGAAATCATCTTTAAACTTTAGACTTTTAAACTTCTCTCGTTTTTACCTCTGTCGACTACTACAGTACTAACATTTCAAACTCCATTTTGATACTAAAGGAATAGACTCGATACTGAATCTGATTCTGATACCACAACTTTCTTTAGACAATGTACTGTGATTTTCCACATTAAATAGTAGTACTTTCTTTTCTATTCCCATGTGTCTTATATCTGTGTAATCTCTCAGTGTACAGTAGGTTCATAGTGGTCCATGGGTGTACACTAGTCTATGTGTCTTATACTTCTGATACAGCTCAAGATCATTCTAGTGTTCCAGTGTGAGTGTGTCTGCAGTGACTCTCTCTACTGTTCACTTCATTTTCTTGTTTTAGTTGCCAGGTACAAACTAAATATTTCTCAGAGTTGTAGACTTTTATACTTATACTCTCTCACATTCTCGTTTAAGTGTTTGGAGCTTTTACAGTTGAAAAAGGTCCAAAGGTTGTGATATCATCTGCATAAGCTCCAGAAAACAGCCTGGATCGTTCTGTGCTCACTGCTGTAGAGGCTAAAAACCACCAGAGGGCAGTGTTTCTCCATAAATCAACTGCCTTTCTGCCTTTTCTCTAAAACAATGAGCAAATGTGAGCAAACAGAGAACACTGAGCAAAACCCAAGCAATAATGACAACTAAAAACATTATAAAAAACTAAAAGGATGAAATGATGCTGCTGTCCCACTTTAAAGGTCCTATATTACACAAAATTGACTCCTGTGAGCATTGAGTCATGTTATAATGTTGTTACCGCCTCAAAAACAGACCTGGAGTTGTGTTTTGTTTCACTCACACATGTTTGAGAAACTCTTTATTATTCGTCTGTCCACATCTCCAAAGCTCAAAATGCTCTGTTCCACCTAGTGATGTCATGAAGTGGTAGTTTTCAAGTTAGCTGCTACATTTTACCTTTATTTCAGTGGAGATTGGCAATTTCAGGGCTGAAATTGACCAGATGATTCAAGTGAAGGTGTGTGGAGTTTAAAAACACAGCGGAGCACTTCCTGTATTACCACATGACATCACAAGGTGGAACAGAGAGTTTTGAGCTTTGAAGATGTGGACAGACTCATAATAGTCACTCAAACGTGTGAATGAAACAAAACACAACTCCAGGTCTGTTTTTGAGGAGGTAACGACATTATAACATGACCAAAGCTCTTAAGAGTCAGTTTTGTGTAATCTATGATAGAAAAGTTACACAGTTCACCTTTAATTTTGGAAACATCAGCTTGCTTGTTAGTGTATAAAGGCCTCTTGAGGTCGTGTTAAGAGGAGACACACAACAGAACCGGCTCCTCCAAACTTCATTCTCACTGTGTGATTACTGCGAGAAAGAAAACAAACTGTGAATGAGTTTTTCACACCAGAAGAAGACGAGACAGGAGCAGTCGGTTTGTCATCACTCTAAACTCGTGAGTTTACAGGGTCCTTCATGGTTTGTTTTAATGATAGAGAGGAGCAGAGGGTCAGAGGAGCAGAGGAGCAGAGGAGCAGAGGAGAGGAGCAGAGGAGCAGAGGGTCAGAGGAGCAGAGGAGCAGAGGGTCAGAGGGGCAGAGGAGCAGAGGAGCAGAGGAGAGGAGCAGAGGGTCAGAGGGTCAGAGGAGCAGAGGAGCAGAGGGTCAGAGGAGCAGAGGGTCAGAGGAGCAGAGGAGCAGAGGAGCAGAGGGTCAGAGGAGCAGAGGGTCAGAGGAGCAGAGGAGCAGAGGATGAAGATGAGAGGGTCAGAGGAGCAGAAGAGAGGAGTCAGAGGATCAGAGGAGCAGAGGATCAGAGGAGCAGAGGATCAGAGGAGCAGAGGATCAGAGGAGCAGAGGATCAGAGGAGCAGAGGATCAGAGGAGCAGAGGATCAGAGGAGCAGAGGGTCAGAGGAGCAGAGGATCAGAGGAGCAGAGGATCAGAGGAGCAGAGGGTCAGAGGAGCAGAGGGTCAGATGGATCAGAGGATGCAGGAAGTACATTCTCTGCTGAGCCCTCTGAATGAGGAGCTTTAGGTCCTGATTGGCTGTAAGATTCAGTCCAAGGCTCCGCCCACGAACCTACGTCACCCAGGCTCCCACACGACAATTCTCCATAAAAATACGAAAACATGATACAAAACTGTTCACTATGGCTTCACAAACCTGATGTGATGTGCAGTAGTTTCATTAGTGGGATGCAGCTGATTATGTTGCGATGGCGCTGAAGGGGGAGAGACAGAGAGCAAAGGGAGGGACGACTCAGAGGGTCAAAAATGATAATACCTCCTCTTTAATACCCCATAGAAGTAAAATACTTCCTCTTTAATACCCCATAGAAGTAAAATACCCCCTTTTTAATACCTCATAGAAGTAAAATACTCCCTCTTTAATATATACATTTGAGGTGAAAAAACACTGTGACTTTGAGAATTCCTTGAAACGCCACAAACGCTGATGGAGCGGCCGTGAGCCACAGTGCACATTACACACATTAATATTCATACAGAGGTAACAGAGGAGTTAATGAACGAAGAAGAGGGGGAGGAAGAGGAGGAGGAAGAAGAAGAGGAAGAGGTGGGGGAGGAGGAAGAAGCAGAGGAAGAGGAGAAGGAAAAGGAGGAGAGAGGAGGAAGAAGCAGAGGAAGAGGAGGAGAAAGGAGGAGGAGGAGAACAGAGGATGAAGAAGCAGAAGAGGAAGAGGAGGGGAAGGAAGGAAGAGGAGGAGGAGGAAAAGGAAGAGGAGGAAGAAACAGAGGAAAAGGAGGAGGAAGAGAGAGGAGGCAGAGGAGGAGGTAGAAGATGAAGAGGAGGAGGAGGTGGAAGAGGAGGAGAGGCTTCATTATTTTAAAGATTTGATCCATTTTAGAGTTTGTGAAAAAGGTCAAATGTACCTTTTAAAATACAAATGTTTAACCTGCTGTGTCCACAGAAGCTGAGCAGAGAGAAAGTCCGATCAAGCACTGGTCTGAGGTTTAAAGCTGCACTGTGGAGCATCTCAGCGTTGTCTCCATGGAGATGTGATCGCTTTGCCTGGAATGTTCAACCATATGGCTTTAAACTTATCCATTACTTATATGATAGAGAGAGGGAGGAGGAAGGGGAGAGAAAAAGGAGGAGAGGAGAGAGGGAGGAGAGAGAGGGGAGAGAGGGAGTGAGAGAGAGATGAGAGGCGAAAGAGAGAAGGTGAGAGAAAAGACAGACACATTTGCTGATGGATAAAAAGCCTGATATTGTTAAAGTTGAATAAATTAATCTCATTTCTACGTTTAATGAGATTAGACTCAGATCATTGTTGCTGCTGATAAATAAAACGTTTAAATATTTGAATAAAACTTTTGACACAAAAACACAAAAAAAGGAGTCAGTTTTCATTTATACTAGAAACACAACTGAACAGAGCAGAGCAGAGCAGGGTTCAGGGTTTGGGTTTTGGGTTTTGGGTCCAGAAATAAGGGTTCAGATTGTAGGGTTTAAGGTTTAGGCTTCAGAGTCTAAGGTTCAGGGTTTAGGGTTTAGGGTTTAGGGTTCAGAGTTCAGGGTTTAGGGTTCAGAGTCTGGGGTTCAGGGTTTAGGGTTCAGAGTTCAGGGTTTAGGATTCAGGGTTTAGGGCTTAGGGTTCAGATTTTAGGGTTCAGGGTTTAGGGTTCAGAGTTCAGGGTTTAGGATTCAGGGTACAGGGTTTAGGGTTCGGAATTTAGGGTTCAGGGTTTAGGGTTCAGGGTTTAGAGTTCAGGGTTCAGGGTTTAGAGTTCAGGGTTTAGGGTTCAAGGTTTAGGGTTTAGGGTTTGGGGTTCAGGGTTTAGGATTTAAAGTTCAGGGTTTAGAATTCAGAGTTTAGGGTTCAGAGTTTAGAGTTCAGGGTTTAGAGTTTAGGGTTCAGAGTTTAGGGTTAGGGGGGCAGAGAAAGAGTGAGAGAGAGAGACACAGAGAGAGCGGGATAAAGAGAGGCTGAAAGAAAGAGTGAGGGAGGGAAGAGAGGAGAGAGCGATATAACAGAGGTGAGCTGTCAGAGCGACTAGAAAACAAACAAGAGGTAAATAGACCGGGACAAGCAGCAGAACAAGCGAGAGAACAAAAGAGGAGGATGAGAGGAGAGAGGCAGAGATAGAGAGGGAGGGAGGGAGAAATACAGAGACAAGGAGCAGAGGAGAGAGGGAGGGAGCGAGGAAGAAAGAAGGGAGGAGAGAGAGAGCAGAGCAGGACAACAGATGACAACATGTGACTCTGCAGCTGTTAATAATGTACAACAAACAAAACACAGAAGAACTAAGTCCCGGGCAAAGCAATGACATCGCCATGGAGACGGGTAAAGCCACACACTGCAGCTTTAATTTTGATGACATGTCAGTGGGAAAAATGGTTTGTTTCTGGATCCAGGTGACTCTTCTCCACTGCTGATGATAACTGCGCAAAAACACTACAATCACAAAACGGCATTAAAAAAGAAAACACCAGCACAGTTTGGGGCAATCAGAGATTTTATTTATTTAATTACTAAACACTTTTCACGTTCGTAAACAAAGACATCTGGGACAGAGTTTTGGCATTTCAAAATATGTGACGGATTTTGCGCTAACGACCAAACAGCTAGCAACATCTGCCGTCGGACTCGAACGTTAGCTGAAGGTTTGATCATGCAAAAACAAGTCTCCACATTAGCTCCACTTTAAACTCACTCAAACGTTTTGGACAGTTTGGATTTGTAATGATTCGTCTCGGGTTCTTTCAGATTTTAGAGATCACATTTTATTTTCAGCACAACAACGGCATGGTAAGACGGAAGTACAGACATTTCGTAGCCCTGTTTCAATCATCGACCCAACCTGCACACTCTTAAAGCCACAGTGTGAAACTTTTGGCTAAATATAGACAAAATAGATAGTATAGTTTTGTCTCTTTGGGTGTTTGCATCTCCATAAACCTGACTCCTTTTTGGTCTGGAGAAGGGCCTTCTGCTTGTTTCCATGGAAATGTGTCTAATCTATACCCAAGGAGAATGTTCCAAAGTATGTTTTTTTTAACTTTCCGTTTCAATGAATCATGCAGGAGACATACTATCACTTTAAAGCAGAACTAAGTAACATTTACCTCACTAAATGTCTTCGTAAGTCTCTGTGATGGTTCAAGTGGGACTAAAGGGGTCTGGAGGACTAAAGAGGGGAGTGAGTGCTCTATCAGTTAAAATACTTAGTTCTGCTTTAATTATGGGTTTGACTTAAAAAGCACATGGCAGATTTTCATGTTTTGCTACTTCTGTGTGACAATACCTGTGGTAAATATGTATCGGTCGCTGTATCGGTCTGTCGTGGTGAAGAAGGAGCTGAGTTGAAAGGCAAAGCTCTTGATTTACTGGTCAATCTTTGTTCCTACCCTCACATATGGTCATGAGCTCTGAGTACTGACTGAAAGGACAAGATCGCAGATACAAGCGGCTGAAATGGGCTTTCTCCGCAGGGCGGCTGGGCGTTCTCTTACAGATAGGGTGAGGAGCGGGGAGGAGCTCAGAGTAGAGCCGCTGCTCCTTCACGTCGAAAGAAGCCAGCTGAGGTGGCTCGGCCATCTGCTCAGGGTGCCTCCCGGAGGCCTCCCTCGGGAGGTGTCCCGGGCATGTCCCACCGGGAGGAGGCCCCGGGGAAGACCCAGGACAGGCTGGAGGGACTATGTCTCTCGGCTGGCCTGGGAACGCCTTGGGGTCCCACTGGAGGAGCTGGAGGACGTGTCTGGAGTGAGGGAAGTCTGGGAGTCCCTGCTTAGACTGCTGCCCCCGCGACCCGGCATCGGATACGCGGAAGAAAATGGATGGATGGATAAATATGTATCATAATAATAATCATATTATCATATTATTATATAATATCATCATAGCGCTATATGAATCATTATTGTTCATCCACACTTGATGGTACCTTACACTTGTAACAGCTGTTTTATCAAAGGCTGCTACACATGAAGTCGATTATTCGATCATTCACACGCCACACATGTGGTTGATGGTAAACTACTAGTGTCTTGCCTAAGGAACGACAAAACTTGGTCCAAGCTGGACTCGATCCTGACCAAAGCTTGGGAGGCTGCCAGTTTGCGCCACTCGAGCCCTGTTGCCCATCATCAGAGGCAGGCCGACCAACAGTGATCATTACAGCATTGAAATTTTCATACTATAAAAAGAAAGGTGATTATTTCTCTGAAATTTCTCTGAAATGAGCCCAATACTCTGATCTGATTGGGCAAAACATCAGAATTACGATTAAATGTCTAACCTGTTACCATGCTGTTACTGTGCTGGTGTTAGGTCCATGGTTTCACCTCTGAGAGTTGAATAATTCTGACTTTACAAACTCCTTTTGTAGAGATCACAAAGGTAACATATCATCTGTCTAATTTGAGACATAGACTGTATATATAAATGGACATAGCTAACCTGCTAGCCGCTGCGTTCCAAGTAGGAAGTGATCGTGGACCTGAGATGGCTCCATCGACTGGCTCCAATTCATTTTCTACTGAAAAACCATGTCCCCTCTCTCTGTAACTGCTGCTGTCAGGCTCGTCATTTTGGTCTTAAAATGTTTGTATTAACCCGCTCTACACGATCCTGGGGCCTTCTTTCCCCGAGGTCACTCTCACTAGCGTTAGCAACAAGTTTTATTGACAGTGTTGCCAAGCGCCCACTTCCTGCAAAAAAGTGATGCAGGGGTCAGGGGGCTTTACCTTCAACAACCTCGCTCCTGATTGGCTCTTTGGTTGAGCACCCAGGTTTCCATATATGCTCCCGTTGCAGATTAGCCGCTATAACCGCTAGCCTCGACGAGCTTCTTTTCACTGGAGCCGAACGCTGTGGGTGACGTCGCGCTCACTTAGTCCACTTCTTTATACAGTCTATGGTTGGAGATAGCAAAGTTAGCCTTACAGTTTTTAACAGGGAAAAGTCGCCGACCCAATTCACAAAATCACTTCAATATTAATTTCCGATTTGGAATTTCTACAGCTCAAAACATGACATTTAAAGGACATTTTTATAGAATTGCTTTCAGAAAACCCCAAAACATTTAGAAAAAACATGCCCTACACAAGTCCAACCACGCCCCTCATAAAGACAGAACATTCAGGTAGAAAAACTGCTGCTTCTCTGGCAAAAACAGGATCAATAAATACATACAAAATAAATAAATAGGAAATTATAACAACTCATTATTAATATTATTATTATTAAAGGTGCATTACGTAACATTTCTGGCTGAGAGTATGCCACCTGCTCGTCTCCATTCAATTCATGTGCATCATTCAGGATATTTATCTTGTTTTTATTTCATTAGTGGTGATTTTATTGCTCATAAAACAGTGTGAGTGTGGTCGCCTCTCCGCAGATCTGACTTGTAGCCTGGCCTAGATGTGGCGCCACCTACTTGTCTGCATGGAGAGGTTTATTAGTGCTATACTGTGGAACATTCAAGGCAAAACAGAAACATCTCCATGGAGACAAAAAGGTGGCACTTTTACCTTCGGCCAGAAAAGTTCCGCAGTGCAGCTTTAGGTGATATAAACGGGTGCAGTCATTGGCTCGGAGGTTGTGTCGTCCATATACTAATACTTCGAATTATAATCCATTCTTTTTGATTCGCCGTGACAACAATCCTCACGCATTCAATATCGAACGCGATTTTCCGGTCCACGTCCTGCACCTCAACGTTCCCGTTTTTAAATTCTCCGATCGTAATAAAACTGGAGCACTGTTTACCCTTTTTAGTCCCGACCAATTTCTCGCCAACTTCCAGCGCTCCATGATGCAAGATGTCGCTCTGTCTGTCGTCCGATCCCGTGGCGATTTTGATTTTACTGATTTTGATCGATTTGTTGAAAACGATCATGAAAAAATCGCCGGTCGCTGGCGGTTTACCCCAAAAATACTCGTCCACGGTGCTGTACGCTTTCGTGGCGTCGTAATTCTCGAAAACGTTAATATTCGTGAATAAATTTGCTGGGGGGTTGTCGGGAATATCAAGCGAATCCTCTTCGAAATCGTCGTCTTTTAGCTTGTTTTCTGCTCCTTTGTACGAAGAGTAGTATCCCATGTGTTGAAACAGCGACGGTTTGAATCGGATCACGTCTTTTTGAGCTAGCAAACCACGGAAATGTATTAGCAACCAGTCGCATGGCATTTCCTGGTAGAACATTAGCAAAAAGTGTGCTAGCCGAGGCAAATCCCGCGAGTGGTACAGTTTTCCGATGTATCCCAGTTTTGAAAATTCCAGCGTTACCCAATAGGAATTTTCTCGAGATGTGATGACCTTTTTGAGCGCTGTTAGGAAATTTCTGGAACAACGCACGTCGTCTTCCAGCATCATGTAAAAGTCAGATAAGTTTGTGCAAAAGTTGAGCAGAAAAGCGTAGTCCACATTTTGCTTCGAGCGAAATCGGACTCGATCTTCCGGGTCGTTGTAGTTCCGCTTGAGTCCGTCCAGGGATGGGTAGTATTCCTCGGGAGCTTGGATCACCAGTAAACGCCCCGCGATGATGTGATGAGCGAATTTTCGAGTGATTTCCTGGACGAGATATTCGCACCAAACCAAATCGAAATCGGCCAAATGCACCACCACGATGATCTCCTTCAGCTCCTCGTAGCTGGACTGGTCGAAGATGGATTTGATTGTTTCGAGAAGGTAGTTCCCGCGTTTTCGTTTGACAGAGGAGAGGCCAATCGTCAGGTATTCTGCGAAAAACAAAATGAAAATAGTTTTAGAATTACACAAAAACATAGAATTGTACAAAAAATACTCTGAAAGATGACGTGTCAATGTGAAATTATTAAAGACTGAATGATTTCTACAAGTTTAAGGCTTAAAGTGAATATAGATCTTACACTTCTATGGGGTATTTATTGCTAACACATAACATATTTAGATCACTAGATTACTCAAACATGCATAGATGTGTTATGGACATCGTTACCTACAGTGTGTTACCTCATCTGTACTTTGTCATATAGGCTGGTGTAAGAGATGGGCTGGTATGACCCATGACTTCTTGGTCCCAGGTTCTTAACTCATCAGCTGTGTCTGAATGTCGCCCCTGGCTCCTGACCCCTCACTTACTCCACAGCCCTGCTCACTTTAGCTTTAGTGGACTCTATATAACCTCATTCACAGAGAGATTCACACACATCACTACTTTCAGGTCATGTGACTCTGAGTCTGGTTGAAAAAAAGTCTAAAGGCTAAAAAATTCTGTCATAAATAATAATCAGATTAGCCTGGCACAAGTAAATACAGACGAATAATAACCACACCAGCTTTTGTTAAGCTGGATCTCATGTAAATGGATCAGATTTTGAAATGTTTTTTGTCTGACAATATTAGCAACTTCACAGAACAACGGTTTATTCGGAGGATTATTCATAATCAGGATCAAGTTTCTGATTTTGCAGAATACCCCTCTTTAAATTAAGTGAGAATGTCAAAATGGAGGCATTGTCCTGTTCATTAACTTTGGCTGAGTCCTCCTACTACTACTACTACTACTACTACTGCTGCTACTATTATGACTAACTAACTAACCACTGAATTTATAAAGTGCCTTTCATGATTCCCAAAGTGCTTCTCAGTGCATTCTTCATTCACTGCACGCTCACAGCAACTTAAGTTACTACTGTAGCCACAGCTGTCCTGGGACAGACTAACGGACGTGTGGGTGGCAATCTGCACCATCAGCACCTCCCACCATCAACACATCAACACACACACACCACATTCACACTGGGCAACGTGGGTGAAGTGTCTTGCCTAAGGACACAACAACCATAACAACAGTTTTCCCCACTGGTTTTCCACAACTACTACTACTACTACAACTACTACTACTACTACTACTACTACTACTACTACTGCTGCTGCTACTACTGCTACTGCTGCTACTACTACTGCTACTACTACTAGTAGTACTACTACTACTGCTCCTACCTCTACTGCTACTGCTGCTACTACTTCTACTACTACTGCTGCTGCTACTACTTATACTACTGCTACCACAACTACTACTACTACTACTGCTTCTACTATTACTACCACTACTGCCGCTACTACTACTACTACTGCTACTACTATTACTACTACTACTGCTACTGCTGCTACTACTACTGCTACTACTACTACTACTACTACTACTACTGCTACTGTTGCTACTACTACTACTACTGCTGCTGATGCTGCTGCTGCTGCTACTACCACTACTACTACTACTACTACTGCTACTACCACTACTATTTCTACTACTACTGCTACTACTACTACTACTACTACTACTACTGCTACTACTATTACTACCGCTACTGCTGCTGCTACTACTGACAGAGTAAATGATGAGTACTGCACTTTACAAACTTGATCAAATCTCTCAAAGCTACACTGTACTCGAGCTGCTTGTGGTCACAGCTGCCCAGACTGACAGAAATAAGGCTGCCAATCTATGCCATCGGCCTACTACTACCTTATACATTTAAGTCTTAGATGTGATGTGACAGTAGTAAGTAGGACGTAGGTTTAAAAGTACTTCGACTACTACACACAGCTTGAATCAGATACAGTATTTGCTGTGTCGGTTGCAGCAGATGGATGGCTGTGTTTACCGTAATGTTTGTCATAAAGGCGCACCGAGGAGCACTTTGTTTTTACGGCTCACTTTGAATCCACATGTTTCTGTCTCTGAAGAGCCTTAAAATCTTCTACAGAACAGACTCAAACTGCTACGAGAGGAGCTGGAATACTCGCCGTGAGAGCGGGTACCACAATTCAAAGTTTTTAAACGTACTTTTATATTGAGCTAGTGAATCCAGAAGGAGTCTCCTCAGAGCGACTGTGAGCTCCATAAAAACTACAGCCTGGAAATGTGTCGTCACATCTCACAGAATGTTCAGTGAGTCTAAAGTTAAACCGATGGAGATTTTCAGATGCTAAACACCAGCCTTAGCGTTCATTCAAATGTTTTCCGACTCTACAGAGTGATAGATGTATTTATCAGCAGTGACGCAGCGGTTTATCAGGCTGTTCCACTGCTCGTTTGTTCGTTTACTTTCTATTATTGTTTTGCCTAATGCATCTCTATCATAGTCAGTATAAAGAAGTCGACAAAGTGAATGTGACGTCACTCAGAGCCAGGGCCCCGATGCCACCAGACTGGCCCTGCCCACAGTGTTCTGCTCCAGTCAAATGAAGCTCATGGAGGCTGCAGTTCTGGGGTGAATTTGGAGCCGAGTTCCATATTTGGAGTTCCGACTTCTGTATCATAGCAACCAAAGAGCCAATCCAGAGTGACTCAGTGTTGTGGGTAACGCCTCTTCCCTCTTGCACTGCTGGTTTAGCATGGAGCAATTTATTTTTTTGATTTGCAATTTAGGTTTCAATAGTAGCAGCTTTTACACAGAATAAGACCTGATGGAGACACAGGGAGGGCATCTGACACACAGGGACATTTCAGAACATGTTTGCAGAGGTCTAAACTCCAGGACTAGCAGCTTCTACACAGAACAAGAGGTGCAGAGGTCTGTACTCAACTCTCCCATGAATGGCTGTTACTTTCTGTACCCACTTTTTCTCAGTAAATATCCTGTACCAATTTTTCTCCAGTTAATACTCTTTTCCTGGTATTCAGTGTCCCCGCTAAGTATCTGTGGGTAACTTTCTGTACCCACTTTTCCCTCCAAGAAATAGCTAGTCCCACTGACCACCAGTATTTACACTTTACATGGCTTTCTTTCCTCTTTTATTTTTAACATTTTTATTACTATGGCAACGGTCTTAATTTTTCATCATTCTGAAACCCATGGATGCACCACTTCCAATCTATAACCTGTACCCACTCTCCCACAGTATATAGTTTATTCTTATGTATTTAGCCTGTGTACTTCCTTATGAGCGGCGTTCCTGCTAAGTATCTGTAGTACTCACTCTTTCTCGTGAGCGGCGTTCCTGCTAAGTATCTGTAGTACTCACTCTTTCTCGTTAGCGGCGTTCCTGCTAAGTGTCTGTAGTACTCACTCTTTCTCGTTAGCGGCGTTCCTGCTAAGTATCTGTAGTACTCACTCTTTCTCGTTAACGGCGTTCCTGCTAAGTATCTGTAGTACTCACTCTTTCTCGTGAGCGGCGTTCCTGCTAAGTATCTGTAGTACTCACTCTTTCTCGTTAGCGGCGTTCCTGCTAAGTATCTTGTCTGTAGTACTCACTCTTTCTCGTTAGCGGCGTTCCTGCTAAGTATCTGTAGTACTCTCACTCTTTCTCGTTAGCGGCGTTCCTGCTAAGTATCTGTAGTACTCACTCTTTCTCGTTAGCGGCGTTCCTGCTAAGTATCTGTAGTACTCACTCTTTCTCGTTAGCGGCGTTCCTGCTAAGTATCTGTAGTACTCACTCTTTCTCGTTAGCGGCGTTCCTGCTAAGTATCTGTAGTACTCACTCTTTCTCGTGAGCGGTTTCCTGATAGGTATCTGTAGCTCACTCGTAGCTTTCGCTAGTTAGTACTCACTCTTTCTGAGCGGCGGTTAAGGAGTCTGTAGTACTCACGCTCTTTCCTCGTTAACGGCGTTCCTGATAAAAGAGAATCTGTAGTACTCACTCTTTCTCGTTAGCGGCGTTCCTGCTAAGTATCTGTAGTACTCACTCTTTCTCGTTAGCGGCGTTCCTGCTAAGTATCTGTAGTACTCACTCTTTCTCGTGAGCGGCTTTCCCTTATAAGTATCTGTAGTACTCACTCTTTTCTCGTTAGCGGCGTTCCTGCTAAGTATCTGTAGTACTCACTCTTTCTCGTTAACGGCGTTCCTGCTAAGTATCTGTAGTACTCACTCGTTTCTCGTTAGCGGCGTTCCTGCTAAGTATCTGTAGTACTCACTCTTTCTCGTTAGCGGCGTTCCTGATCGGTTCATCTGTAGTACTCAGTCTTTCTCGTAACAGCGTTCCTGCTAAGTGATCTGTAATACTCACTGTTTTCACTCGTGAGCGGCGTTCCTGCTAAGTATCTGTAGTACTCACATCTTTCTCGTTAGCGGCGTTCCTGCTAAGTATCTGTAGTACTCACTCTTTCTCGTTAGCGGCGTTCCTGCTAAGTATCTTTAGTACTCACTCTTTCTCGTTAGCGGCGTTCCTTTAAGTATCTGTAGTACTCAGGTTTTCATCATTTTGAAAACTCGTTTACGGCGTTCCTTGCTAAGTATCTGTTTGTACTCAATCTTTCTCGCATTGCGGCTTTCCTGCTAAGTATCTGTAGTACTCACTCTTTCCTCGTTAGCGGCGTTCCTGCTAAGTATCTGTAGTACTCACTCTTTCTCGTGGCAGCGGCTTTCCTGATAAGTATCTGTAGTACTCACTCTTTCTCGTTAGCGGCGTTCCTGCTAAGTATCTGTAGTACTCACTCTTTCTCGTTAACGGCGTTCCTGCTAAGTATCTGTAGTACTCACTCCTTTCTCGTTAGCGGCGTTCCTGCTAAGTATCTGTAGTACTCACTCTGGCAACCTCGTAGCAGGCGTTCCTGCTAATATCTGTAGTACTCACTCTCTTTCTCGTGAGCGGCTTTGTGATAAGTATCTGTAGTACTCACTCTTTCTCGTTAGCGGCGTTTCCTGTAGTACTCACTCTTTCTCGTTAGCGGCGTTCCTGCCAAAGTATCTATAGTACTCACGTCTTTCTCGTTAGCGGCGTTCCTGCTAAGTATCTGTAGTACTCACTCTTTCTCGTTACCGGTGTTCCTGCTAAGTATCTGTAGGGAGCGCACTCATGTTTTCTCGTTAGCGGCGTTTCCTGCTAAGTATCTGTGTGGTACTCACTCTTTCTCGTTACATCGGCGTTCCTGTAGTACTCACTCTTTCTCGTTAGAAAAGTTCCTGCTAAGTGTCTGTAGTACTCACTCTTTCTCGTTAGCGGCGTTCCTGCTAAGTATCTGTAGTACTCACTCTTTCTCGTTAGCCGCGAGGCGTTCCTGCTAAGTATCTGTAGTACTCACTCTTTCCTCGGAGAGCGGCGTTCCTGTAGTACTACACTCTTTCCCTTTCTCGTGAGCGGCGTTCCTGCTAAGTATCTGTAGTACTCACTCTTTCTCGTTAGCGGCGTTTCCTGCTAAGATCTGTAGTACTCAGATCTACTCGTTAGCGGCGTTCCTGTAGTACTCACTCTTTCTCGTTAGCGGCGTTGAGATCTACAAAGAAGTAGCTGTAGTACTCACTCTTTCTCGTTAGCGGCGTACCTGCTAAGTATCTGTAGGTGACGTTGATGGAGCCGGAGAAGTTGCTGAGGAGAGCCGTGAAGCTGTGGACGTAACGCTCCGAGTGAGGGGAATGAGGAGTCCGTGTCCCGCAACTGAGCTTGTCCTCCTCCTGAGAAAAGAGAACAAGAAGAAGACAACAATGAAAAAGTGCAGCTGACAAGAAAAAAAAAGAAAAAAAGACATGATATAGAGAAAAAAAAAACCAAAACTTTTTCCGTGTTTTATTTTTTTGGATGACATTGCTTATTCCATTATTTGCTTGAGCTGCAGAACACACACTTCTCCAATATGTGAGTCACTGGTCCAAGTTCAGATGGGCGTGATTGACAGGTGCACTAGCCAATCAGGAACATGCACGGTCCATTCGTATCAAAACAAATATGGCTGACCAATGAGCTTCTTCATTTCACATGCGTCACTGAAATAGACAAATCTGATTGGACGGTCGTGTTGTGCTAACATGTACCTGTGAATGTCTAGGTTGAGGTCGAAGTACTGCACAAAAAGTGTCAAAAATGCAAAAATATCACTATATATCCTATTTAGGGGTTTCAGCTTTCTGTTATATGGCGCCATTTTGAAGACTTTGGTCATTCAAAAGATACAATATTTAGCTTTGAGTTGTTTATTTCTAGGTTTTCATCATTTTGAAACCCAAGGATAGGTACGACTTGTAGATGCTATGTCTTTGTCTAGAATGTTCATTAGCATCGCGGTCTTTGCGTCCATGAGCAAGACACTTCGACCCAATGTGCGAGTGAGTGGGAGTGGTGGCGGGAGAGGCTGGTGGCACAGAATGGCAGCCAAGTCCCTGTCACCCAGCCCCAGGGCAGCTGTGGCTTGAGAAGCAGTTCACCGAGTCACCGGTCGAGGCCTTTTTAACGACTCAGAAGTATTTAGTATTTAAATCACCCAAAGTATAAATATTGTGCTCACATAACGAGTAAACAGACCGGGTCACTCTGTAAACGACTCTCTGTGGGAATCTAAAACTGGCAACCAAAAAGGCAGAATTTAGTTTAAATAATTCAAGTTTGGGGAGCGGGAGAAATCTGCAGAATGTTTTTTGGCCTTGTGAACAAAAATACTTCCTCACAGTTTATTTCCAGCACTAAACTTCGACATTAAGAGACAAAAAAGCAGCAAAATCCCCAAAGAAAATCTCTCAAACGGATGAGAGGGGAGCGGCGTTTAATAATGAACCTCACTAATCCAACGAGCTGTAAAGAGTTGGTGACTCGGACGTGTCTCGTCTGGAGCGCCTCATGTTAAATGTAACGTGTTTTATTTTTAAATCTTGACAAACGGCGACCGAACGAAACATCAGGAGGATAAAGAGCCGTCAAATCTACGAGAGAAAAGCCGAGAGCCGTCAGATCTACAAGAGGAGAGCTGTCAAATCTACGAGAAGAGAGTCACCAGATCTACAAGAAGAGAGCCGTGAGATCTACGATAGAAAAGCCGAGAGCCGTGAGATCTATGAGAGAAAAGCCGAGAGCCATCAGATCTACGGGAAGAGAGCCAAGAGCTGTCAGACTACAGCAGGACTAGTCGTCACAGAGCGTTAGGCAGATCTGAGCACAAAGAACTGGAGATTTACAACACTAATGTAAGGTCCATAAGACAAGAGGACTAAACCAGGACTAAACCAGCACTAAACCAGGACTAAACCAGGACTAAACCAGGACTAAACCAGGACTAAACCCGGGCTATACTAGGACTAAACCAGGACTAAACCAGGACTAAACCCGGGCTATACTAGGACTAAACCAGGACTAAACCAGGACTAAACCAGGACTAAACCCGGGCTATACTAGGTCTATACTTAGACTAAGTTAGAACTAAACTAGGGCTTTACGTTTAAACCTGGTCTAAACCAAAATTGAAGCAGTTCTCGTTGAGAGTTGAATTTTGCCTAACAAGATCCAAAGACTAAAACAGTGTTACCTAAACCATGGGGAAAATGTATGAATAAGGTCTCACCTGTAAACTAAATGACCTCTGAGGCCACAGCTGCCCTGGGACAGACTGAAGCTGTGAGACTTCACACTGTGCATAGCTTGACTTTTCCATTGAATCTAAATCTGTCTTCTAAGGGACACACAGAGCATCAACAGAGCACTGACCGAAGACGGGGCTTATACAGAGAGAGTTTGTTTCACTCAGATCTGCGAGTACTGCACAGACTCATGAAGCGCCCACGCACTCAACACTTTCAGAGAGAGGAAGGTGAAGTGTCTGGCCCAAGGACACATCGAGTTTATGTACCGGACAGAGCGAGTCAAGCTGTCGACCTTCGAGTTTGCAGATGTGTGCTCTAACCTCTGACACCTACCAGCACGTATCCATCCTAGTACAGGCAATAGTACTGGTAAAAATTATAGTAGTAGTGGCATAGTAGCAGCTTTTTAGTGTAAGTACTCACCAGCACGTATCCGTCCTCCATATAGAGGTTGTAGTAGTAACAATAGTAGTAGCAGCAGCAGTAGTAGTAGTAGTGGTAGTAGTAGTAGCTTTAGTAGTATAAGTACTCACCAGCATGTATCTGTCCTCCATGAAGAGGTTATAGTAGTAACAATAGTAGTAGTAGTAGTAGTAGTAGTAGTGGTAGTAGTAGCTTTAGTAGTATAAGTACTGACCAGCACATATCCATCCTCCATGTAGAGGTTGTAGTAGTAACAATAGTAGTAGTAGCAGCAGTACTAGTAGTGGTAGTAGTAGTAGCTTTAGTAGTCTAAGTACTCACCAGCACGTATCCGTCCTCCATATAGAGGTTGTAGTAATAACAATAGTAGTAGAAGCAGTAGTAGTAGTAGTAGTAGTAGTAGTAGTGGTAGTAGTGGTAGTAGTAGCTTTAGTAGTACAAGTACTCACCAGCACGTATCCGTCCTCCATGTAGAGGTTGAGGAACAGCAGGGAGGTGAGCAGAAGGCCCAGCAGGGGGAGCATGGAGCGCTTCCTCAAACAGCGCATCTTATCCACAGACTTATACAGACAACGCATGATCCACTACAGACGGCAGGGGTCTGAAAGAGAGGGAGACGGGCGGAAGGAAAGAGAGATGAAAGAAGAGGAGGGGGGAGAAGGAGAGCAGGTTAGACATAGCTCATTGGATTATCACACTCACTTTTGGACACTTTTTCACTGATCAATGTAATCCCACATTTGTCCAGGTTTTGGATCAAAAACATTGTCCAGAGCTTTGAGATTCATGAACCCTGGTGACTCTACAAACCCCCAGCAGAGGGCGCTAAAGGTGGGTAAACAGATGAAGCTTGTTAAAGAAAATCAAAGGGAACTTATCTCTTGTCTTTGCAGGTGTTTTTATGGCTCACAAATTCTTGGTGTGAGTGGGCTTGCCTCTCCACAGAGCTGGCCTCTCATTTATAAAACTTTATATAGAATTCCCGCACACAAACATTCTCAAACTTGGTCTCTTCTCGTCGAAGTACAGGTCCTCCTCAGCCAAAGCCCTGACGCCCAAAGGTCAGTTTTGGGACATTTTCACATGTAGATCGCAAACTTAGTGGAACTAAAACTAAATCCTATTAATTTTTTGGCAACTTTAGTGCAAACAAGTAAATCTGCCTCCAGTGGCAGTTTCAAGTAGTTGGTGACATCACACATGACTGCGCTGATTACACCTGACTGCAGGGGCGGAGTCTGAAGTGTTAGACCAATCACACTGCTCCTTATATGCCCCTCCTCCCCCCATGCTCTCTTTAGTCCTCCAGACTCCGCCCCTCCTCCCCCCTCACTCTCTTTACTCCTTCAGACTCCGCCCCTCCTCCCCCATCACTCTCCTCTTTACTCCTCCAGACTCCGCCCCCCCTCCTCCCCCTCACTCTGCTCTTTATTCCTCCAGACTCCGCCCCTCCTCCCCCATCACTCTCCTCTTTACTCCTCCAGACTCCGCCCCTCCCTCCCCCCTCACTCTCCTCTTTACTCCTCCAGACTCCGCCCCTCCTCCCCCCGCCACCTCCTCTTTACTCCTGCAGACTCCCCCCCCCCTCCCCCCTCACTCTCCTCTTTACTCCTACAGACTCCGCCCCTCCTCCCCCCTCACTCTCCTCTTTTATTCCTCCAGACTCCGCCCCTCCTCCCCCCTCACTCTCCCCCTTTACTCCTCCAGACTCCGCCCCTCCTCCCCCCTCACTCCCTCTCCTCCAACTCCGCCCCCCCTCCTCCCCCCTCACTCTCCTCTTTACTCCTCCAGACTCCGCCCCTCCTCCCCCTCACTCTCCTCTTTACTCCTCCAGACTCCGCCCCTCCTCCCCCCCTCCTCTTTACTCCTCCCCCAGACTCACTCTCCTCTTTACTCCTCCCTCCTCCCTCACTCTCCTTTTTTTACTCCTCCAGACTCCACCCCTCCTCCCCCTCACCTCTCTCCTTCTTTCAAACTCCCCCCCTCCTCCCCCCCCTCACTCTCCTCCCTCCTCCAGACTCCGCCCCTCCCCTCCTCCCCCTCACTCTTTTTTACTCCTCCAGACTCCGCCCCTCCCCCCCCTCACTCCTCCAGACTCCGCCCCTCCTCCCCCCTCACTCTCCTCTTTACTCCTCCAGACTCCACCCCTCCTCCCTGCGAGACCCCTGACCACAAATAACCTGCTTGTTTCCATGGAGACAGATGCTTTTAATGTCATGCAGTGGAACATTTCCAGCAAGGCAATAACATCACTATGTAGAGAAGCAGGTGACAGACTCTCCAATATAAAAAGTTCCATATTGCCCCTTTAAATAATTGTTTACTCTTTTGTCCTTCACCTTCTTTTGAACTTTGCATTTTTTCTTTTTTCCCTGTGAGCCTCACCTCAAACTCTCTCTCTTCTCTCAGCAGAAAAACATTATCTGTTGTGAGGGAAGTGGAGCAGCGCTAACTCTCTCCAGCTCCCTGCGCTAACACGGGCGCTAGCTAAAAACCTCCTGGAGCTAAACAAATCCGGTTACTCTGCACATCCACGGAGCCGGCGCTAAATGGGATTATTCCGCCCCAAGCCAAGGCGTGTCGAGTTTTGTGAGTTTTAAGCCATGTTATAATGTTGTTACCTCCTCAGAAACAAACCCGAGTTCTGTTTTGTTTGATTCACACATGTTAGAGAAATCCTGCATGCTCTGATCCACATTGTGATGTCATTATGTGGTCATTTTAAAATTGGCAGCAAGTTTTAGCCTCAGTTGAAGTGATTTACTCCACACTGCACGAGAATAACTTTAAAGGGGCCACATCACACTATTCTCTAATCTGTGTTATAATGTTTCCTCATCACAAACAGACCTGGAGTTGTGTTTTGTTTCATTCACACATGGTTAACACACAATATTTAGGCTGAGTTCTTCTCTCAAACAGAAAACACTCTGTTCCACCTTGTGATGTCATCAAGTGGTAATACAGGAAGTGCTCCACTGTGTTTTTAAACTCCACACACCTTCACTACAATCATTTGGATAATTTCAGACCTGGAATTGCCAATCTCTACAAGACAAAAGTTAAAAGGAGCTGTTAAACTACCACTTTATGACATCACAAGGTGGAACAGAGCATTTTGAGCTTTGGAGATGTAACAGACTAATAATAAAGGGTTACTCCAACATGTGTGAATGAGACAAAACACAACTCCACATCTGTTTTTGAGGAGGTAATGACATTATAACACGACTTAAACCTCACAATACTCAGCACATCAGCGTTTTCTTCATATCAGTTTAAATAAACACAAGTCAAATGATTTAACACTTTCAGACAGTGGAGCCGTTATTCAACCTCAAAGACGTGAGTGTCGTCAAAAGACTTTAAGCCGTGAAATTAATATGACGAGTTTGTGGAGCCGATCCCAAACTAATAATGAGAAGGTTCAGTATGTGTGTATCAGAAGTGTGGTGACTTGTTTAAAAACTCGCTCGTTCTGTAGTGGTGAAAAGCTTGGTGACTTTTCTTGTAGTTCTGTCCCTGTCTGACCCCTGGCGGCCCACAGGAGGCGCTGTGTCTCAGGGGAAATATTTGTTTGTGGAATGTTTGGACTTGTGTTTGGTCCTCAGAGAGAATCCACCAGCAGCACCCAAGGGACCTCCTGTCTCCCACTACACCCCTCTCTCTCTTCCTCCTCTCATCTCTCTCTCTTTACCCCCACCTGTCCTCTCATTCTCTCTTTATTTCTCTCTCTCCCTTCCCTCTCTCTCTTTCTATTTTGTCCTTGCATCTCTCCCTTACTTTATGCTCTTTCACTCTCACCTCCCTCTCTCCTCTCCATCTCTGTCTCCCCTTCCCTTGTCTGTCTTCTCTCCTCCTATCCCTCTCTCCCTCCCTCCCTCCTTCTCTTCCTCTCTCCATGCTCCTGATTCTCTCCCGCTTCTCTCCTCCTCTCTCCTCCCTCCCTCCACGTTTCCTCCTTTTGTCCTCCTCCGTGTCTGCCCCCTCTCTCTCTCTCTCACTCCTCTCTTCCCATCTCAACCCTCTCGTTCTTCCCATCCCCTCTCCTCCCCTCCCTTTCTCTCCTCTCCCCTCTCTCTCTCTCCCTCCTTCCTCTCTCGTTCTCTCCCTCCTCCCTTTCTCTCTGTGCGCTCTGTTCCCTTTTCTCTCCTCCTCTCTCTTTTCTCTTTCCCTTCTCTCTCTCTCTGCCCACTCTGCTCTTCTTTCTCTCCTCTCTCTCTCTGTTCTCTCCCTTCTCCCTCTCTCTTCCTCTCCCTCTCTCTGGCCGCTCTGCTCCTCTTTCTCTCCTCCCTCTCTCGTTCTCTCCCTCTTCTCTCTGGCCGCTCTGCTCCTCTTTCTCTCCTCCCTCTCTCATTCTCTCCCTCTGTCTCTGGCCACTCTGCTCCTCTTTCTCTCCTCCCTCTCTCGTTCTCTCCCTCTCTCTCTGGCCGCTCTGCTCCTCTTTCTCTCCTCCCTGTCTCTCTTCTCTCCCTCCTCCCCTCCCTCTCTCCCTCCTGTTAGCAAACACTTCCAAATAACCTTTTTAACAAACATGTTCAAATCTCCACTTTTCATTCGCGTCCTTCAAAACGACGCTCTCTCCGTTTTAATGGGAAAACCTGGATAAAAAAAAGAGGAGGAGCACTTTGTGAAAGAGAGAGAGAAAAGAGAGAGGGATTTATAATAAACGTGTGAACCAATTCTACCACATTTCATCTGCTTATCGGCTTTTCAATTATTTCCCGTGGGAGAAATGAGAGAGAGAGGAGAGGAAAGATGGAGAGAGAGGAAGAAGAGGGGAGAGAGGGAGGGAGGGGGAGAAAGAGGAGACAGAGATAGAGAGAAGAGAGGAGAGAGGAAGAAGAGGGGAGAGAGGGAGGGAGAGAGAGAAAGAGGAGACAGAGAGAGAGAGAAGAGAGGAGAGAGAAGAAGAGGAGAAGAGAGGGAGAGAGGAAGAACAGGGGAGAGAGAGAGATACTGAGAGAGGAAGAAGAGGGGAGAGAGGGAGGCAGAGAGAGGAGAGATAGTGAGAGAGGAGGGAAAGGGAGAGAGGGAGAGATTGAGAGGAGAAATAAGGAGAGAGGAAGAAGAGGGGAGAGAGAGAGTGAGAGAAGGGAGAGAAGAGAGATAATGAGAGAGGAAGAAGAGAGAGAGGGAGAGAGAAAGGAGAGAGAGGTGAGATAGTGAGAGACAAAGAAGAGGGGAGAAGAGAAAAAGAGGGAGAGAGAGGGGAGAGAGGAGAGAGAGTGAGAAAGGAAGAAGAGGGGAGAGAGAGAGAGAAATACTGAGAGAGGAAGAAGAGGGGAGAGAGGGAGGAGAGACGGTGGCAGAGAGAGGAGAGGTAGTGAGAGAAGAGAAAGAGAGGACAGAGGGACAGAGAGAGGAGCGAGTTAAATAGGAAGAAGCAGGGTGAAAGGAGAGAGGGAAAGGGGAGGGAGAGATAGGGGAGCGAGACAAATGGGAAAATGAGCGAATGGGAGAGAGACAGAGAGGGAGGGAGGAGGGAAGGAAGAGATGGAAAAGGAAAGAGAGGAGAGAGAACAAAAGAGGAGAGAAGAGAGAGTGGGGAGAAAGAATAAGAGAGAGTGAGAGAGAGAGAGAGAGAGAGAGCAGAGGGATGGAAAAAAGAGTGATAGAGACAGACGGCTGCACCTGGGCGATACGGCGCTCTGCAGATAATCAGTTAAGCTGTAGATCTGCAGTGGTTTTCTGTCGCGCCTCCAGACACGACAATGGATTTATTTCAAAATAAAAGTCCTCAGGCAGTACTGAGACAGTGAGAATAGATTTACCTTCAAAATAAAAGCTCCACAGACACAGGCTGGAGTCAAGATGAACGCACTGTCGATGGAGTCATTCAAAATAAAAGCCCACAAAGGTAGAAGTCAGGACGCAGAGACAAAGAATGGATTTCCTTCAAAATAAAAGTCCACAGACACAAGCAGAAGTCAAGATTGAAAGAGTGATAATGGATTTCCTTCAAAATAAAAGTCTCAGTCAGGATGGAGACATTTTAAACAGATTCCTTCATAAAAAGAGTCCACACACAAGCAGAAGTAAGGACTGAAAAAATGACAAAGGATTTTCATTCAAAATAAAAGTCCACATGCAGTATTGAGACAGTGAATGGATTTCCTTCAAAGTAAAAGTCTCAGTCTCAGCATTAGCATGTTTCAGGACACGCAAAGATGCTTCACAGATCTAATTTTAAAACTGTCAGTAAAGAAGAGAATGGGTCCTGTCAAAATAAAAGTCTACAAGATTCAGGGCTGAGCTGATAAAGAAAACTCTCCTGGGAATGAATCATATGTTACACTTTTATTTTGAAAAAAAAAAAAAAAAAGTTTGGTAAAATCTATTTGCCAGACCGTCAGAAGACACTTGATTTGATCAAATATCAAACAGCAAGGTACTGCCACCCATGTAAAGACAATACTATTACTCTATAATCATGCTGTGGTGCTGGGGTTAAGAATTTGCCTTGGAACTGGAGAGTTGCTGGTTCAAATCCCAACTGAGTTTTTATGTTATATTCAGCATAGAACCACCCAGACATGAAAACTCCAAGCCAAATAGATCCAAAGATCTACCGTGTAACTTTTTCTTGTTGCGGGTCTGCCCCCTCATCTCCATGGTGACGTCATCACTTTGCCTGGAATGCTCCACAGTACGGCATTAAACCTAACTTATGATCTTGGACTTAATAATTCTTAGGTGTTATTACTTGAAATATGCACGTAACAACATGCAACAACAGCAGTACTTTTATTGTGAGGGGGGGGGGTCGCCTCTCCACAGATCTGACCTTTAACTTGACCGGCAGGCTTGTTTCCATGGTGACAGATAACATCACCATAGAGACAAACACGTGGCAGAACATCCATCAGAACATTTTCATAGCGCAACTTTAAAGAACTTAGTTTTACTAAATTTACTCACAGAGAAGAGAGATGGGCAGGGATAGGGGGTAGGTGAAAACTGGAATTTTCCGAGCACTCAAAAAGCCTCTAATGAAGAAGCGCTGGTTCAGAACTCGTATAAATCAGAAGAACATAACGTCCCCTTTAAGATACATCCACACAGTTACTGCAGTGTTCATGTTATAATTATAATAAAAGGCCTAATTACACTAATGATTTGATTAGCAGCACACAGCGGGATCCGTCTTATCAAACTGAACAAGTGGGTTTAATTGAAAAGTGCTTTTACACAGAAGTCGTTCAAACGCAGCGGCCCGGAGTCGCGCTCGGGATTAGCACGAAAATGATGTTCTTTAAATGTAAATCCGAGTGGAGCGATATCACTCAGACTAAACACATTTACGGATTACGGCTGGGATTAAGACGGGGAATATCACTGGGAACTGACACGAGCATGTCTTTGTCCATATATTTGCAGACGTGGAAAGTAGCCTAAATAGTTATAAATACTTCTACTTTTTGGAGAAGACTTTTTCAACCTGTACTACCTACTAAAGCAGTTGAACGTGACCAAATTAGAAAAGGTAAGGCTAAAGCTTGTTCGATTTGCCTTTCCCCTGTAATGCCGACGTTTCCTCAAAAGGTGGCGCACCTCAGCTACATCAACCTTGTTTGCGTGTATTTTCAAGGTGCATTGTGGGAAATTTTGAGTGCACTACTTTTCCACTCACTAGCCATTCAAACTCTACTCAACAGTGCCCCCTGTAGGTATAGTGTAGTGATAACCTGTGGACCTGGTTTACAGTTAATATCTGATAATGAGACGATTCTTTCTGGGCTGGATCTCCTGGGAGCTGCAGTACCTGGAGCTGCCACTAGTCGGTCTCGCCCCGACACTAAGGGGGAGTGTCTCATGCAGGTCTTATTCTAGATTCATGGCTGACACACACCACATTAGGTCACTGTGGTAGAACTTGGTCTTCCTCTTGTCACCTCTCCTCTCCTCTCCCTCTCTTTCTCTCTCCTCTCTCTCACCTCCCCTCCTTTTCCTCTTGTCACCTCTCTCTTGCTCTTCCTCCTCTCTTATCACCCCTCTCTCTCTTTTTCTCTCCTCTTCATCTTCTCACCTCTTCTCTCTCTCCGCTCTCCCTCACTCCTCCTCTCCTCTTCTCATGTCACCTCTTTTCACCCTCGCTCTCTCTCTGCTCTTCTTCTTGTCCCTCTTTCCCTCTTTTTCTCCCTCACTCCCGCTCCCGCTCCCCTCCTTTTCCTCTTATCACCCGCTCTCTCCTCCTCTCATCTTGTCACCTCTCTCTCTCCCTTCTCCCTCTTTCTCCTCCTCTTCTCTCCACCACCACGCTTTCCTCTTCACCCCCTCCTTTTTCTCTTGTCACCTATTCTCTCCCACCCCTCTCCTCTTCTTTTTGTCACCTCTCCCTCCCTCTTTTTCTCCCTCCTGCTCCCTCTCTCTAATCGTATCACCTCTCCTCCTCCCCTCCTCTCTCTCTTCCTCCCTCTCCCTCTCTCTCTTGCTCTTGTCACCTCTCCTCTTCCTCCCTTTCCCCTCCTCTCTCTCTTCCTCTCCTCGTCCCCTCCTCTTCTCTCCCTCCCTCTCTTCCTCTTGTCACCTATCCTCCTCCTCCCCTCCTCTCTCTCTCTTCCTCTTGTCACCTCCCGTCCTCTCTCTCTCTCGTCACTTCTCCACCTCCCCTCCTCTCTCTTCCTCCTCTTGTCACCTCCCGTCCTCTCTCTGTCTCTCTCTCTCTCAACTCATCACCTCTCCACCTCCCCCTCTCTCTCTCTCTCACTTCCTCTTGTCACCACTCCACCTCCCCTCTTCTCTCTCTTCCTCTTGTCACCTCTCCTCCCCTCCTCTCTCGTCCCTCCTCTCTCTCTCTCTTTCTTCCTCTCGTCACCTCTCCTCCTCTCTCTCTCTCTCTTCACCTCTAATCCTCTCTCTCCTCTCCTCACCTCTCCTCCTCTCCTCACCTTTCCTCCTCCGCTCTCTCTCTTCCTCTCTTCACCTCTCCTCTCTCTCTCATCACCACCTCTCCTCCTCTCTCTCTCTCTCGTCACCTCTCTCTCCTCCCCTCTCTCTCTCTCTCTCTCTCTCTCTCTCTCTCCCTCTCTTCTCCTCTCATCTCTCCCCTCCTCTCTCTCTCTCTCTCTCTCTCTCCTCTCCTCTGGTCTCCTCTCCTCCTCCTCCTCTCCTCCCCTCCTCCTCTCTCTCTCTCCTCTCCTCCTCTCCTCCTCCTCTCTCTCTCCTCTGTTCTGTCTTGTTCCGTGTTCTCTCCTGTCAAATGCTCTGTCAGCAGCTCCAGCTCTGGCTCTAATGAGACACCCCACCCTCCCTCTCTCCTCCTCCTCCTCCTCTCTCTCTTCCTCCCACTCTTTCACATCCTCTTCCACATATCTTCTTTGTTCTTTCTCTCTCCCCCTCTCTTTCCCTCTCTCTATATTTTTCTGTAACTGTGGCATGTTGTCTTTACCAGCGCTGTCACGATACAAAAACTTCAGACTCCATTTAAAAACTCTCCTCATTTAGACAATAAACTGTGATTTTCAGCATTAAATTGTAGTTCTTTCTTTTCTATTCCCGTGTGGTCCAGGTTTTTTTTACTTCCGTACCAGCGCGGGGATGTGAATATTACGATTATTTATAGATTTTTCATTCATATTTACACATTTTAAAGCCTTTCCTCAAAAGCAGCGTTTCAGTCTTTATAATGTGGGACAGTGAGCACAGAGCAGCTGTGGCCCTGTGTGCGACGACCTGATGGGAACAACATCACAAATAAACATGAAAACATCTGGAGCAAAAAGAGCTCTGAGCCGGTAACTCCCCGTGGAGAGAGGGACCAGAGCACGGAGAGACAGAGGAAGGACGAAGAGAGGAGAGGGGGGAAAGAGAGAGGGGGAGGAGAGAGGGAGGAGGGAAGAGAGAGTCCTGCTTGTGGAGAGAAACCAGAGCAAACCAGGGGAGAGACAGAGAGGAGAGAGATGAGAGGAGAGGGGGAAAGAGAGAGGAGGGAGGAGAGAGGGAGGAGGGAAGAGAGAGTCCTGCCTGTGGAGAGAAACCAGCGCAAACCAGGGAGAGGTAGAGAAGAGAGAGACGAGAGGAGAGGAGGAGGAGGAAAGAGAGGGAGGAGGGAGAGAGAGAGAGGAGGAGAGAGAGGGGAGGGAGGGAAGAGAGAGAGTCCTGCCTGTGGAGAGAGGGACCAAAGCACGGAGAGACAGAGGAAGGACGAAGAGAGGAGAGGGGGGAGGGACAGAGAGGAGAGAGGGAGGAGGGGAAGAGAGAGTCCTGCCTGTGGAGAGAAACCAGCGCAAACCAGGGAGAGACAGAGAGGAGAGAGACGAAAGGAGAAGAGGAAAGAGAGAGAGGGAGGAGGGAAGAGAGAGTCCTGCCTGTGGAGAGAGAGACCAAAGCACGGAGAGACAGAGGAAGGACGAAGAGAGGAGAGGGGGAAAGAGAGAGAGGGAGGAGAGAGGGAGGAGGGAAGAGAGGGGCCTGCCTGTGGAGAGAAACCAGAGTAAACCAGGGAGAGACAGAGAGGAGAGAGACGAGAGAGAGAGGGGGAAAGAGAGAGAGGGAGAGGAGAGAGGGAGGAGGGAAGAGAGGGGCCTGCCTGTGGAGAGAGAAACCAGAGCAAACCAGGGAGAGAGACAGAGAGGAGAGAGATGAGAGGAGAGGAGGAGGAGAGAGGGAGGAGGGAAGAGAGAGTCCTGCCTGTGGAGAGAGGGACCAAAGCACGGAGAGACAGAGGAAGGACGAAGAGAGGAGAGGGGGAAAGAGAGAGGGAGAGAGGAGAGAGGGAGGAGGGAAGAGAGAGTCCTCCCTGTGGAGAGACAGAGGAAGGAGTCCTCCCTGTGGAGAGAAGATAGAGAGAGAGAGGGAGAAAGAGAGAGGGGGAGGAGAGAGGGAGGAGGGAAGAGAGAGTCCTGCCTGTGGAGAGAAACCAGAGCAAACCAGGGAGAGACAGAGAGGAGAGAGACGAGAGGAGAGGGGGAAAGAGAGAGAGGGAGAGAAGAGAGGGAGGAGGGAAAAGAGTCCTGCCTGTGGGGAGAGGGACCAAAGCACGGAGAGACAGAGGAAGGACGAGAAGAGAGGAGGGGGGAAAGAGAGAGAGGGAGGAGAGAGGGAGGAGGGAAGAGAGAGTCCTGCTTGTGGAGAGAAACCAGAGCAAACCGGGGAGAGACAGAGAGGAGAAACAGGAGAGAGGGGGAAAGAGAGATGGAGGAGAGAGGGAAGAGGGAAGAGAGAGTTCTCCCTGTGGACCAGACCAAAGCAAGGAGAGAGAGGAAGGACATAAAGAGGAGAGGGAGAGAGAGAAAGAGAGGAGAGAGAGGAGTGAGAGAGGAGGGAAGAGAGTTAACAAGACCAGGGAGAAAACAAAGTTAGCCAGGGGGAAAGAGAGGGAGGGAGGAGGGAGGAGAGAGATGAGAGGAGGGAGGGTGAGAGTATGGACAGAGAGCAGACCAGGGAATAAACAGTAACCAACCAGGACGAAAGAGAGAGATGAGAGGAGGAAGAGAGACAGAGGTGTAGTGGGAGACAGGAGGTCCCTTGGGTGCTGCTGGTGGATTCTCTCTGAGGACCAAACACAAGTCCAAACATTCCACAAACAAATATTTCCCCTGAGACACAGCGCCTCCTGTGGGCCGCCAGGGGTCAGACAGGGACAGAACTACAAGAAAAGTCACCAAGCTTTTCACCACTACAGAACGAGCGAGTTTTTAAACAAGTCACCACACTTCTGATACACACATACTGAACTAAACTAAATCAGAACTAAACCAGGACTAAACCAGGATTAAACCAGGACTAAACCAGCACTAAACCAGGACTAAACCAGGTTTAAACCAGGACTAAACCAGGTCTATACCAGGACTAAACCAGGACTAAATCAAAACTAAACCAGAACTAAACCAGGACTAAATCAAAACTAAACAAGGTCTAAACCAGGACTGAACCAGGGCTAAACCAGGACAAAATCAGGACTAAAGCAGGACTAAACCAGGTCTAAACCAGGACTAAACCAGGACTAAACCAAGACTAAATCAGGACTAAACCAGGACAAAATCAGGACTAAAGCAGGACTAAACCAGGACTAAACCAGGGCTAAACCAGGTCTAAACCAGGTCTAAACCAGGACTAAACCAGGACTAAACCAGGTCTATACCAGGACTAAACCAGGACTAAATCAAAACTAAACCAGAACTAAACCAGGACTAAATCAAAACTAAACAAGGTCTAAACCAGGACTAAACCAGGTCTAAACCAGGACTAAACAGGACTAAACCAGACTAAACCAAGACTAAATCAGGACTAAACCAGGACAAAATCAGGACTAAAGCAGGACTAAACCAGGACTAAACCAGGGCTAAACCAGGTCTAAACCAGGTCTAAACCAGGTCTAAACCAGGACTAAATGAGGTCTAAACTAAAAGAGTATCTGTACTCTGACATTTGCACATATATGTATCTCTGGACCATGTTTCAGTCTCTGTGCAGTGACCCGTCTCCTACAGACTCTGAAGTTCATTTGAACACAGCTCATGTTTATTTACAGTGTAATTCCAGATACAGCAGGCAGCACATTATGATGCACTGTTAGCTTTAGCGCAGGTGTGGCTAATCCGCGTCTGGGCCATTATAATGCACTGTTAGCTTTGTCCTTACCTGATCTGGCACCTTTTTGATTTAACTTGTTTAAATCCTTTAAACATGTTCATTATGATGCCTTAGCCGTAGTGTAGCGCTCAGTTTAAATGTAGTTTACTGAGGTTTGACTATTTCACTGAGTTTATTCGCACAAATAGAAACAAAAATGAACATATTTGACCAGAATCATCAAAGTTAGCCGTTAAGCTCTGGTCTGCTTTCTCAGGTTTATTTTTTCAAGTTATTTTTCCACAGACTTAAAGCAAGTAGTGAACCATTTATATTCCAAGAGCATATTTACTTGAACAAATCAAAAAAAAAAATTGAGTTTGTTCAAAATATTGTTGTCTGGGAAGTCCAGACTGAGCCATAACGAAACACACACGTTCAGCCGGATTTGTACATTTCAGTGACGTGTAAAACGAAGGAACTCTTTCACTTCACAAGCAGCCATGTTTGTTTTGACTCAAATGCACCGTGCGTGTCCCTGATTGGCTAATCCACCTGCCAATCACTCCCATCTGAAGTCTGGGAGATGCACCAATGACCAAATCTTCAGAAAGTATTGGAGAAGTGTGTGATCTCAGCTAACAAATACTGATTATTACTACAACTTCTGGGCCTACGCTTAAGTATCTGGGTACACACACTTTGAAAATCTGTGCAGTGATCCAAATCTGGCAATCTCAGGCTTTAGCGCCGCTGTGGCTAACTGGAGCGCTAGATTTCAAACAGGATGCTAGCTTCAGGCGCTCGGGAATCAAAGGGAACGCTCACAACAAAACGAACTGTCAAAAGTCCAAAGAAAGTCACAATCTGAACAGGCCAGACGCAGACTTCAGGAGCGAGATGCAGATTTCAAAAGTCACATCAACGCAGCATCAAAATAACATCAAAACGAAACCAAGAACAAGCTAACGGTGAGATGAAATGAACATCAGAGCGTCATATAAGCCTACAAGTGATTAAACTTCAAATACAAAACAGCGCTGGATTATGGAGGAGACGCAGATCTTTAGAGGAAGTTGGTTGGTTTTGTAGATAAAATCATTAAGATGAAAATATATTTGATACAAAGGACAGTTATGATTATTGGGAACTCTGATAATATCTATGGACATGTGGGTAAAGATTTAAGCAGTTTTTGCAGAGATTCATGGACTAAACTAAACAACTAAATCAGTCCCAAAACCAGGGTCAAATCAGGTCTAAAACCAGGACGAAAACAGGTTTAAACTGGACAGAGATGAACAGGTTAAGCTAGAAGAGTAAAGGAGAGAGTGAGGGAGGAGGGGCGGGGTCTGGAGGAGTAAAGAGGAGAGTGAGGAGGGAGGAAGGGGCGGGGTTTGGAGGAGTAAAGAGGAGAGTGAGGAGGGAGGAAGGGCGGGGTTTGGAGGAGTAAAGAGGAGAGTGAGGAGGGAGGAAGGGCGGGGTTTGGAGGAGTAAAGAGGAGAGTGAGGAGTGTGGAGGGGCAAGGCATGGAGGAGTAAAGAGGAGAGTGAGGAGGGAGGAAGGGCGGGGTTTGGAGGAGTAAAGAGGAGAGTGAGGAGGGGAGGAGGAGAGTGAGGAGGGAGGAAGGGCGGGGTTTGGAGGAGTAAAGAGGAGAGTGAGGAGGGAGGAGGGGCGGGGTCTGGAGGAGTAAAGAGGAGAGTGAGGAGGGGAGGAGGGGCGGGGTCTGGAGGAGTACAGGAGAGAGTGAGGAGGGGCAGGGCTGGAGGAGTAAAGAGGAGAGTGAGGAGGAAGGAGGAGGGGCGGGGGTCTAGATGACCAAAGGGGAGAGTGAGGGGGGAAAGTGGGCGGGGTCTGGAGGTATAAGGAGCGATGTGATTGGTCTAACCGGCCAAGTGTTTGTCAGAAACAATTGGCTGTAATCAAGTCCTGTGTGATGTCACATAGTACTTGAAATAGCAGAGGCCACTGGAAACAACAAACAAACTTGAATTTTGACTGTTTTGTTTTTGAGCAGACAGTGGCTCAGTTCGTAGTTCATTAATCGGTTGGTTGATGGCGCAGATCCCACTCTCAACATAAACGTAAACTATTTTCTATCACAACCCCAAATACACAGTTTAGGAGCAGAAAAAGGTGAGTTTGTCCTCTTTACTTCCTCTTTAATGTGTATACTTTGTGAATATAACATCACAGACGTTTAATACACCCTCGTCTCTCGTTCTCTCTTTCATCTCCGTCCTCAGAGTGTTGCTGTCGTGCTGCTGTCTGCCGTTAAACCAGCACTGCCCCCTGGAGGACGAGCGTGGCATCTGTTTGTGACACACGACAGGCCTCTGAGGCACGTGGCGCATTAGCCTAGCGAGCTACTGAAAGAGCTAAGTGAGCAGAGCGCCCCCTGGAGACGCCCATGGAGATAATGGTCATAATGAGTGTTTACTGAGGGAGGCAGAGGAGCGCGAGGCTAACAGTCACACGAGGCTAACAGTCACACGAGGCTAACAGTCACACGAGGCTAACAGTCACATGGAGCTAACAGTCGCACGAGGCTAACAGTCACACGAGGCTAACAGTCACACGAGGCTAACAGTCACACGAGGCTAACAGTCACATGGAGCTAACAGTCGCACGAGGCTAATGCTCACACGAGGCTAATGCTCACACGAGGCTAAGAGTCGCACGAGGCTAAGAGTCGCACGAGGCTAACAGTCACACGAGGCTAACAGTCGCACGAGGCTAACAGTCGCACGAGGCTAACAGTCAGACGAGGCTAACAGTCAGACGAGGCTAACAGTCACACGAGGCTAACAGTCACACGAGGCTAACAGTCACACGAGGCTAACAGTCACACGAGGCTAACAGTCACACGAGGCTAACAGTCGCACGAGGCTAACAGTCACACAAGGCTAACAGTCACACAAGGCTAACAGTCACACGAGGCTAACAGTCACATGAGGCTAACAGTCGCACACGGGGAGGATACAGTGTCTCCCTGCGCAAAACCGCTAACGCTAATCTGGGCCAGACAGCTCACTGCTAACACAGAGACGAGAGAGAAAAAGAAAGAGAGGGAAGAGAGTGAGTGGGAAGGAGGAAGGGGATGATAAGAGAGAAAGAAAGTTGAGAGAGAGAAGAGAGTGGGAAAAGGATGGAGAAAGAGGGAAGAGAGAGAGAGAGAGAGAAGAGAAACTGCAGGGGGAGAGACAGAGACAAAGAGAGACAAAGAAAAGTGGAGAGTGAAAGGAAGGGGGGGGGAGAGAAAGAGAGGGAGAGGAGAAGGGAGAGTGAAAGAGGGAGAAGAGGAGGGAAAGAGATACAAAAAGAGCAATTGAGAGATATAAAAGGGGAGAAAGAAGAGGGGAGTGGAAGAGGGAACAAGAAAATGGGAAAGAGAGAAAAGGAGATGGCTGGAAAAACTGAAAGACAGAGAGGAGAAGGAGAAGAGTGGAAAGAAGGGAGAGACAAAAAGAGGAGAGAGGAGAAAGAAAGAAGGATAAAGGAGGGGGGAATATGAGAGGAGAGAGAGATGAGGAGACAGAGAGAGAGACAGATGTAATTTTGCTGCTCACTTGTTCATCAGGCACAGTCACAGTTCAACAGTCACACGCTGATTACATTTTTAAACCAGATGCCCTAACTGTGACCGGAGTGGACAATGTGAGTGAAGTGTGTTAAAGAGGGGGTATTTAACCTCTATGGGGTATTAAAGAGGAGGTATTTTACTTCTATGGGGTATTAAAGAGGAGGTATTTAACCTCTATGGGGTATAAAAGAGGAGGTATTTTACTTCTACAGGGTATTAAAGAGGAGGTATTTAACCTCTATGGGGTATTAAAGAGGAGGTATTTAACCTCTATGGGGTATTAAAGAGGGGGTATTTAACCTCTATGGAGTATTAAAGAAGAGGTATTTTATTTCTGTGGGGTATTAAAGAGGAGGTTTTTGACTTCTATGGGGTATTAAAGAGGAGGTATTTTACTTCTATGGGGTATTAAAGAAGAGGTATTTTACTTCTATGGGGTATTAAAGAAGAGGTATTTAACCTCTATGGGGTATTAAAGAGGAGGTATTTGCTTCTATGGGGTATTAAAGAGGAGGTATTTTTTGCTTCTATGGGGTATTAAAGAGGAGGTATCTTATTTCTATGGGGGTATTAAAAAGGAGGTATTTGCTTCTATGGGGTATTAAAGAGGAGGTATTTACTTCTCTGGGGTATTAAAGAGGGGGTATGAAGGCTCTGAATAGGGCCTAGGAGAGATCACTGGATTACTCAAACATGTGTGGATCTAAAACTTCTTCATGCAGGTTTTTGATGAGGGAACAACGTCAGAACATGGTCGAAAAATACAAAAAATGACTGTTCCATAACACTTCCTCTTTAAATAACTGTATAATATAGAACCTTTCTTCCAAAGTCCATCGACGCGTTTCCACATCACATTTATATATTTCAGACGTGTTTTCCCTCATTTATCTTTAAAGACTTTTCGATTCGTTTGTCCTGTTTTTACCTCGTCTAAAAGTGAAATGAGTCAAACTGGTCCGAGGAACTTTCACTTTAATCCAACCTCCAAAAAAAGTGAACAAAGCTAAAATAAGAGGAGCCTTAAAAGCTTCTGTGGGTTAGATGGAGCGAGAGAAGAGATGGAGGGAGGAGAGAGAAGGAGGAGGGGAGGGGTGAGAGCGGGGGAAAGGAAGAGGGAGAGAGAGAAGGAGAGAGGTGAGAGAAG
This sequence comes from Periophthalmus modestus, assembly GCA_019594935.1. NCBI lineage: Eukaryota > Metazoa > Chordata > Actinopteri > Gobiiformes > Gobiidae > Periophthalmus > Periophthalmus modestus. The sequence goes on from JAIEZT010001390.1 coordinate 4,769,207, forward strand.
AGATGGAGGAAGGGGGGAAGGGAGAGGATAGAGAGAAAGAGAAGGAAGGGAGAAGGAGGAGAGGGTGTGAAACAGAGAGAGGGGAAGAAAGAGAAGGAAGTGGAGAAGGAGAGAGGAAGAGAGAGTGAGAGAAAATGGCCATTGCACTGAGAGGCCAAAAACAGGAGAAAGCACTTTGACCACTCTACACGTTTAACTCTCACTCCTGAGTCTGACGGAGAGAGAGAGAGGAGGAGAGAGGAGAGAGAGAAAGGAGAGAGAGAGAAAGTGAGAGAGAGAGGAGAAGAAAAAGAAAGAGTAGTGAGAGGAGAGATGAGAGAGAGAGAAAGACAGGAGAGAAAGAGAGAGAGGAGAGGAGAGAAAAGAAAGAGAGATATTGGGACAGTTGGTTCATAAGTGAAAATTAAAAATAAAGCGACTAATGAAAGAAGAATTTTGTTGAGTAAAATGCTGCCATAGCAACAGATCATTAAAAACTAAACCTTCTATCTGTTCTCATAATATTTTACATACAGAGCCGTGACAAGTCAAAATGTGAAGAGGCTGAAAACCCTGAGTGAACAGTTTAGAAGGTCCACATTTCAGAATCATTTATTCATTTTAGGTTTCAAAAGTAATGTCAATATGTTCTCTGACTCTGCTCCTCTGGCTCTGCTCCTCTATCTCTGCTCCTCTGGCTCTGCTCCTCTGACTCTGCTCCTCTGACTCTGCTCCTCTGACTCTGCTCCTCTGGCTCTGCTCCTCTGACTCTGCTCCTCTGACTCTGCTCCTCCTGATTTGCTCCTCTGGATTTTCTCCTCTGGATTTCCTCCTCTGTTTCTGCTCCTCTGGCTCTGCTCCTCTGACTTTGCTCCTCTGGCTCTGCTCCTCTGACTCTGCTCCTCCGACTCTGCTCCTCCGACTCTGCTCCTCCGACTCTGCTCCTCCGACTCTCCTCCTCCGGCTCTGCTCCTCCGGCTCTGCTCCTCCGGCTCTGCTCCTCCGGCTCTGCTCCTTTGGCTCTGCTCCTCTGACTCTTCTCCTCTGACTCTGCTCCTCTGACTCTCCTCCTCTGACTCTCCTCCTCTGACTCTCCTCCTCTGACTCTGCTCCTCTGACTCTGCTCCTCTGACTCTGCTCCTCTGACTCTGCTCCTCCTGATTTGCTCCTCTGGCTCTGCTCCTCTGGATTTTCTCCTCTGGCTTTGCTCCTCTGGCTCTGCTCCTCTGGCTCTGCTCCTCTGGCTCTGCTCCTCTGGCTCTCCTCCTCTGACTCTGCTCCTCTGGCTCTCCTCCTCTGACTCTGCTCCTCTGGCTCTGCTCCTCTGGCTCTGCTCCTCTGGCTCTGCTCCTCTGACTCTCCTCCTCTGGATTTTCTCCTCTGACTCTGCTCCTCTGACTCTGCTCCTCTGACTCTGCTCCCTGACTCTGCTCCTCTGACTCTGCTCCTCTGACTCTGCTCCTCTGACTCTCCTCCTCTGACTCTGCTCCTCTGACTCTGCTCCTCTGACTCTCCTCCTCTGACTCTCCTCCTCTGGCTCTCCTCCTCTGACTCTCTCCTCTGCTCTCCTCATAAATCATACTCAAACGAAACCTCCAGCTGTGCAAACTCAAATGCCGATGTGCAGATAAGTCCCTCTCTCCCGGCTCCATTAGGCTCACATGTGTTTGCAGATTACCGTAACGGCAGCTGAAATGGGGCAGGCTAATGTCTCTTAACCTTCAGAGGAGCGGCGCGCACGTTTAAATGGACTCGATCTCCCGCTGTGTATGTCTGAATGAAACCAAGAGCTGTCAGTCATCTGCTGTGGGCGGGACTGAGCGCGTGCAGAAGAGGAGGAGGGGAATGCGTGCCGTCTTATAAATAAATAAATATGACTTAACTCTATTTACTTAACATCTATTTCCTAATATCTTGGAAAAACTTTGTATTTTAAAGTGCATTTCAAAGAGGAGGTATTACGCAAAATCGATACCATGTTCTAACACATTTCCTGCCTGAAGATGTTTTAAATGTCATCCATGCTTGATTGAGTAATTTAGCGATCTCTCCCAGGCCCTATTTGAACTCTCTGTACAAGGCTCCGCCCACAAGTCTACATCACCCATGTTCCAACACGACAATTCTCCATAAATATACAAAAACATGATACAAAACTGTGCACTACAACTTCACAAACCTGATGTGATGTAGTGCTCTAAAGGGGGAGTGAATTAGCACGGAGAGCAAAGGGAGAGACTCAGAGTGTCAAAAATTAAAGTGAAACTTTATGTGATGTGTTACAGTTAATACCCCATAGAAGTAAAATACCTCCTCTTTAATACCCCATAGAAGTAAAATACCCTCTCTTTAATACTCCATAGAAGTAAAATACCTCCTCTTTAATACCCCATAGAAGTAAAATACCCTCTCTTTAATACCCCATAGAAGTAAAATACGTCCTCTTTAATACCTCATAGAAGTAAAATACCTCCTCTTTAATACCCCATAGAAGTAAAATACCCCCTCTTTAATACCCCATAGAAGTAAAATACCTCCTCTTTATACCCCATAGAAGTAAAATACCCTCTCTTTAATACCCCATAGAAGTAAAATACCCCCTCTTTAATACCCCATAGAAGTAAAATACCTCCTCTTTAATACCCCATAGAAGTAAAATACCCTCTCTTTAATACCCCATAGAAGTAAAATACCCTCTCTTTAATACCCCATAGAAGTAAAATACCTCCTCTTTAATACCCCATAGAAGTAAAATACCTCCTCTTTAATACCCCATAGAAGTAAAATACCTCCTCTTTAATACCCCATAGAAGTAAAATACCTCCTCTTTAATACCCCATAGAAGTAAAATACCCTCTCTTTAATACCCCATAGAAGTAAAATACCCCCTCTTTAATACCCCATAGAAGTAAAATACCTCCTCTTTAATACCCCATAGAAGTAAAATACCCTCTCTTTAATACCCCATAGAAGTAAAATACCCTCTCTTTAATACGCCATAGAAGTAAAATACCTCCTCTTTAATACCCCATAGAAGTAAAATACCCCCTCTTTAATACCCCATAGAAGTAAAATACCTCCTCTTTAATACCCCATAGAAGTAAAATACCCTCTCTTTAATACCCCATAGAAGTAAAAATACCCTCTCTTTAATACCCCATAGAAGTAAAATACCTCCTCTTTTTAATACCCATAGAAGTAAAATACCTCCTCTTTAATACCCCATAGAAGTAAAATACCTCCTCTTTAATACCTCATATAAGTGTAACAAAAAGTAAAACAAAAATATATATGAATAAAAAGATGAAATAATAATGAACTAATAAGAGGAATAATGCACACGCCACATTCAGACTAAAGACGACATCACAGTAGAACATATTCGATACTAAGGAAGAGACTCGATACTCGATACTCGATTCCGATACCACAGCAATAATCAAAACTCTCTTTCTTTAGACAATATACTGTCATTTTCCACATTTAATAGTAGTATTTTCTTTTGTATTCCCATGTGTCTTATATCTGTGCAGTCCCTCATCGTGCAGGTAGGTTTCGATACCTTTGCCAACCCTCCCACCCACAAAGAAATATTTATAAATCCAATATTATCTCTACAGAACTGTGAAAAAAAGTCATTTTGGAAATAACTTTGAAAAAACATTGAACTTCTTTAGCGTTTAAGTTAACAGGCCTTTATCTGTATGAAGTTCACATCAAATCACAATCATCTTTACAAACTCACTAATTCCATTCTGTGTCACATACGAACAGTTCCTCCAGTGTAAATGAGAATAAAGACCATTACGGAACATTACCTCATGTCTTTTACGCTGGTGTCGTCTCTGTAAATCCAGGTTTAGTCCGAGAAAAGCAGAGATCGTGTCTCTCTCCGGGAGCAGAGCCTCAGTGTGCTGGTATTGTTACACATAATGGCCCTACGCTTCTCCACCTCTCTCTCCCTCTCATCCACGCTCCTCTTTATCTTTGCCTTCTTCTTCTCTCTCTCTCTTTATCTATATCTCCCCCCCCCCTCCTTTGTTTACATCTCTCTCCATCCCCCGTTCCCACCCCTCCCTCCTCTTATCTTTTGCTTTTACTCTTATGTTCTTTCTCCCTCTGTGTGTTTGTCTGCTCTCTCTCCCACTCCATCATCTTTATATCTCTCCCTCCTCTCTCCCTCTTTTCCTTCCTTGTTTGTCTCTCTCCCCATCTCCCACACGCACTCTTCTCCCGTCTCTCTCCCTTCTCTTTTGTCCCCCTTTATCCCTCTATCTATTTCTCCAGCCTTTTCTCTCTGTGTTTCCTCCCTTCTCTCCCTCTCTACTCCTTCTATCCCTCCCCTTCTCCCCTCTTCTCCTCTCTTCTTCTCCTCCTCTTCTCTCCTCCCTCAGTCCATAAATATTTGATGTTTGTAGAGTGGACGTCCGATCAGTGTCAGACCCTGATCTCCACTTTCCCTGAGTCTGCACAGCCCTATTGTGCTTGCGTCTCTCTATAGTTATAATCTACGACACCCGTGGATCATTAAGTTATAATTTACACAATTTAAATAGCAATATTCACCTAAAACGACTTAATAAAAGAAACAAATCTGCTGACTTCCAAGTTAGAAAACTGCGGCGGTCAATGTGAGCTGACGTCGCCGTAAACGCCATCACAGCACACTCCGCTTGCTGTCGGTCCCTCCTGTGGATACCTGCACATCTCACTAGAGAACAGCCCTTTTTTTTTTCATTCCTACCAAAATGACTTCCTACGCAATACTGTCGAGTCCTACAAATATCATCGATTGAGAACATAGTGCGTACGTCACAGTGGCCGTGTACAGGTGGAGGTGAAGACGGGGATTGAGCGACAAAATGGCGTCTTGAAAATAAGCGATTAAAGATTAAACTCGAACGTGAATTGCTCCAAATGCAACTACAGAGGGAAAATGAGACAAATCCACTGCTACGACTGGATATGGGTGATGATATTGAACATTTTGGTGGATCTGATATCGCTTCCAAGATATCGGTTCTGTCGATATCTCATTTTGGTCGATAAACTCGTGTAATAAGACGATTTACTGGGCACATCTGGATCAGTGTGTGTGGAGACTGAACACCCGACCGGGCCGAGGTTTTCAGAAGACTCTCCCACTGCCTCACTCTGGGTTCACATTTGGGTCCCTCTGACTTTCCTCAGGTGAGACTAAAACATTGTACTAATAAAAGTGAACCCAGAGTGAGACAGTGTGCGTGAGTCTTACAAACCTTTTCAGAACAGTTTCTTACACCAAACGCTCTTCGTTTTTAAAGGAAATAAGTTCTATTTTCAGTCTCTTCTCTGGTATCAGTTGATCTCAGGGATTGGGCGATACTTAAAGCCACAGACTGTATAAAGAAGTGTACTAAGTGAGTGTGACGTCACCCACAACGTTCGGCTCCAGACAAATGAAGCTCATCGAGGCTGGAGCAGATATAGAAGAGAATTTAGTGCCAAGTTTCATATTTGGAATTCCGATTGTGGGTATCATAGCAACCAAAGAGCCAATCCAGAGCGAGGTTGTTGAAGGTAACGCCCCTTCCCACCTGCATCACCGGTTTAACAGAAGGCGGGCACATAACAAAGCTGTCAATCAAACCTGTTGCTAACGCTAGCAGGGGCGACCTTGGGGAGGGAAGGCGCCTCATTTGTCCGTTATTAATGTTTATATCTTGATTTATGGACAAAGTAGTGAAATAAAAAAAACCCGGGATCATATAGAGCGGATTAATACGAATATTTTCAGACCAAAATGACGAGTCTGACAGCAGCAGTTACAGAGAGAGGGGTGGAAGTTTTTCAATAGGAAGTGAATTGTAGCCAAAGTTGATGGAGCTAGAAGCGCAGCCCATGATCACTTCCGATCTGAAACACGGCGGCTAGCAGGTCGGCTATGTCCATTTATATCAACAGTCTATGGTTAAAGCCAAAGTATCGACATCGGTATCGGGACAGAAAAAGCTGGATCGGTGCAGGAAACAAATATAAAACCTCCGAAAAGTTCATTCTGCAGAATACGTCTGATTTAAAACCACAGTCTAACTATTCTTTTTATTTTATTTTGAAGGGCACACAGTTATACTAATTATCTTTTAAGTGCTTGACTTCTACTGTCCTAACGAGCCTGTCTGCGTGTTAGAATGAGCCCGCCGCTCGTCACCGCCCCCTGCAGGTCACGGCCTCCTGTCTGTGAAAATACCGTGGCATTTGAGAGCAGAGCCGGGGTCAGAAGTGGAGTTTTTACTGTTGGACTGTCAAATCTGCTCTTTACAAGGATTACACTGTGTTACAGCGACCCAGAATGCACCGGGAGAAGCTTTGACCACATTTAGTCACTTATCGGGTCTGGATTTTGGTCTATTTCAAAATATCGTTAAGCAGGGAGGAGTTGCTTGCCTCTTTATGAAAAACTGCAGAGGGATTTCAGTCTGATCCTTTCGTCCCGTCTCGAGCCAGAACCAAACGTGATCGTCCAATCAGATTTGTTTATTTGAGTGATGCGCGTGTGAAAGGAAGGAGCTCATTGGTCACACGTCATTTAGAACAAAAATGACACTCCTCTCCCCTCAGATTAACACCGTTTTCTTTTTTTCCTCGTAAGCAGCCATATTTGTTTCGAAAGGGACGGGCCATGAGCGTCTCTGATTGGCTAATCCACCTGTCAATCACGCAGCCTCCCCTCATTTACACTGGCCCAGGGCAGCTGTGGCTATAGAAGAAACCACCAGCGACGGCAGTGACTGAATAATGAGTCCTTCAGCAGTAAAAACACATGCAGCTGAATACATGTAGAGTAGTGTAATGCCATACTGTGGAACATTCCAGGCAAAGCGATAATAGGATCACAGACAAGCAGTTGAAACATGAGAAAGTATCACAACAAACATTGAGTTAAAGCCACAATCTGTCATTTTTTTTGCCAAAAACAAAGTTGACTTAAGTAAAAGTATCATTTTTCATATTGGTCGTGTTTCTTGCACTGAAAAAAACCTCCAAAAACATGCGTCCTTACTGCGACCGAGCTTACATCTCCACAAACCCGACTTGTATTTGACCTGGAGGAGGGCCTTTTCCTCGTTGTTTCCATGGAAATGTCATTCCTTTAGCTATAACATTCCACAGTACTTCATAAAACTCGTCTATCGCCATGGAGAATGTTCTGAAGTATAGTTTCATTTCAGCTTTCTGTTTGTAATGAATGATGCGGGTGATGAGCCACCTCCAGAATGTTACACAGTGTCCCTTTAAAGAAGAAGAAGAAGAAGACCCAATTAACCTCTTTGGAATACAGCAATAACATCGCCATGGAAACAAGCAGGTGGTGAAATAACCCTCACCAGAACAGAAACAGAAAAGTACAACCATTTAATGTGGAAAATCTGATTCAAAAGTGTTTTTATTCCCATCGTGGTATCAGAATCGGTTCGAATATCGAGTTTATTCTTTAGTATCGAAATGGACTTTGACTTTTTTTTATTCGTTGCCGTTATTAACCAGAAATAACCACAAAACTCCACAAAGTTGCTCAGTCTGGCTCCTCATCGTGGTGTTTATATCCTATTCTCACTCTGTCTCTCAAACCACTTTCCACGTTTGAAATCTCAGTTTGATCCTCCCGGCTCCTTTTTCCAACATTTTGCCAAAGGGAGGATTTTATTTTCAGCAATTATGGTCGAGCTGTCAGCGTGAGGCCCGACCGAAGCTCCCCCCGCGATTCTCCGCTGTATCTCAACTGTTCAACCGCCGCAGGTGAGAATCGAGAGACTGAAACGGCTCGAAAACGGCAAAAAATATCCAGTTTTTCCAGAGCCGCAGGCAAACTTCTGACCCGCAGCAACGAACGGGCAGACGGGCCTCTCATACAGAACGGAGGAGAGTTAGCGTAGCAGAGGTTAGCGTAGCAGAGGTTAGCGTAGCAGAGGTTAGCGTAGCGTCGAGAGAGTTAGCCGTGCGCCTTCTGCTTGTTTGCTACTTCCTGGTTTGGCCCTGAGGTTTCAAAGAGTAGGAAAGTGCTTGTCTTTGTGAATTATGGATGAGAGCAGATAGAGAGGGGCAGACGGGAGAGAGGGGGAAAGAGAAGGTGAGTAGAAAAAGGAAAAAGAGGAGGAGAGAGAGAGGAGAGAGAGAGAGAGAAGAGAGAGAGGGAAAGAGAAGGTGAGTGGAAACAGGAAAGAGATGAAAAGAGAGAGGAGTGAGAGAGAGAGGAGGAGAAGGGGAAAAAGGTAAGTGGAAAAAGGAAAAAAGAGGAGGGAGATAGAGGAGAGAGGGGAAAGGAGAAGGTAAGTGGGAAAAGGAGGAAAAAAGAGGAGGGGGAGAGAGTGGGGGGAGGAAAAGAAGGTGAGTGATGAAAGAGAAGAGAGAGGGCGAAAGATGAAAAAGAGGAGGAGGGACAGAGAGGGGAAAAGAGAAGGTAGGTAGAAAAAGGAAAAAGAGGAGGAGAGAGGGAGGAGAGAGAGAGAGAGAGAGAGAGGTGAAAAAGGAGAGGGGGAGGAGGGAGAGAGAGGGGAAAAGAGAAAAAGGGAAAAAGGAAAAAGAGGAGGGAGAGAGAGAGGAGAGAGAGAGAGAGAGAGAGAGGGGGAAAGAGAAGAGAGAGAGAGAGAGGAAGAGAGAGATGGGGATAAAGAGGAGGTAAGAAAAAGAAAAAGGAAAAAAGGAAGAGAGAGAGGAGGAGAGAGAGAGAGAGGGGAAGAAAGAGAGGGTGAGTGGAAAAAGGAAAAAGAAGAGGAGAGAGAGAGAGAGGAGAGGGATAGAGGAGAGGGATAAAGTGAAGGTAAGTGGAAAAAGGGAAAAAGAGAGAGAGAGACAGAGGAGAGGGACAGAGGAGAGGGATAAAGAGAAGGTAAGTGGAAAAAGGAAAAAGAAGAGGAGAGGAGAGAGAGGGAGATAGAAAAAGAGACAGAGGAAAGACAGGGAGAGCGAAGAGAGTGGGAGAGAGAAAGAGAGAGAGTGAAGAGATAGAAGAAGAGAGAGAGAGGAGAGAGAGAGAAAGAAAGAGAGAGTGGAGAGAGAGGGGGAAAGAGGGATAAACGGAAGGTAAGTAGAAGGAAAAAAGAACAAAAGAAAGAGAGAAAGTGAGAGTGAGTGTGAGAGCAGGAGAGAGGAACAGAGGATGAGGGAAGAGAGACAGGGAAAGACAGAAGAGGGATAAAGGAAGGTAAGTGTAAGCAAAAAAGAAGATGAGGGGAAAGAGAGAAGAAGGGAGTGAAAGATCGAGAGGAGGAGAGGATGAGCACACAGGGGAGGAATATGGAAGATAAAAGTGGAAAGGAAAAGAAGATAAGGAGAGAGAAAGGGGGGTATATGAGAGGAGGAAGGAGAGGGAGAAAGAAAAGAGAGAGGAGAGAGAGAGAAAAGAGAGAACAAAGAGAAGAGGGATAGAAAAGGAGAGTTAGGTTGGGATTTCTTTTTTCCTTGTTTCAAACTCAAAGATCTGTCGGGGCAACAGTTTTTGACAGGTTACACCGACTTATAAAGAGCATTTTTATTCCACTGACAGGTTTTTTATGTGTTCAACAAAATCACAAAAATACTTTTAAAAAACAAGTCAGTCAGAATTATAATGAAACAAGGTACAGACATGTGATACAACTGTTTTATAAATTTCAGACATTTTGTGTCATGTTTTGCAGATTATTTGCAAATAAAGCAGGTTTTTAAAGGTATTTTTTAGTATTAAAACATCAAAGATCAGATCCACACTCACCTAAAGGATTATTAGAAACACCTGTTCAATTTCTCCTTAATGCAATTATCTAATCAACCAATCACATAAAAGTTGCTTCGATGCATTTAGGGGTGGGGTCCTGGTCAAGACAGTCTCCTGAACTCCAAACTGAATGTCAGAATGGGAAAAAAAAGGTGATTTAAGAAATTTTGAGCGTGGCCTGGTTGTTGGTGCCAGGTCTGAGTATTTCACAATCTGCTCAGTTACTGGGATTTTCACGCACAACTGTTTCTAGGTTTTACAAAGAATGGTGTGAAAAGGGACAAACATCCAGTATGCGGCAGTCCTGTGGGTGAAAATGCCTTGTTGATGCTAGAGGTCGGAGGAGAATGGGCCGAGTGATTCAAGCTGATAGAAGAGCAACGTCGACTGAAATAACCACTCGTCACAACCGAGGAATGTAGTAAAGCATTTGTGAAGCCACAACACGTACAACCTTGAGGTGGATGGGCTACAACAGCAGAAGACCCCACCGGGTACCACTCATCTCCACTACAAATAAGAAAAAGACGCTACAATTTGCACGAGCTCACCAGAATTGGACAGTTGAAGACTGGAAAAATGTTGCCTGGTCTGATGAGTCTCGATTTCTGTTGAGACGTTCAAATGGTAGAGTCAGAATTTGGCGTAAACAGAATGAGAACATGGATCCATCAGGCCTTGTTCCCACTGTGCAGGTGGTGGTGGTGGTGTAATGGTGTGGGGGATGTTTTCTTGGCACACTTTAGGTCCCTTAGTGCCAATTGGGCATCGTGTAAATGCCACGTTCTACCTGAACATTGTTTCTGACCATGTCCATCCCTTCATGACCACCATGTACCCGTCCTCTGATGGCGACTTCCAGCAGGATAATGCACCATGTCATAAAGATCGAATCATTTCAAATTAGTTTCTTGAACATGACGATGAGTTCACTGTATTACAATGGCCCCCACAGTCACCAGATCTCAACCCGATAGAGCATCTTTGGGATGTGGTGGAACGGGAGCTTCGTGCACCTGGATGTGCAGCCCACAAATCTCCATCAACTGCAAGATGCTCCTGTCAATATGGGCCAACATGTCTAAAGAATGTTTCAGCACCTTGTTGAATCAATGCCACGTAGAATTAGGCAGTTCTGAAGGAGAAAGGGTCAAACGCCGTATCAGTCTGGTGTTCCTCATGTATGTGTCTAATGCAGAAACACAGGAAGTGCATTTCCTCACAGACGTCACACGGACGACACAGAACATACATGGAGAGTGCATTAGCCTCAAGAGAAGAGGACTGAATAATTAAACAACTCACGTCTCCATGGTAACGCCACCAGGCCAAGCTACAGGTCAGATCTGTGGAGATGCGAGCCCACTCACAGTAAAAATGCTTGTTTTTCTAAGTGTTTGAGCAATAATAACAAAAAAAAGGAAAAAAGAAGATGAGAGAGAGAGAGAGGAATAAAGAGAAGGTAAGTGGAAAAAGGAAAAAGAAGATGAGAAAGAGGGAGAGAAGAACGAGAGAAGGAGAGAGGGGAAAAGAGAAGGTAAGTGGAAAAAGTAAAAAGAAGAGGAGAGAGAGGGGGCAGTGAGAGAGAGGGAGAGAAGAAAGAGAAAGTAAGTGGAAAAAGAAAAAGAAAGAGGAGAGAGAGGGGAGAAGAAAGAGAGAGAGAGAGAGAGAGAGAGAGAGAAGTGGGGGAGATAAGTGGAAAAAAGAAAAAGAAGATGAGAGAGAGGGAGATAAGAGAGAGACAGAGAGGAGAGCAAGGGGAAAAGAGAAGGTAAGTGGAAAAAGGAAAAAGAGGAGGAGGGAGAGAGAGGAGAGATAGAGTTTTTAAGCAATAAAAACATCTCTAACTGAATAAATGCAATATCAATAAGTTTAATGTCATATTGTGGAACATTCCAGTTAAGCAATTAACATCTCCATGGAAACCAACAGGTGTCGGACCCTGGTCTGGTTCTGTTTTGCCCACTTCTGTCCTCACTGTTGAAAATATGTGTATTGTATGAGTTGTATATCGGTTCTCTAGGGTAATCAGACTATAGCTGGATAATGAGCGTAGTCTGATTACTCTGATGGAAACATGTGAGTGAATAGAGATGTGCGTTAGTTGGACTTGAGATGGACAGGAGGTATGGAGAGCATTAAGGAGAGGAGCTTTAAGAACGTGATCAAAGGTAATCAGACTATAATTGGATAACTAGCGTAGTCCGATTACTCACTGTGGAGACTGGATGGACATAAGGTGGACATGGACAACAAATATGGAGAGCATAAAACATTGAGAGGAGCTTTAGAACATGTGACTGACAGGTTCTCTGAGGTAATCTGACTATAATCGGATAACGAGAGTAGTCTGATTACTCTCTGTGTGTAGTCTGGTTACTGTGTGTTTTGTTGGACTTGAGATGGACACGGACGTAGATGTGGACGTCATAAAACATTGAGAGGAGCTTTAGAACATGTCGTCTCTCATGAGGAACGCTCCATCAGAACTCTGTCAAAACACACATGCATTAAACATGTCCAGTATCCAGCCTCATCTCTGCAGTGTCTGTATTTAAACCCCAGGACTAGACCTGGACTAGACCTGGACTAGACCAGGACTAGACCTGGACTAGACCTGGACTAGACCCGGACTAGACCTGGACTAGACCCGGACTAGACCTGGACTAGACCCGGACTAGACCCGGACTAGACCCGGACTAGACCCGGACTAGACCAGGACTAGACCAGGACTAGACCCGGACTAGACCAGGACTAGACCAGGACTAGACCCGGACTAGACCCGGACTAGACCAGGACTAGACCAGCACTAGACCAGGACTAGACCAGGACTAGACCAGAACTAGACCAGGACTAAACAAGGACAAGACCAGGACAAGACCAGGACTAGTCTAGGACTAGACCAAGACTAGACCAGGACTAGACCTGGATTAGACCTGGACAAGACCAGGACTAGACCAGGACTAGACCTGGACTAGACCCGGACTAGACCTGAACTAGACCAGGACTAGACCAGGACTAGACCCGGACTAGACCAGGACTAGACCAGGACTGAATAAGTAATACCCTGGACAAGACCAAGACTAGACCAGCACTGAATCAGAAAAAAAGCAGGACTAGACCAGGACTAGACCAGGACTAGACCAGGACTAGACCAGGACTAGACTAGGACTAGACCAAGACTAGACTAGGACTAGACCAAGACTAGACTAGGACTAAACAAGAACTCAACCAGGACTGAACAAGTAATACCCTGGACTAGACCAAGACTAGACCAGCACTGAATCAGGACTAAAGCAGGACTAGACCAGGACTAGACCAGGACTGAACAAGAACTAAACCAAGATTATATCAGGACTAAAGCAGGACTAGGCCAGGACTCGACCAGGAGTAAACTAGGACTGAGGTAGGACTAGACCAGAACTAGTCAGGAATAAACCAGGACTAGACCAGGACAAGACCAGCACTGAACCAGGACTAAACCAGAACTAAACTAGGACTTAAGAAGGACTAAACGAAGACTAAGCACTCTGTAAACCTGCTCACATATGAACAACGAGAGCCAGGTTTAAATCAGGAGTAAACCAAAAGTGTCGTCCTTCACTCTCAGACTATTCTTTCTTGGTCTCATTCATGTCAGTTTGAAGTTATAAAATGGAGAACATTGACTAAACCAAATCCATCCTCTGTAAATGAGCTAAATGTACATATATTTATACGTGTATTTAAATTCCTCAAAACCATTCAAAACTCCATTATTATTCAGACTAAAAGTATTTATTCTTGTTCCAGTGGCTCTGGCCGTCTGCCCAGTGCACCTCTGCTGCTCATGAATAAACAGGAGCCTAAAGACGAGCAGCCGAGATATAGATCGAACTAAACCACCCGACAACACAACAGTGACAGAACATGTGTACAGCCTGTACGAACAAGAACCAGGACTGAACCAGGACTGAACCAGGACTGAACCAGGACTAAACCAGGACTGAACCAGGACTGAACCAGGACCGAACCAGGACTAAACCAGGACTGAACCAGGACTAAAGCAGGACTGAACCAGGACTGAACCAGGACTGAACCAGGACTAAAGCACGACTAAAGCAGGACTAAACCAGGACTAAAGCAGGACTGAACCAGGACTAAACCAGGACTGAACCAGGACTGAACCAGGACTGAACCAGGACTGAACCAGGACTAAAGCAGGACTGAACCAGGACTGAACCAGGACTAAAGCAGGACTAAACCAGGACTGAACCAGGACTGAACCAGGACTGAACCAGGACTGAACCAGGACTAAACCAGGACTAAGCAGGACTGAACCAGGACTAAACCAGGACTGAACCAGGACTAAAGCAGGACTGAACCAGGACTGAACCAGGACTGAACCAGGACTGAACCAGGACTAAACCAGGACTAAAGCAGGACTGAACCAGGACTGACTAAAACCAGGACTGAAACCAGGACTAAAGCAGGACTGAACCAGGACTAAAGCAGGACTGAATCAGGACTAAACCAGGACTGAACCAGGACTAAAGCAGGACTGAACCAGGACTGAACCAGGACTAAACCAGGACTGAACCAGGACTAAACCAGGACTAAAGCAGGACTGAACCAGACTAAACCAGGACTGAACCAGGACTAAAGCAGGACTAAACCAGGACTAAAGCAGGACTGAATCAGGACTAAAGCAGGACTGAACCAGGACTAAAGCAGGACTAAAGCAGGACTAAAGCAGGACTGAACCAGGACTAAAGCAGGACTGAACCAGGACTGAACCAGGACTAAAGCAGGACTAAACCAGGACTGAACCAGGACTGAACCAGGACTGAACCAGGACTGAACCAGGACTGAACCAGGACTAAAGCACGACTAAACCAGGACTAAACCAGGACTAAGCAGGATTGAACCAGGACTAAACCAGGACTGAACCAGGACTAAAGCAGGACTGAACCAGGACTGAACCAGGACTGAACCAGGACTGAACCAGGACTAAACCAGGACTAAAGCAGGACTGAACCAGGACTGAACCAGGACTGAACCAGGACTAAAGCAGGACTGAACCAGGACTAAAGCAGGACTGAATCAGGACTAAAGCAGGACTGAACCAGGACTAAAGCAGGACTAAAGCAGGACTAAAGCAGGACTGAACCAGGACTGAACCAGGACTAAACCAGGACTAAACCAGGACTAAACCAGGAAAAAAACAGGACTAAACCAGGACTGAACCAGGACTAAACCAGGACTGAACCAGGACTGAACCAGGACTAAACAAGGACTAGTTGGGAACTAAAACAGCAGAGATCAGAAAAGTTCCACAGTACACCTTTAAAACCAGGCCTAAAACTGTACATCTAAACCTGTGTGTGGTGCCTGTGCGTTGAGGCGTGTGTTGTAATCCTTTCAGTGGATTTTGAACAGTTTGTGGACTTCCTGGTGAGTGGAGCAGGGGCTTATGGGATATTTTTAGTCCCTCTTTGAAGCCTTATTAGACCAACTCATTTTATTCCTTCAAATCCAGTTAAAAAACACGTTGGACCATCCTAAAGAAGCAGTGTACGACCAGGCAACGCATAGCAACGATGTGTACATGTGTTATATGCATCTATACATGTATTTTCATGTGTTTATATGTGTTTCTTTATCTATTTTTATCTGTTTATATGTGTTTATATGTGTTTCTTTATCTATTTTCATGTGTTTATATGCATTTATACGCACAGAGGAAAACCACAGCATTACATTTCAAAGTTTATACATTCAGCTGAAGACTCTGTCCCTGATTTTTATTGTTTAAATACATGAAACATGAACAGATCTAGTTCATTTTAAACAGTTTGCAGTGATCCAAAGTTATTCCTCACTTACCTTATGAATTCAGAGCATCCTAATTATTCACCATGATAATGAGACCAGAGTGGAGTTTTGCCATGACGTAAAGCTAACAACAACTAGCATGCTAACTACTCACTTCCTGATTATCATGCAATAAAACTGTTAGATGCAGACAGCCCACAGTGGACTTGTTTTAACCTCAAGAGCTGCGTATACAGCATATCTGACCTGGGGCCGGACACATCCTGCTCAAACACAAGGGGAACATCTGGCACCGGCCCTTTAAATGTCATAGCAACGACACAAACAAAACAAATAAACAAGGCAATCTTTTCTTAAAGGTCCACACTGTAACTTTTCTTAAAGGTCCACACTGTAACTTTTACACTTCAGACTTGTTTCTATAGTGATATGTTTAAGTTTAATGCCATGCTGCGGAATGTTCTAGGCAAAGCTATAACATCTAGATCAGAGGTGCCCAAACTTTTTTTTATGGAGGGCAACATCTCAAAACATGTTTGAAGCGGAGAACCACAGACCAGTGATGAGTGCAGAGCTTGAAACACAGACAGAGCCGCTGTGCATTAATAAGGCCTGAAACACTTTAATTTTAGGTCTGTATCTCACTGTGATGTGATGTTTGAGGATGTAGTGGTAGAAATACTTTAATTTGCTGTTAAAAGTACTGCTTATGATCCATTGGGCCGATTCAGCAGGAGGGCTGAGGGCCAATAAAAACTGGTCCGAGGGCCGCATTTGGCCCCCGGGCCATAGTTTGGATCAGATCTAGACACAAACAGGTGACAGACCCTTCAGCAGAAACAACAACATGTTGAACCTGATCAGTTCTGTCAGTGATTAGACCCAAAAACTCACTGCTCCTCTTCATTATTCGTCTGTCTACATCTCCAAAGCTCAAAGTGCTGTTCCACCTTGTGATGTCATGAAGTGGTTAAAGTTAACAGCTCCTTTTACCTTTTGTTCAGTAGAGATTGGCAACTCCAGAGAGGAATCCAAATAAATCCAAATGATTGTAGTGAAGGTGTGTGGAGTTTAAAAACACAGTGGAGCACTTGCACTTGTATTACCACATGTCATCACTAGGTGGAACAAAGTGTTTTCCAGTTTGAGAGAAGAACTGCACTAAACTCGTTCAACTATGTAGAAGACTAGAGGAGTCCTTTGTTGAAATTGGAAACTGTGTCTCAGATAAACTGTCTGACCTGTGGCGTGCCCCAGGGGCCAATCCTGGGGCCCATTTTATTCACTCTCTACATTCTGCTGTTAATACGCAGCAATAATGTGTCCGATAATAACATGTGTGAATGAAACAAACACAACTCCAGGTCTGTTTGTGACGAGGAAACATTATAACACAGATCAGACCCGTTTAAAAACACGTCTGAATCCGTCGTCATAAATAACTCGAGTGTGTCTCATCACGACGGCTGGAACATTATGGCTCATTTGTGACGCCGTTTCTCACTTTTTCAATCTATAAATCCCACTTTGTAATCAGAGAGAAGGAGCCCAAAACACTCTTTAGTTTCGCTCCTAATTTGGCGTCTCTGTTTCTGATTAAAAGTTGAAAATTGTGCGAGAGCAGCCGACGCCTCAAACAGTCGACCATTTTGTGATTGCTTCGTTAAATATTAAACGTGTTGTAATGGATTAGACTCAGGTCAAATTAAAACAAGAATCGACAGGTTTAAAATGAAGAAAAGAGATGAGAGACTGAGACGGAGGAGGGGGAGAGAGAAAGAGAGACTGAGACAGAGGAGGGAGAGAGAGAAAGAGAAAGAAAGAGAGACTGAGATAGAGGAGGGAGAGAGAGAAAGAGAGACTGAGACAGAGGAGGGAGAGAGAGAAAGAGAGACTGAGACAGAGGAAGGAAAGAGAAAGAAAGAGAGGCAGAGGAGGGAGACAGAAAGAAACACCGAGACAGAGGAGGGAGAGAGAGGAGAGAGAGAAAGAGAGACTGAGAGAGACAGAGGAGAGAGGATGAGAGAGAGAGGAAGAGAGAGATTGAGACAGAGGAGGGAGAGGGAAGAAGAGAAAGAAGAGGAGAGGAGAGAGAGGAGACAAGAGAGAGAGACAGGAGAGAGAGAGAAGAGAGAGAGACAGAAAGAGAGAGAAACAGAGGATGAGAGAGAGGAGTGAGAGAGAGAGAAGAGAGAGAGACAGAAGAGATAGAGAGAGACAGAGGATGGCGAGAGAGAGAGAAGACAGAGAGAGGAGAGACAGGAGGGAGAGAGAGACAGGAGGAAGATGAGAGAGAGAGAGGATGGAGAGAGAGACAGAAGAGAGAGAGAAGAGAGAGAGAGAGAGAGAGAGAGAGAGGAGAGAGAGAGAGGAGAGAGAGAGACAGACGAGACAGATAGAAAGAGAAGAGAGAGAGAGACACAGGAGGGAGAGACATACAGAAGAGAAAGAGAGAGAGAGAGACAGAAGAGGGAGCGAGAGACAGAAGAGAAAGAGAGACAGAAAGACAGAGAGACAGAGGAGGGAGAGAGAGACAGAAGAGAGGAGAGAGAGAGGAGAGAGAGAGCAGAGGAGGGAGAGGAGATAAAAAGAGAAAGAGAGAGAGAGAGAGACAGAAGAGAAAGAGAGAGACAGAGGACGAGAGAGGAGAAGAGGAGACAAGGAGAGAGCAGGGAGATAGAGACAGAAGAGAAAGAGAGAGAGAGAGAGGAGGGAGAGAGAGACAGAAGAGAAAGAGAGAGAGACAGAGGAGTGAGAGAGAGACAGAAGAGAAAGAGAGAGAGAGAGAGAGAGGAGAGAGAGAGAGAGTAGAGAGAGAGAGAGAGACAGAAGAGAAAGAGAGAGAGACAGAGGAGCGAGAGAGACAGAAGAGAAAGAGAGAGAGAGAGTAGTAAGAGAGAGACAGAAGAGAGAGAGAGACAGAAGAGAAAGAGATGGATTGGAGGAGCAGTAGTAGTCTCTCTCTCTCTCTCTCTCTGTCACTAGGCTACTACAGTAAATGCTACTACAACTACTAATGCAGTACTGCTTTACAGATACCACTAGTATTGTAGATACTACTTAAACTCCTGCTTTTCATACTACTAACACTACAGTCACTACTACTGATCCTATTGTTGCTTCTACTGCTATTACAAATATTTACTCAGTACTAACATGTTCATTCTTCATTATTCTAGTCTCGTCATAGTTTTTCAAAATGACCTCGTCACAGCAGAACCAGACGACAAAAGCCACATGTACATTTTAAATATCTATTATTCAGTCTGATCTGAGCGTGCTCCGTACCACTTATCCCACTGAACAAAAGCACTAATTTCCCGTTGACCCCTGACCTCTGCTTCTGCGGCGTTCTGACCCCTGCCCCTCGGCGCCCCCTCTCTGCTGACTCAGGTCCTGCTTGTCTTTTGGTAAATGCCAGCGTTTAAAGCGGAGAGGACCTTTTGTGACGCTTTCAAATGCAGCGGGACGAAAGAGTTCTGTGGCATTAAAACAGTCCAGATGAGGCAGTCCTGATGAGCTAAAGGTCAAAGGTCAAAATCAGCAGCAGACTTAGGGAGTGAATTAATGTCGGCGTGGTCCGTTTTATTCTCCGCAAATACGGCTCTGATCTTTAAGAGGAACGAGACAATAAATCTAAACTGTGTATGTGGTGTTTCAAATGTCCTTTATTACACAAAACGCACTCTTGTGAGCTTTAAACCGTGTTATAATACTGCTACCTCATCAAAAAGAGAGAACTTAGCCTAAATATGCAGGATTTGTGTGTTCAACATGTGTGAGTGAAACAAAACACAGCTCCAGATATGTTTGAGATGAGGAAACATCATTATAAGATAGTTCAGAAAACAGTCTATTGCAGGGCCCTTAACAGCATTATCTACTGTTCCTAGTCATTTTTTTGGGGTAATTTTAGTGCAAACTCTAAATTTGGAGCTTTCTGGTCAAAGACGCCTAAATATAAGTTTGTTTGTTGTCTCCAGTGGCCTCTGTAGTTTCAAGTACTACGTGACATCACACACTTGGCTGCAGGGGCGGAGTTTGAAGTGTGGACGCCTGTTAGACCAATCACAGTGCTCCTTATGCCCCTCACTCCCCTTTAGTCCTCCAGACCCCGCCCCTCCTCCCTCCTCATGCTCCCCTTTAGTCCTCCAGACCCCGCCCCTCCTCCCTCCTCACTCTCCCCTTTAGTCCTGTAGACCCCATGGCATTCATTTGTCTGTCTCCATGGAGATAAGTCGGTGCTTCACCCTGTCAAAGTTGCACATCAGGTCTGTGGAGAGGTGACCCTGTTTACATATTAGAATATTGCTGCGTTTTCTGCCATAACCATCATCACCTTGTCAAAAGCCTGATCTTGGCAGATCTCTGAAGTTGAGCAGAGCTGAGCCTGTTTAGTGCCTGGATGGGAGTCCACTGGGAATATCAGGTGTGACAGTGGAGCAGCAGTGGCTGAAGTGCAAACTGTTGCTGTGTAATTACCATAGTCTGCACATATACAGTGTATAAATGGACAGAGCTAGCGGTTTTTAAATAGGAAGTGATCATGGGCTGCGCTTCAGCACCAGTGACTCTGGCTCCAGTTCACTTTACACTAGAAAACTGTCGCCCTTCTCTCTCTAATTGCTGCTGTCAGCCTTGACATTTTGGTCTGAAAATGTTCATATTAACCCGCTCTATATGAACATTAACAAGAGACAAATCAGCTGCCTTCATCCTCTGAGGTCGCTCCCGCTAGCATTAGCAACAGGGCTGATTGACAGCTTTGCTTATCTTTTCTTCACAGTTGCTGACTTGGGGCTGCTGGGCGACTTTTTCTGGATTATTTTCACAGTTGCGTTGTTTTTCTTAACCCAGACGCTGGGTCAATGTCCATATCCTGTCAAACAACCCAGCAAACTGGGTCAAATACAGACTCTTCACCTGCCCCTGCAGCCCTCACCTCCTCTGAGGCTCACAGGGAAACTTAAAGGTGTTTATACATGTTTTATTATTTTATCTTTTGAAATGTTACAAACCATAGATTGTATATATAAATGGACATAGCTACACTGTTAGCCGCAGTGTTCCAAATTGGAATTGAGCATTGGCTCCAATTCACTTTCTATTGAAAAAACACCGCCCCTCTTTCCATAACTGCTGCTGTCAGGCTCATCACTTTGGTCTTAAAATGTTAAATCAAGATATGAACATTAATAAAAGACCAATCAGACAGCTCGTTTCCCTGAAGTCGCTCCCTCTAGAGTTAGCAACAGGTTTGACTGACAGAGTTGCTAAGTGCCTGCTCACTACTAAATCAGCGATGCAGGTGAAGGGGCGTTATCTTCAACAGCCTCGCTCCGGATTGACTCTTTGGTTGCTATGATACTCTCTTCATTTGACTGGAGCCGGACGCTGTGGGTGACGTCACACTCACTCAGTCCATGTCCTTATGTCTGTGAGTCTGAACATGTTGCTCAAAAGTCTTGAATGTCGTGTTCTTTCTCCACTCTCCTCCCTCCATGACTCACCACTTGAGACGCTCTGTCTCGGGTAAAAGCGCTGGCCCTTTCCTCAAAGGAGGTAGAGCAGAGACTCCACACTGGCTCTGGTTCTGTCTCTTCTTCTGTCTCTGTCTCTTCTTCTGTCTCTGTCTCTTCTTCTGTCTCTGTCTCTTCTTCTGTCTCTGCTTCTGTCTCTGTCTCTGCTTCTGTCTCTGTCTCTGCTTCTGTCTCTTCTTCTGTCTCTGTCTCTTCTTCTGTCTCTGTCTCTGCTTCTGTCTCTTCTTCTGTCTCTGTCTCTTCTTCTGTCTCTTCTTCTGTCTCTGTCTCTTCTTCTGCCTCTGTCCCTTCTTCTGTCTCTGCTTCTGTCCCAAGGGAGAGTGCCTCTGGACAAACCTCTCTCTCTTCTCTCCCTCTCTCCTTTCTCAATCTTTTTTCTCTTCTCCATCTCCCCCTCTCTCTATAGCCCCCCCATGTCCCCTCTCTGTCCATGTCCCTCCCTGCCCCACTCTCCCTCTTTTCTCTCCCCCTTTCTCTCTCTCTCTCCATCTCTGGTCTCCTTCCCCCCTCTCTCCCTCCTTCCTTATCTCTCTCTCTCCTCTAACTCTCCCCATGTCTCCAGTATCTCTTCTCTCGTCTCCCTCCGTCTCTCTTTCTGTCCCTCCTCTCCGCCTCAGGACCAGTCTGTCTCTCGTGTTTTCCCAGGTGAACAGTATTTGGATACTTCTTTTTTTTTTTTTTTAAACATGTTGTTTATTAAGATTTTTATCATTTTCATTTAACAACATGAACAAAAAACAAATGAGGAAGAGGGGTCAGACAAAATAATTAAACAGTATCGTTTACCCAGCCATCAACAGATATGTTGTTATTCACCAGAAAATTGTAGAATATTGTCCATATTTCCCAAAACTCATCAAGTTTGTTTTTTGTAGAATAGCTTATCTTTTCCAGTGCCAGACAGAGAGTCATTCCTTTCAACCATTGAGAAGCAGTACAAAGGGATGTTTGATTTCCATGATGAAGCTATACAACGTTTGGCTTCTAGAAAACAAATACCATATTTTTAGGCAGAGCTACTGGATAAATATTCAACAGACACATTTTAGGGTTAAGATTAATAGGAACAGCCTTACCCACAATTTTACTAATAATATCCAAAACGACAATATGACGGGACACTCCCACATACAGTGAAGGTGCCTTTTTGGTCTTTACATTTCAAGCATGTGTCTGGTATATTAAGATTAAATCAATTTAGTGTAACAGGTGTTATGTACCATCTACTTATCCATTTATATTGCAACAACTTTGAATTTGTATTTATGGACTGAGTCTGAGCTAACTGACATGATTTTGTCCATTCCTCATGTGTTATGTCCTCTTGCAAATCTGCTTTCCAAGCCTTGCACAAACGCAGAGATGATTCTTTAGATTTACTCACAAAAAGTTGATATAATGAAATCTGTCCCTTTGAATCTAAAACCTTTAAAGTATATTCTTCAAGTGTGAATAAAGGGGGGATTGACAAGCTGTTTGGAAAAAATGAAACTCCTAAGTTGTAAGTATTTAAAGAAGTGTTTTTTGGGAATGTTATATTTGGATTTTAGCTCTTCAAAAGACATGAGTATCTTGTTGTAATCATACAGGTCTCCTATTTGGCCTATACCCCGAGCCGCCCAGTTCTTAAAACCGGAGTCTGCTCTACCAGGGACAAATTCATCATTGCCAAAGATGGGAGAGAATTGAGAGATTTCAGTATTTTCCTCCAAATATGCCGTAGAGGAGTGCCAGACAATGTATTCCGAAGGAAATAGTTTCTAGCGCTCTTATATTCTAGCGCTCTTAAGTATTTTCCGTTTGTTTGCTGAGTACATATTTAAATTTGGAGGAATATTAATCAAATGTGTTTCGATTGAAACCGAAGCTGGTGGGGCACTTTTCTGAAAATAAAACATACCCGTCCTTATTTGAGCTGCCCAATAATACCACTCTAAATTTACAGAAGGGAGAGTCTAAGCCTGGGACATCTATTGTTCCACACAAAATTTGAAAACACATTCCTAAGAGTATTAAAGAACGACGTGGGGGTGGCAAGGGGGATAGATTGAAAAAAATATTAATATTTTGGTAAAATTGACATTTTTAATATACTTATTCGACCAATCATTGTAATGGGTAAATTGTTCCACCTGTTTATCAACTGAGTAACCCTTTCTGTTAGGTCATTGTAATTTTCTGGAATAATTTCATCAATGGCAGGCGTGATTTTAACCCCAAGATAAGTAAAACTATGATCGCAGACCTTAAAAGGACTGAGGATGAAGTGGGGGCTTCACTTGCTCTAATTTGTTCATAAATAGTATCACACATTTTGAGTTATTAATTTTATAACCTGAGAAGTTGCCAAAATATTTTATTAGATCTATTAGAGCAGGTATGATTCGCTTCAAATTGGAGCATCATCTGCATACAGGGCGATGTGATGCTCCCTATCGCCTATCGTAATGCCTTTTAGAACGGGGTGATTACGAATCGCCATTGCAAGTGGCTCTATCACCAAAGTAAATAATAATGGAGAAAGGGGGCAACCCTGTCTTGTACCTCTATGCAACTTAAAAGGTGTGGATAGTTGTCCATTTGTGAGTACCATAGCTTGAGGGACTACTAGAGTAGTTTAATCTAAGAGAGAAATGACTTTTTTATGCCAAATTTTCGAAGAACTTCGAACAGAAACTGCCACTCCACCTTATCAAAGGCCTTTTCAGCATCCAGGGATAGAATAGCATTATCTGTCCAGCCAGAACTCTCAAATACAATGTTGAGCACTCGTCTAATATTGTGAAAGCCATGCCGCCCCTGAATAAAGCCATTCTGATCGGGGTGTATCAGCTGAGGTAACAATTTATCTAGGCGCCTGGCTAGAGCTTTACATAGGATTTTTAGGTCATTGTTGAGAAGGGATATTGGTCTATAAGATCCACGCATGCCTGGCTTTAATAATGATGTATTCACAACTGTATTCAGCAAATGTGGGAGGGACCCATTAAGTAGAGATTCTTTATACATTAAGTAAAGGCTGCACCAGTAAGTTTTATATATCTCAATGGGAATGTCATCAGGCCCTGGCGCCTTTGAACCCATTCATACTCCCAGTGGCTGCTGCAAGTTCATTAGTAGTTATTTCAAGATCTAAATCGGTCAAAAAGTTTTCCTCAAGAGGAGCAATATTCAACAAATCCAAAAAGGTTGTCTGGTCCTGCAAAGCTGAAAGAGAGACAGCAGAGCCATAGAGGTTTTCATAAAATAATTTAAAGGTGTTATTACTTTCTTTAAAATTTCTAGTTTCAACCCCATCGCTAGTTTCAATAGTGTTTATTGTTCTCTCAGACTCTGCTTGTTTTATACGCCAGGATAACAACTTGCTAGCTTTTTCCCCCTGCTCGTAGCAGGACTGCTTCAGTTTCAGTAGGCTTTTAGTAGCTTTGTGAACAGAAAGGATGTTATATTTGGCTCTGAGTTCAATGAGATCCTTATAAGTTTGTTCAGAGGGATTATTAAAGTGATTAGACTGGATTTGATTTATTTTATTTTCCAATTGTTCCATTTCATGCTTCCAAGATTTATATTTGGAACTTGTATAGCTAATCATGTGGCCTCTTAAAAAAGCTTTAAAGGCTTCCCAACGGATAGAAGCTGAGGTCTGATCTGTATTATTTATAAAGAAATCAGTAATCTGTACACCGATATATTCCATGAATTCTGGATCTTTCAGCCAAAAAGATTGAAGGCGCCACCTGGTGGTCGAATGGCGGTGGTGACGGCATCATTAGATTAAAAGATACCGTTGAATGGTCCGAAATAATAATGCTATCAACCAGCCAGCTTTTGGTGACAGACGATATAAGAGAAGCAGAGACCAAAAAGTAGTCAATTCTAGAAAAAGTCCGACAAGTGGCTGAGAAACAGGAGAAGGTGGATTGATTAGAATGATGTTTCCTCCATATATCTATCAAATTAAACTCTCTAATGTAATGAAGTAGCTCTTTCCGAGACTGAACGTGTGATGTGTCCCTCCCTGTTGACCTATCAATTTCAGGTCGGAGGGTACAATTAAAATCTCCACCTATAATGAAGACACCGGGCAAATCAGACAGGGATAAGAACAAATTCCTAAAAAAAGAGGGGCTATCAAAATTTGGCCCATATAAATTAACTAGGTTAAACCGCATTGAATTAATTTTGCATTGTATGATAAGATATCGCCCTGATCTGTCAGCTTCCACATTTATATAGGTGGAAGGGCACTGAGTTATGTATTAAGGTAATCACCCCACGTGATTGGGAACTAAAAGAAGCTGAAAAAACTTGACCAGGCCATCTCCTTCTCACCCTCACTATATCATCTGGTGTCAAATGTGTCTCTTGTAAGAACACTATCTTTGCTTTTAAATCTTGAATTCTACTCATTACCTGTTTAAGCTTGACAAGTTTGTTTAGACCCCTCACATTCCAGGATGTGAACTGTAGTTCAAACATGATAACAAATTGGAATATTGACTGTGCTCATTATACTATATATATACAGTAATAAAATAAAATGTACCAAAAGTAAACCACCACGAAAACAGTACCTAAAACCTGAATGAAACAAGGTGTATTCCCCCAAATGGAATACACACTACCCTTCCCCAGCTTACTCTTCCAAAAGACCCCCAATGGGTAAAGTCTGGCTATGGAGCCAGGCCGGTCCACACATCTGAGGAACAGCATTCTAATAGTGATCGGGATAAAGCTCCATATATATTAAAAGTGTAAAGAAAAAATTGCATTACAATCAGAACAGCCCTCCAAGAGTGAGAATTATTTTCCTTAAACCAAATATAATATGTAACTGTAGTATAAACCAAAGTGCCTTTCTCAAATATTATCTGGCAAACAGTCTTAAATCAATTAATTAAAGAAAAAAGTGACTAGAAAACAAAAGTGTCACCTGTAAACATTAGTCCAACAAAACTATTCAGCGTCAGGTGCTGCTCCGCTCGTCTCCGCCCTCAGGCTCCGCACGAACAGCTCCGCTGATGCCGCATTAAACGAACGTGTGGCGCTTTCCTCCGACAGTCACAAGTAGTGTGGCAGGGTGAATTATTCCGTAGCGCAAATCACGAATGTTGAGAGCAGTCAGCTCCTTCTTTACAGAATCAAATACCTTCCTTCGCTTGAGTAAATCCGCAGACAAATCAGGAAAAAACATCACCTTTCCTCCATCGACACGTATTTCACCCGTGGTCTTGGCTGCTTTCATCACACGAACTCTGTCAGCGTAGTTTAGAAACTTCATTACTACTGCCCTGGGACGTGCAGCAGAATCTCGATTCCCAAATGATGCCGCACCACGGTCCATTCTGCCAACGCGGTGCGCCCTCTCAATAATCAATGGCTGAGGAAAGTTACGTTCACCAAGTGTATTAGGGATCCACTTCTCCAGGTACGCACACATATCGCTTCCCTCTTTTGACTCGGGCAGACCCACCAGACGCAGATTTGAGCGGCGTGCTCGGTTTTCTAAGTCATCCACTTTACGCATCAACTCCTCTACACAGTTTGTTGTGGAAGTGGTTTGCGTCTTCACACGTGACAGGTCGTCCTCGTTAGCACTTATTCTCTGTTCGGCGTCGGTCATGCGAGTCGCCAGTGCCTTTATCTCGGTCTGGACATTGTGAACAGCACTCAAAATACCGGCAAATCGTGAAGTGAAATCCTCCTTCATTATTGTGAAATCCCCCCTCATAGAGAAAATAGCGGCCAAGATTTCACGTGTACCGTTAGCATCCTCTTTAGCTTCAGTGGCCTCGGGGCTAGTTCGCTCAGTGGCGAACTCGGCAGTGCTAGAGGATTCCTCCGCTGTTCTTGATTTAGGCGTCTTAGGATTTGTTTTTTGAGGCATTTTAGTTTTTCTTGTGATTAGCCAGCGTTTATTGGTCTTTAAGTCAAGTGACAGAGGTTGTCTGACTTTTTTTTTTCTAAAAATTTACTCCGGAGCCCGCTCGTACGTCCGCTTAGTAGCGCGCCATAACCGGAAGCCCAGTATTTGGATACTTCTAAATGATCATTGTAGAATATTCTACAGCCCCAGAAGAAGAAGAAGAAGAAGAAGAATAAACCAGAGTCTTTCCTGACCTCTCCTTTCTGCTGACGGGGCACATTGAGAATATAAAGTTTGTAAAATCTTGTGAAAAGTGGAGTTTTGGACGTTTGGGTTTTTTCGTTAATAAAAACACAGGTTTAGTGAAGTCAAAATGAAATGTGTTTTTTTTCACAAAGTTACACAGATACAGTTTGTGCTGACGGCAGGAAAAATACAAGGAACTTTTGAACAGTGGAGGAAAAAGTACTCAAGAAGTTTTGTTGCTTAAGTAAAAGTACTAAAGTACCTGTTTAAAGTGTACTTAAAGGGTAAAAAGTAAAAGTATTTGGCGCAGGTTTTGATCTAATAAAGCTTCAAATGTTGATTTTGATGAAGATTTGAGATGAAACAATTCATTGTTTTCAGTTTTTATTTGGATGTTTTAGTTTATTTTTAACATGTTCATAATTTAAACAAACCGTCAGACTTTCAGCAGATCTCAAATAAAAAAATACTTCTTCCTTTTCAGTCTAGTTCAAAATGTAGTGGAGTAGAAAGTACAGATACCTGCTCTCAAATGTAATGAAGTAAAAGTAAAAATGTAAAGTACAGATACCTAAAATGTATACTGAAGCACAGTACTTCTCTACTTTTACTCACATCCACCACTGCTCTTAGCCACTGCTTGTCTCCATGGAGATGTTATTACTTTGCCTCAAATGTTCTGCACTACAGCATTAAACTTTCTATCTCACATTGTGTGTTTTTATCGCCCAAAAATACCTTGAGAAACAAACACTTAATGTGATGGTCTCGCTTCTCCACAGATCTGACTTCTAACTTGGTAAAGG
Source organism: Periophthalmus modestus (assembly GCA_019594935.1). Classification (NCBI taxonomy): domain Eukaryota; kingdom Metazoa; phylum Chordata; class Actinopteri; order Gobiiformes; family Gobiidae; genus Periophthalmus; species Periophthalmus modestus. Next base: position 4,797,194 of record JAIEZT010001390.1, read on the forward strand.
GTCTTTAATGTGTCCCCTGCATTTGACCCACAGCTTCTTTGTCTCTCTATTTCTCTCGCTCTCTTTCTTTTATTTCTCTATCCATCTCCTCTCCCCTTTTCTCTATCTCCCCTCCCCTCTCTCTGTCTCTTTCTCTTCCTCTCTTTCCTTTCTATCTCTCTCTCTGTATCTATCTTCCCCAATCTCTCTCTGTCTCTTTCTCTTCCTCTCTTTCCTTTCTATCTCTCTCTCTGTATCTATCTTCCCCAATCTCTCCCTCTTCTCTTACTCTCTCCCTCCCCTCTCTCTTTCATATTCTCTCGCCTCCTTTCTCTCTCTTTCTCCCTCCCTTCTTTCCGTCCTCGCTCTCTCTCTTCTCCCTCCCCCCCTCTCTCTCTTCCTCTTTCTCTTCCTCTTTTCTTTCTTCCTGCTCTCTCTCTCTTCCTCTCCCCCTTCTCTTAATCTCTCTCTTTCTATTATTTCTCTACCCATCTCTTCCCTCCTTCTCTCTCTCCCCTTCTCTCTTTTTCTCATTCTCTCCCTCTCTCTATCCTCTCTTCTCTTTCTCTCCTCCGTCTTTCTCTCTTTCCCTCCCTCTCTCTGTCCTCCTCTCTTCTCTTTCTCCCTGCTCCCTCTTTCTGTCTCTCTCCCTTCACATCTGCACATTACCATAGAGTCGTTTGTCCCACATTAATTATGCATTAAAGTGAACCGCTAACGAAGACAGGGTCAAGAGCGAGAAGAGGAGAGGAGAGGGGGAAAGGGAGGAGGAGAGAAAGGGAGAGAAGGAGGAGAGGAGAAAAAAAGAGAGATGGGGAAGACAAAAAGAGAGAGGGCGAGAGTCGGGAGTGAGAGAAGGGGAGAGGAAAAGAGGAGTGAAAGAGAGGGTAAGCTAGAAAGAGAGGACAGAGGGAGGAGAGAGAGGGAGGAGAAGAGAAATGAGAGATAGAGAGAGGGAGGAGAGAGGGGAGTGAGAGAAGGAGAGAGGAAAAGAGGAGAGAAAGAGAGGGTAAGCTGGAGAGAGAGGAGAGAGGGAAAGAGAGGGGAGAGGGAGAGGCAGGGAGGAGAAGAGAAAAGAGAGATAGAGAGAGGGAGGAGAAGAGAATTGAGAGAGAGAGAGGAAAAGAGGAGAAAAAGAGAGGGTAAGCTAGAGAGACAGGAGAGAGGGAAAGAGATCAGAGGGGGAGGAAAAGAGAAAAGAGAGATAGAGAGAGAGAGAGGAGGGAGAGAGGGGAGTGAGAGAAGGAGAGAGGAAAAGAGGAGAGAAAGAGAGGGTAAGCTAGAGAGAGGAGAGAGGGAAAGAGAGGAGAGAGGGAGGAGAGAGAGGGAGGAGAAGAGAATTGAGAGATAGAGAGAGGAAAAGAGGAGAGAAAGAGAGGGTAAGCTAGAGAAAGAGGAGAGAGGGAAAGAAATGAGAGGGGGAGGGGAAGAGAAAAGAGAGAGAGAGAGGGGGGGGGAGGGAGTGAGAGAGGAGGAGGAAGGAAAAGAGATCGAAAAAGAGAGAGGGTAAGCTACAGAGAGGAGAGAGGGAAAGAGAGGAGACGGACGGAGGAGAGAGAGGGAGGAGAAGAGAAAAGAAAGATAAAGAGAGGGAGAGAGGAGGGAGAGAGGAGAGTGAGAAAAGGAGAGAGGAAAAGAGAAGAGAAAGAGAGTAAGCTAGAGAGAGAGGAGAGAGGGAAAGAGAGGAGAGAGGGAGGAGAGAGAGGGAGAAGAAGAGAAAAGAGAGAGACAGGGAAAACAAATAGAGAGAGGGGACTGGGCGAAAGAGAGAGGTAAAGAGGAGAGAAAGAGAGGGTCAGCTAGAGAAAGAGGAGAGAGAAGTTGAAATAGGGTGAAAAAAGAGAAAAAAGAGAGAGAAGCTGGAAAGAGGAGCGAAAGGAGAGAAGAGAGGGAGGAAAGAAAGAGGAGAGAGAGGATGATAAAAGGAGAGAGAGAGAAGGAGGAGAGAGATATGAAATGATGACTATAACAGAAGCTCTTGTGACGCCCACAGACTGACTTTAAAGAGAAGAGGAGCCGTGACCTTTGACCTCTGACCCTGGATTTGCATGTGTCAGATTTAAAGTGGATCTGTGGGTTATTTATGCTCAGACTGAAGACTCCAGCGTCGTGTTTGTTCTTCATTTACACCATCTGTCCAATATTTCTATAACTAGTCCTCTGCATTTGACCCATCCTTCAGTGTCTCTGGGTTAAACCTGCATTTGACGAACCTTCTCACTCTCTCCTCTCTTTCTCCCCTTCTCTCTCCATCTCTCCTTTCTTGCTGTCTTACCCCCCTCTCTCCATTCCTTAGTACTTTCTTTCCTTCTCTCTTTCTCTCTCTCTTTCCTCTGTCATGGTGTTGGAGAAAACTATAGCTTGTGGAAGTGACGTTTGCTCCCTCGCTCCTTCCCTCCTCTCCTCCTCTCTCTCTCCTCTGCCTCCCTTTCCTCCTCTCTCCCTCCTCTTCCTCTCTCCTCCTCTCTCCCACCTCTGCCTCTCTCCTCCTCTCTCCCACCTCTGCCTCCCTCTACTCCCTCTCTCCGTCCTCTCCCTCCTCTGCCTCCCTCTCCTCCTCCTCTTCCTCCCTCTCCTCCTCTCTCCCTCCTCTCCTCCCTCTCCTCTGCCTCCCTTTCTTTCTCTCTCCCTCCCCTCCTCCCTCTCCTCTGCCTTCCTCTCCTCCTCTCTCCCTCTCCTCTGCCTCCCTTTCCTTTCTCTCTCCCTCCTCTTCCTCCTCTCCCCTCTCCTCCTCTCCCTCTCTCCTCTCTCCTCCCTCTCCTTCCTCTCCTCCTCTCTCCCCTGCTCCTCCCTCTCCCTCTCTCCTCCTCTGCCTCCTCTCCTCTCCCTCTCCTCTCCTCCTCTCTCCCTCCCTCTGCCGTCCTCTCCCTCCCTGCCCCCCTTCTTCCCTCTATTCCTCTCTCTCTCCCCCCCCTCTCCTTTCCTCTCCTCCCTCCCTCCTCCTCTCTCCCTCCTCTCCTCCCTCTCTCTCTCCCTCCCTCCTCCCTCCTCCTCCTCCTCTCTCTCCTCCTCCTCTCTCCCTCCTCTGCTTCCCTCTCCTCCTCTCCTCCTCCTCCTCTTCTCTCTCCTCCTCCTCTCTCCCTCCCCTCCTTCCCTCTCCTCCTCTCTTCCTCCTCCTCCTCTTTCTCCTCCTCTCCTTCATCTGTCACAGTTGTTGGACTAAACTGGTTCATGTAACTGACACTAACCACACGCGCTGCATTTAAAGGCCCAGTGCGCTGGTGTCGCCCCCTGGGGAGAGAGCGCGCTATCGAGCCGTTAGCGTTAGCATTAGCATTATCGACCGGGCTAATCCGCTGCTGCTACAGCTCCAGTGTGAGAAAAATACAGTGTGACGATCAGCTCTGGAGTCGAGGACAGGAGCAGAGCGAAGAGAGAACGAGATGCAGTACAGAACATTGTTTCTTTTAATGTCCCCACAGAGAGAGCTGCATTAACCTGCTCGTGTCACACTGACTGGAGGCTGGGTCATATGGGAACAAAACAGCCACTATTTTCTTCCATCTTATTGAAAACATAGACAGGCAGACAACAGAGACAGAACATGGGCAGAACATGGGCAGAACATGGACAGAACATGGGCAGAACATGGACAGAATATAAACCGAACATGGGCAGAACATGGACAGAACATGGGCAGAACATGGACAGAACATGGACAGAACATAGACAGAACATGGGCAGAACATGGACAGAACATGGACAGAACATGGACAGAACATGGACAGAACATAGACAGAACATGGACAGAACATAGACAGAACATGGGCAGAACATGGGCAGAACATGGACAGAACATGGACAGAACATGGGCAGAACATGGGCAGAACATGGGCAGAACATGGGCAGAACATGTACAGAACATAGACAGAACATGGGCAGAACATGGACAGAACATGGACAACATGGACAGAACATGGACAGAACATAGACAGAACATGGGCAGAACATGGACAGAACATGGGCAGAACATGGACAGAACATGGGCAGAACATAGACAGAACATAGACAGAACATGGGCAGAACATGGGCAGAACATGGACAGAACATGGACAGAACATGGACAGAACATAGACAGAACATAGACAGAACATGGACAGAACATGGACAGAACATAGACAGAACATGGGCAGAACATGGGCAGAACATGGGCAGAACATGGACAGAACATAGACAGAACATAGACAGAACATGGGCAGAACATGGACAGAACATGGACAGAACATGGACAGAACATAGACAGAACATGGGCAGAACATGGGCAGAACATGGACAGAACATAGACAGAACATAGACAGAACATGGGCAGAATATGGGCAGAACATAAATAGAACATGGGCAGAACATAACGGTGGGTGTGAGGGTGGCCCTTCCTAGAATGGCCCATGCACACTTGTGATTTCTGTGCACTTAATGGGGGCAGAGAGAGGGAGCGGGAGCAAAGAGAGAGAGGAAGCAGAGAGAGAGGGAGTGGGGGCAGAGAGGGAGCGGGGGAAGAGAGAGAGTAGTGGGGCAGAGAGAGAGAGGGGAGCAGAGGGGCAGAGAGAGAGAGCGGGGCAGACAGAGACACATATGGAGACTACACTTCATAGGTCAGGCTCTATGGACGTCTGGATGTTTGGCTCAGTGTCGCCCTCTGTGGGCAGCACTTTTAATAGAGTTCTACACATTATCAGTCATAACTCTCGCTGTGACTGGGACGCTCAGACAAATCCTCTAATCTGACTGGTCAAAGCATCACAACAGCAAAACAAGCTGAAAAATCAAACTCCAGTTGTAAGAAAATGACAGACATGTTTCCCTCTGCACGACTGACACAAACTAAACAGCAGTGTTTTCACTAAAGATGTGACAGACTGAAGCATGTCTCACTGTGTCTCTGTGCTTGTTTTGGGTCATTTGGGAGCTTCGCCATCGGCTCTGCCCAAAACACAACGCTGCTCTGTGATTGGTCCAGTCCCGGGCCACCAGCGGTCAGGCCTTATCGCACCAGTGGGAGCCAAGATGGATTCTTGAGTTTGTGAACTCACAAATATCACAAGAATTAATCTGTCTGTCCAAGGTGAGAGCAGTAAACCCCGAGACAAAATCTATCTGCTCTTTTTCTGCTCCTCCTTCTCTCCTCTCACACACACACACACACACACACACACGCACACACGTATACACACACACACACACACACACGTATTCACACAAACACACACACACATGAACACGCACACGCAGACGTATACACACAAACACGCACATACACACACACATCCATCTCTCTCCCTCTCTCTTTCTCTCTCTTCCTCTCCCTCTCTCTCTCTCAGTCTATCTTGCTCTCTCTCTCCTCTTTCCCTCTCTCCCTCTCTCTCTCTCTCTCTCTTTCTCTCAGTCTATCTTCCTCTCATTTGGGCTTCCCTCTCTCTCTCTCTCTCTCTCTCTCTCTCTCTCTCTCTCTCTCTCTCTCCCCCTCTCCCTTTCTCTCAGTCTATCTTCTTCTCATTTGGGCTTCTCTCTCTCTCTCTCTCTCTCTCTCTCTCTCTCTCTCTCTCTCTCTCTCCCTCTCTCTTCTCTCAGTCTCTCATCTTCTTCCTCTCATTTGGGCTCCCTCTCTCTCTCTCTCTCTCTCTCTCTCTCTCTCTCCCCCTCCCCCCTCTCCCTCTCTCTTTCTCTCAGTCTATCTTCCCTCATTTGGGCTTTTCTCTCTCTCTCTCTCTCTCTCTCTCTCTCTCTCTCTCTCTCTCTCCCCCTCCCCCTCTCTCTTTCTCTCAGTCTATCTTCCTCTCATTTGGGCTTCCTCTCTCTCTCTCTCTCTCCCCTCTCTCTTTCTCTCAGTCTATCTTCCTCTCATTTGGGCTTCAGTCTCTCCTCTCTCTCTCTCTCTCTCTCTCCCTCTCTTCCCTCTCTCTTTCTCTCTCAGTCTATCTTCCTCTCATTTGGGCTTCCTCTCTCTCTCTCCCCCTCTCCCCTCTCTCTTTCTCTCAGTCTATCTTCCTCTCATTTGGGCTTCCCTCTCTGCAGATAACACCACATTAAAATGCCATTGGGGGATTTCTGTGCGGTTTTCGGCTGAATACAAAACTCCGATCAGGAATCCTCCTTCTCCTCTTAGTCCAAACTCGGCTTGACCTTTTGGGCTGCGTCCAATTACAACCTCTCCAAGAAAACGCCATTTTCCCACAAAAGCTCCACAGTGATTCCTCAGAACTTTAGGGAAAGGGAAAAAGCCTGGATTAAACCGAAACTTTGAAAAGTGCTTATTTGACAGAAGCAGGTGCAGAGTTCGTCGTGGTCGGTGGAGGTGGAGTTTTGAGGAGGTGAGGAAGTTTGAAATGTCAAGGAAACTGCTGAGTCGGCACTTTTTAAACTTGGGAAGAGACAAAGAGTGAGGAGGAGTGAGGTAGAGTGAGGTAGAGTGAGACAGAGTGAGGTAGAGTGACACAGAGTAAGGAAGCGTGAGGCAGAGTGAGGCAGAGTGAGGAAGAGTAGGAAGAGTGAGGCAGAGTGAGGCAGAGTGAGGAAGAGTAGGAAGAGTGAGGCAGAGTGAGGTAGAGTGAGGCAGAGTGAGGCAGAGTGAGACAGAGCGAGGCAGAGTGAGGCAGAATAAGGAAGAGTGAGGCAGAGTGAGGAAGAGTGAGGCAGTGAGAAGAGTAGGAAGAGTGAGGCGGAGTGAGGCAGAGTGAGTACAGAGTGAGGAAGAGTGAGGCAGAGTGAGGCAAGAGTGAGAAAGAGTGAGGAAGAGTGAGGCAGAGTGAGGAAGAGTAGGAAGAGTGAGGCAGAGTGAGTAAGAGTGAGGCAGGCAGAGAGTGAGACAGAGTAAGGCAGAGTGAGGCAGAGTAAGGAAGAGTGAGGAAGTGTGAGGAAGAGTGAGGCAGAGTAAGGAAGAGTGAGGCAGAGTGAGGCAGAGTGAGGCAGAGTGAGACAGAGCGAGGCAGAGTGAGGCAGAGTAAGGAAGAGTGAGGAAGAGTGAGGCAGAGTGAGGCAGAGTGAGGTAGAGTGAGGCAGAGTGAGGCAGAGTGAGGAAGAGTGAGGCAGAGTGAGGCAGAGTGAGGCAGAGTAAGGAAGAGTAAGGAAGAGTGAGGTGAGGCAGAGTGAGGCAGAGTGAGGAGTGAGAGCGAGGCAGAGTGAGGAAGAGTGAGGCAGAGAGGTGAGAGGCAGAGTGAGGCAGAGTAAGTAAGGAAGAGTGAGGAAGAGTGAGGCAGAGTGAGGCAGAGTGAGGTAGAGTGAGGCAGAGTAAGAAGAGTGAGGAAGAGTGAGGCAGAGTGAGGCAGAGTAAGGAAGAGTAAGAAGAGTGAGGCAGAGCAGAGTGAGGCAGAGAGTGAGTGAGGCAGAGTGAGGCAGAGTGAGACAGAGCGAGGCAGAGTGAGGCTGAGTGAGGCAGAGTGAGACAGAGCGAGGCAGAGCGAGGCAGAGTAAGGAAGAGTGAGGAAGAGTGAGGCAGAGTGAGGCAGAGTGAGGTAGAGTGAGGCAGAGTAAGAAGAGTGAGGAAGAGTGAGGCAGAGTGAGGCAGAGTAAGGAAGAGTAAGGAAGAGTGAGGCAGAGTGAGGCAGAGTGAGGCAGAGTGAGGCAGAGTGAGACAGAGCGAGGCAGAGTGAGGCAGAGTAAGGAAGAGTGAGGCAGAGTGAGGAAGAGTGAGGCAGAGTGAGGACATGTGAGGCTTGGCACAGACAGGATGTACCCAAACCTCAAGAGCAAATTATTAAAAATATGGTGCAGTTTGATCTTTCAGCCAGTGAGTGGCGCTATAATAATACTGTAGTTTTAAAGAGGAGGTAGTCTGCAAAATTTAATGTTGTTCTCTCATTAAAAACATGCGTGAAGAGCTGTTAGAGAGCATCCATGCAAGTTTAAGTAATCTAGTGATCTCTACTGGGCGCTCTTCAAACCCTCCTTACAGTTAGATGTAACATTCTGTACAAGACTCCGCCCACAAGCCTACATCACCCATGCTCCCACAAGACAATTCTGCATAAACATACAAAAACATGATACAAAACAATATACTACAACTTCACAAACCTGATGTGATGTGCAGTAGATTCATTAGTGGGAGACACGCTGATTGTGTTGTGATAGCGCTCTGAAGGGAGAGTGACTTAGCACAGAGAGCAACATCAGATATGTTATGTGTTAGCAGTTAAAACCCCATAAGAGTAAAATACCTCCTCTTTAATACCCCATAGAAGTAAATACCCCCTCTTTAAATATGGCTTATTAAACTGAAGTTGTGGACAGGATAACCACTCTGCCACAGTCCCACAGGGAGGACATGCAGGAGTCTAACCCACACCCTCGGGGCCGCTCCAGTGAAACTACAGCAGAAGTTAGAGTACACGAGTATTGTTTTAAAACCCCGACATTAGCACTGGCAGCAGGTCTATGCAGTTTCCTAACTCAAATTGAATTATAGAGGTTTTATGTTCCGTTATTTCGCCAAGAGACAAGTTAACAACCCGAGAAAGTCTAATCTACAGCTCGAGAAACGACGCCCAGCTGTTTAAAATGTGTTGGACTTAGCGCTAACACGGGGCTAGCATTTCCATTCATCGAGAGAGTAACAAGCTACAAAAGCATTTAACGGAGCGATTAAAGGGAACTACGGCGGCCCGCGGCGCTGTTAACCTTTGATGAAATAATTATAATATCAGGGCAGATTGTGAGGCCGGTCAGGGAGGAGGAGGAGGAGGAGAGTGGGCGCTAATGTGCGATCTGAAGGACAATAAAAGAGCCGGATGTTAGCATGATTAGCCTAGCGCCGGTGCTGCTCTGCGGAGTGAAGAGTTTCGCTGTTGAACCATGTGCTGAGGTCTGGAGAATAAAAAAACACTACGTTCACAATCTAGAAAGTGATGTCATAGTTTCAGATGGAGGGCGGGGCCTAAATCTACCTCTATTTTTACATAAATCTACAAACTTCTGCTCCACAAATGTCACATGTTTGTGTAATTCTGAGTCTGTTTGGTGGATAGAACCTGCGCTAAATATTTATCATAGTTTTACATCAGTTAAGTGGCAGTGCGGTTGCTAGGTAACACTTATGGAGTTACCTCTACAGGTCACACTTGCTGCCCGTGTCCAACCAGGAAGTGAAATGATAAACTTGTCAAAACTAGACACGATTTTTAGCATAATTTTAACATTATTATGCTAATGTTTTAACCATAGCTATAACCATAAAGAAATGTAAAAAGTAGCGCTATCTAAAAAGTATAAAGTGAGTGTGACGTCACCCACAGCATCGGCTCCAGTCAATAGCTCATTGACGCTAGCGGTTATAGCGGCGAATCTGGAGCCGAGTCCCATATTTGGAAATCCGACCTCGAGTATCATAGCAACCAAAGAGCCAATCTGGAAGGAGGCTGTTGAAGGTAACGCCCATTCCCGCCCATATCGCCGGTTTAGCACACAGCAGGCACTTAGCAACGCTGTTAATCAAACTTGTTGCTAACGCTAGCGGGAGCGACTCTGGGAAAAGAAGACATCTGGTTTGTCGGTTATTAATGTTCATATCTTGATTTGCGGGCACAATCGCGAAAAAAACCATGAGGATCAAGTAGAGCGGGTTAATACGAACATTTTAAGACCAAAATGTTGAGCCTGACAGCAGCAGTTTTTCTATAGAAAGTGAATTGGAGCCAGTGTCCATCAAGCAGGAAGCGCGTCCAGGCTCACACCACACCACTCTGAACCAAAAGTGTCCAAAAGTCTCACATCAGAGCAACGAACAACAACAGGAAGGTCGTCCTACCTGTGAGGTCGAAGGTCACGGGTAATGTCATACACGGTTTCCACGACAACGCGCTGTCATTTATCCAAAGCTGAGCGCTGTCCGGAGGTGAGGCTGGGTCCTGAGGAGACAGAGGAGGACGGGGTTATTACAGCGCGCTCGCACACAGGGACCTAAAGGGTTAAGAGGGACCCACACACACAGTTTATGCTCAGAACCGCAAAGACTTGAACTGCTTTCCAAAAATCATAATTAAAACATTGATTTTCTAACACACTCGGAGCATCCTAATTATTCACCATGACGAGTTGAGAATTTTCCAGAAAAATCAGAAATAAGAAGTAGTAGCAGTACAAAAAGCAGATTCTGTTGTTGAAACGAGTCTGTGCTGTTTGCATCTAATTATGAAGTGTTTTATCCCCCGAGAACCAGGAAGTGCACTGTTAGTATGCTTACATTATTTAAAGTTGTGAAAAGTGCTTATAAACTCATCCTTGTGAGTAATTAGGATGTCTGAATGCACGAGGTAGGTGATTTCTCTTTCTATTTTTAAGTGAGATAAAACAGGTACAGCGCATTTAATATACAACAGTGCAAATGGATCTGGGTTTAAGTTTCACAATTTTCAGAGACCATCAAAGTAATGCTAAAGAACATTAGCATGCCAACAGCGCACTTCCTGCTTCACAGAGACTTCATACTTCATAGTTAGATGGAAACAGCACACATTTCAGCCACAAGATCAGCTTTTTCTTTCTACTACTACGACTACTACTACTACTACTACTACTACTACTACTACTACTACTACTACTACTACTGCTACTACTACAACAACAACTATTACTACTACTACTACAACAACAACTATTACTACTACTACTGCTACTACTACAACAACAACTATTACTACTACTACTGCTACTACTACTACAACAACTATTACCACCAATACTACTACTACAACAACTAGTACTACTACTACAACTAGTACTACTACTACTGCTACAACTACAACTACTACTACTACTACTACTACTACTATTACAACTATAACCACTACTACTGCTACTACTATAATAACTACTACTACTACTACTACTACAACCACTACTACCACTACTACTGCTACTACTACTACTACTACTACTACTATTACTACTAGAACAACTATTACCACTACTACTACTACAACAACTATTACCACTACTACTGCTACTACTATTGCTACTACTATAATTACTAATGCTACTACTACTATGGCTACTACTGCTACTACTACCACAACTACTACTACTACTGCTGCTACTGCTACAACAACTATCACCACTACTACTGCTCCTACTACTACTACTACTACTACTACTACTACTACTACTACTACTACTACTACTACTACTACTACATTTGAGCTGTTGGGTTGAATAAATAACTTCTATGTCTCATTATAGATGCTAAATATCTCCTAAAGTATTTCATTCAGCTCATGATTTTGTTACAGTCGCACATTTACAATATTTGGGGGGGATAATCCAGTTTTTGTGTCAGTCCAGCAGCTGTTTCCTCGTCATGGAAGCGACGCTCGTTTATAAAGATGGAGCATGTTACATTTACACTGCATCACATAAAGACCCTGAACAGACACGAGGAGAAGACGAGAAATAACGCACAAAAAACTCACACTAAACTACAACTAGTGTCACCGAGCGGCTCCGGGCCCAGAGGAGTCGGAGGAGAAGAGGCTCGAGTCCTGAGCTGGTTCTGTGCAGCTCAGTGACGTGATTTTTACAGTTTATTGTGAGGAGTCTGTGGTTCGTACTTTGAATTAGACTTTATATAACAGCAGCACAGAAACAGTCTGGGACCTGACAGAGCAGCTCTCACAAACAAGCCCAGCACGACTCTGACATCTCCCTCATCCCTCCTCCAGATCTCTCTCCTCCTCTCCAGATCTCTCCCTCTCCTCCTCTGTCCTTCTTCCCTTTTTCCTCCCTCTCTCTTTCTCTCTCTCCTCCCTATATCTCTCACTGTCTTCTCTCTCTTTCCTCTCCCCCATCTTTCTCTCTCCCTTTTATCTCTATCCTCCCTATCCATCCCTCTCTCTCTCTCCTCCCTACATCTCTTGCTCTCTTCCCTATATCTCTCTCCCTCTCCTTCCTCCCATTCCCTCTCTCTTTCCCTCTCTGCTCCTCCTCTCCCTCTCTGCTCCTTCTATCTCCTCCCCCCTCCCTATCTCCTCTCCCTCTCTGCTCCTCTCCTGACTCTCTGCTCCCCTCTCCTCCTCCTTCCGTCCCTCTTGCTCCTTCCCTCCCTCTATCTCTCTCGCCCTCTCTGCTCCTTCTCTCCCTCTCTGCTCCTCCTTTCCTCTCTCTGCTCCTCCTCCTCCCTCTCTGCTCCTTCTCTCCCTCTCTGCTCCTTCCCTCCCTCTCTGCTCCTCCTCGCCCTCTCTGCTCCTCCTATCCCTCTTTGCTCCTCCTCTCCCTCTCTGCTCCTCCTCTCCCTCTCTGCTCCTCCTCCCTCTTTGCTCCTCTCTCCTCCCTCTCTGCTCCCCTCCCTCCCTCTCTGCTCCTTCCCTCCCTCTCTGCTCCTCCACTCCCTCTGCTCCTCCACTCCCTCTCTGCTCCCTCTCTGCTCCCTCTCTGCTCCCTCTCTGCTCCTTCCCTACCTCTCTGCTCCTTCTCTCCCTCTCTGCTCCTTCCCTCCATCTCTGCTCCTCCTCTCTCTCTCTCTCTCTGCTCCTCCTCTCCCTCTCTCTCTGCTCCTCTCCCTCTCTGCTCCGCCTCCTCTCCCTCTCTGCTCCTCCTCTCTCTCTCTGCTCCTCCTCTCCCTCTCTGCTCCTCCTCCCTCTCTCTCTGCTCCCTCCCATCCTTCTCTCTCCTTTCTGCTCCTCCCCTCCCTCTCTGCTCCTCTCTCCCTCTCTGCTCCCTCTCTGCTCCTTCCCTCCCTCTCTGCTCCTTCCTCCCTCTCTGCTCCTCCTCTCCCTCTCTGCTCCTCCTCTCTCTCTCTCTGCTCCTCCCATCCCTCTCTGCTCCTTCCCTCCCTCTCTGCTCCTTCCCTCCCTCTCTACTCCTTCCCTCCTCTCTCTCTCTCTGCTCCTTCCTCCCTCTCTCTCTGCTCCTCTCTCCCTCTCTACTCCTCCCGTCCTCTCTGCTCCTGCTCCTGCTGCTCCTCTCTCTCCTCTGCTCCTCCTCTCCTCCTCCCTCTGCTGCTCCTCTCCCTCTCTGCTCCTTCCCTCCCTCTCTGCTCCTTCCCTCCCTCTCTGCCTGTCTGTCGCCTCCTCTTGCTCCTGTCGCCTCCTCTTGCTCCTGTCGCTCCTGTCGTCTGATCTTGGTGTTTATTTGTTTTAAGGCCCAGACAAAAGGATGAAGACACGAGGCAGAGGAGAGAAAAAGAGAGAGAAAACAAGAACAATACAAACAGTGCATCCCTCACATCCCTGACATCTTTTTATACACACCTCCTTTTATCCCTCATCATTCCACTGGGTCAGAAAAGTCCCAAACCCCAAACTACCCGGCCCAAAGTGAGCCAAAGTGAGCCAAAATGGGCCAATTTTCACCCCACGCCTGAATTCACCCAAAAATGACAGAAAAATGCCACAATACCATTTCGGACCAATTTAGTGATTTAGTGATTAGGCAGAGAGACACACGAGATCTGAACAAAGACCAAACATCCAGACAAAATGAGGAGGAGGATGTAGAGACGGAGACACGGAGGGGACAAAAAGGACGGACAGGAGACAGAGAGAGGCCTGCAGACGTGGTACTGAAGAACACACTGAAATCATATTATAGAGAGGAATAGTTCAACAAAGTACTCAACTGAGAGTAACAAAAGTATTTGGGGAAACTACTACACGAGTAAGAACACTAAATAATGCAGAAAGACAGGAGAGAAAGAGAGAGAGAGAGAAAGATGGAGAGGAGGAGAAAAAGAGGTATGGAGTGAGAGACAGAGGAAACAGAGTGAAGAGAAGGTGAATGAAAACAGAGACAGAGGTGCTACTACTACAACTACTATTACTACTACAACTACTACTCCAGTTACTACTTTTTTTTATTATTTTTTTACAACTTTTACTACAACTAATACTACTACAACAACTACTACGGCAACTGCAACTACTTCTACAATTAATACTAAGACTACTACAACAACTACTATTACGACAACTGCCACTACAACTACTACAACTACAACAACTACTATTACAACTACTACTACTGCAAACTAAAACTACTTCTACAACTAATACTAAGACTACTACAACAACTACTAATACAACTACAACTACAACTACTACTACTGCAACTGCAACTACTTCTACAACTAATACTACTACAACTACTACTACAACAACTGCAACTACTTCTACAATTAATACTAAGACTACTACTACAAACACAACAACTAATACTACGGCAACTACAACTAAAGTACTACTAATACTAGTATAACTACAACAACTACTATTACAACTACTACTACTACTGCAACTGAAACTACTTCTACAAATAATACTAAGACTACTATTACAACTACTGCCACTACAACAACTACTATGACAACTGCACCTACTACTACTACGTCAACAACTGCCACTACTGCTACTGCAACTGAAACTATTACATCTACAAAAGCTACTACTACCACTACTACTACTGCTACAACTACTACTACTACTCCTACCACTATCTTTACCACTACTTCAACTACTACAGCTTCTATAACCACTACTACAACTACAGCAAGAACGACTCGTACTCCAGTACTTCATCCAGTAAACCTCATACTGTTCCTCATACTGCAGCTTTTACATTTTACAAGCTGCAGGTCGACGTCTAACTCATGTTTCACCTGTTCGTCTCCGTGGAGATGTCATTGCTTTGCCTGAAATGTTCCACAGTACAGCATTTAACTGATCTTCACAGCAAGCGCCACAAAGACACCTGTGATTAAGTAAATACATGGCAGATTTAAGGTTTAATATTGTGGAACATTCCTGGCTGGAGTTTATGGAGTTATTTAAGCCCCGCCCTCCACCTGAAACTATGACATCATCCATTTCTGACACACGGTGAAGAGTCGGCGGCGTTCGCGGAGTCTGAGACGAGCTCTGGAGGAGAGGGGGGTTGAACGGAGGGCAAACTTCAGCTGTAGACGAGGAGTTTAGGGCCAGAAGAAAAGTGTGAAATCGATGTGTTCAAAGCAGCGTGGAAATGGGAGCGCTCCACTGACTTTGTTTGGTTTAAATTATCTCACAAAGTTTGACTCGAAAGTTTAGACAGAAAAAAACTCTGCTCATTTGTGTAAAAAAGTGAACGCAACGACGGGAGCCTGTTTCAAAAACCGTGAACAGCTGAGCGGACGGGCCCTTTCTCGTCGTTTGAAACTGTTTGCAGTGGTCCAAAGTTCATTCTTCACTTATCTTATGCATTTTGAACACCCTAGTTATTCACCACGATGAGTTTATAAGCACTTTTCACAACTCTCAGAGACCAGAGCGGAGTTTTGCTGTCACAATACCGATAAAAACTAGTATGTTAACAGCGCACCAGAGTTACTTCCTGGTTCATGGAGGATAAAAGCACTTTATATTTAGATGCAAACAGCACAAGTCGCTCTCATTTTAATAAAGTGTGTGTGTGTGTGTGTGTGTGTGTGTGTTTGTTCTTTTCCTGTGATTCATGCTCCCTGTATATTTGTTGTTTCTTGACTTTTATGTGAAGCACTTTGGTCAGCTCAAGTTATTTTAAATGTGCAATAGAAATAAAGTTGAATAAGTAGTTTGGTCAGCTCCTGGTGTTTGGGGTGAATGATGAGTGCTGCAGTGAACAAGACCGACCCAAAAGTGAAGTAAACACAAGTAGATCTAGAGCCAATGGGGCCACTCCAGCTTTATTACATGAGATAAATCATGCGCCGCCCCTTTAAAATCTGCACTGTGCAAATGTAAAGGAGTAAGTGGACTGCGGCGCAGATACAACACTGCACCCTCTGCTCACTACACGCTGGTCTGGTTGGCTCTGGTTGGTTCTGGTTGGTTCTGGTTGTGTCTGGTTGGTTCTGGTTGGTTCTGGTTGTGTCTGGTTGTGTCTGGTTGTGTCTGGTTGTGTCTAGTTGTGTCTAGTTGTGTCTGGTTAAGTCTGGTTAGGTCTGGTTGGTTCTGGTTAAGTCTGGTTAGGTCTCGTTGGTTCTGGTTGGTTCTAGTTGTGTCTGGTTAGATGTGGTTACGTCCGGTGAGGTCTGGTTGGTTCTGGTTGGGTCTGGTTGTGTCTGGTTGTGTCTGGTTAGGTCTGGTTGGGTCTGGTTAGGTTTGGTTAGGTCTGGTTGTTTCTGGTTGTGTCTGGTTGTGTCTGGTGAGGTCTGGTTGGTTCTGGTTGGGTCTGATTAGGTCTGGTTAGGTCTGGCTGGTTCTGGTTAGGTCTAGTTGGTTCTGGTTGGGTCTGGTTGTGTGTGGTTGGGTCTGGTTAGGTCTGGTTCGGTCTGGTTGGTTCTGGTTGGTTCTGGTTGGTTCTGGTTGGTTCTGGTTGGGTCTAGTTAGGTCTAGCTGGTTCTGGTTAGGTCTAGTTGGTTCTGGTTGGTTCTGGTTGGGTCTGGTTAGGTCTGGTTAGGTCTGGTTAGGTCTGGTTGGTTCTGGTTGGTTCTGGTTGGTTCTGGTTAGGTTTGGTTGGTTCTGGTTGGGTCTGGTTGTGTGTGGTTGGGTCTGGTTGTGTGTGATTGGGTCTGGTTAGGTCTGATTAGATCTGGTTGGTTCTGGTTGGTTCTGGTTGGTTCTGGTTGGGTCTAGTTAGGTCTAGCTGGTTCTGGTTAGGTCTAGTTGGTTCTGGTTGGGTCTGGTTAGGTCTGGTTGGTTCTGTTTGGTTCTGGTTAGGTCTGGTTAGATCTGGTTAGATCTGGTTGGTTCTGGTTGGGTTTGGTTGGGTCTGGTTAGGTCTAGCTGGTTCTGGTTAGGTCTGGTTAGGTCTCGTTTGTTCTGGTTAGGTCTGGTTGGTTCTGGTTGGGTCTGGTTGTGTGTGGTTGGGTCTGGTTAGGTCTGGTTGGGTCTGGTTGGGTCTGGTTAGGTCTTGTTAGGTCTAGTTGGTTCTGGTTAGATCTGGTTAGGTCTCGTTTGTTCTGGTTGGTTCTAGTTGTGTCTGGTTGTGTCTGGTTAGATGTGGTTACGTCTGGTTGCTTGCAGTTGTGTCTGGTTGGGTCTGGTTGGCTTGGGTTGGGTCTGGTTGTGTGTGGTTGGGTCTGGTTGAGTCTGGTTCCATGTGGTTGTATTCTCTGCAGAGTTCTGACCTCTCCTGTGTCTCTGTGTTTGCTGCATGCTTCTGGTTGGGTCTGGTTGGGTCTAGTAGGGTCTGGTGGGGTCCGCCTGTGTGTGGTTGGGTCTGGTTGTGTGTGGTTGGGTCTGGTTGTGTGTGGTTGGGTTTGGCTGTGTGTGGTTGAGTCTGGTTAGGTCTGGTTGGGTCCAGTTGCATGCAGCTGTATCCTTTGCAGAGTTTGCAGCGTGTTTCTGGTTGCGTTCAGTTGGGTCCGGTTGTATCCGGTTGGGTCCTGTTGCGTGTGGTTGAGTCTAGTTGTGTCCGGTTGAGTCCGGGTGGGTCCGGTTGGGTCTGGTTGGGTCGGTTGTGTGTGCTTGTATCCCCTGCAGAGCTCTGACCTCTCCTGAGTGTCTGTGTTTGCTGCGTGTTTCTGTGGCCTCTGCATCTGGGTCACACTCAAACACACAGCCCTAAGACACAACCGCCCTCTCTCTTCTCTCCTCCTCACTCCTCTTTTTCACACCTTCACTCTGCTCCAAGGAGGGAGGAGAGAGAGAAGAGGAGGAGGAGGAGAGGAGAAGGACAGAGACAGACAGACAGACAGAGAAGAGGAGGAAGAGAGAGGAAAAGAGAGGAAGAGATGGTACGATGAGGAGAGAGCGACAGAGAGAAAGAGAAGACAAGGAGGAAATAGAAAGAAGTGACAAAAGGGGAAGAAGGAGAAGAAGAAAATAGAGAGGAAGAAGAAGAAAAGAAAAGGAGGAGAGAGACAGAGAGAGAAGACGAGAAAGAGAGAGGAAGAGAGGATACAATGAGGAGAGAGTGACAGGGAGAAAGAGGAAAGAGAGGAGAAAATGAGGAAAGAGAGAAAGAGGAGAGAGACAAAGGGGGAAGGAGGAGAAGCAGAAAATAGAGAGAGAGAAGAAGAGGAGAGAAAGAGGAAAGATACATAGAGAGAAGAGGAGAGGAGGAAGTAAGAGGAAGAAGACAGCAACAGAGAAAGAGTAGAGAGAGAGGAGAAAAGGAGGAAAGAGAAAGAGAGAAGCAAAAGAGGAAGAAGGAGAAGAGGGAAATGGATACAGAGAGAGAAGAGGAGGAGAGAAGGAGGAGAGAGACATAGAGAGAGAGAGAGGAGGAAGAGCGAGAGAGAAGAGACAGCGACAGAGAAAGAGGAGAGAGAGGAGACAAGGAGCAAAGAGAGAAAGAGGAGAAAGAAAAGCGCAGAAGGAGGGGAGGGAGACAGATAGAGAGAGAAGAGGAGGAGGAGGAGACAGAAAGAAAGAAGAGATAGAAAGGCAGGGAGAAAAAGAGATGAGCGAGAGAAGAGAGGAGGAGGAGGAGGAGGATGTGTGTTTTGCTGTTTGAGTCTGGTGTGTTATTGACCAAAGACATCACTGTTTACTTGAATAATTCATTCATGAAACAGAAGCAGGAGACACATGAATATTTAAACAACGATTCAGACGAGTTTATAACTACAATATCACACCTCCAGTACTGCTTCAAATACTCACATACTGCCTCCAATATTACCTCAAATACTGACTCAAATACTGCTTCAAATACTACCTCCAATACTGCTCCAAATACTCACATACTGCCTCCAATATTACCTCAAATACTGCCTCCAACTCTCCCTCAAATACTGCTTCAAATACTCACATACTGCCTCCATATATTACCTCAAAATACTGAATACCTCAAATACTGCCTCAAATACTGAATTAGCCTCAAATACTGCTTCAAATACTACCTCTAATACTGCTTCAAATACTCAATACTACCTCAAATACTCAAATATTACCCCATACTACCTCAAATACTGCTTCAAATACTGAATTACAGCCTCAAATATTGCCTTAAATACTCAAATACTGCCTCAAATACTTCCTCAAATATTGCCTTAAATACTCAAATACTGCCTCAAATACTGGGTCAAATACCGCCTCAAATATTGCATTAAATACTCAAATACTGCCTCAAATACTGCCTCAAACATCGCCTCAAATATTGCCTCAAATAGTCAAATACTGTGTCAAATACTGCATTAAATACTGCCTCAAATACTACAAATACTGAAATACTGCCTCAAATACTACTTGAAATACTTCTTCAAATATTGCCTCCAATACTGCCTCATAAAAATCTGAATCTCTGAGAGCTGTACAAAGCGCTTATTCATACTTTGCAGTTCACCGGTTTGAGTATCTCACAGGGGCTGTAATGCATGCATGTCTATGGCGGAATGTTCGGCAGTTTCCATAGTGACACAAAGCACACATTAGCAAACACTGCCAAACACGTTCTAAGATGTGTTCAGAGCAGTGTTCAGTGTGAGCTGAAAACACAGGAGCATGTCACCAGTTTCAGCTTCTCTGTGTTGGCTTCAGCTTTAGTGTTCGTGTTAGCGCCCCCTACGTCGCCATCCAGCCTTAGACCGGCTGAGTCTACACCTGTTTTTAAATCTATACATTTCTTGTTCTTAATAAACTTGAGTAAACTTGAGTCTTATTGGTTTTTTTTTTTATGTTTTTAACAGTTGTAGTGCTTCAGTCTTTGTGTACGGCACATAGACTGTATGTATAAATGGACATAGCTAACCTGCTAGCCGCCCTGCTCCAAACAGGAAGCGAGAATGCTACATTGTCTCTGGCTTCAATTTACTTTCTATTGAAAAACTGTGGCCCCTCTCTCTGTAACTGCTACTCTCAGGCTCGCAGTTTTGGTCTTAAAATGTTCTTATTAACCCGCTCTACATGATCTTCGTGTTTTTATTTCAGAACATTAATAACAGACAAATCAGGCGCCTTACTTCCTGACGTCACGCTCCCTGCTAAACCAGCGGTGCGAGCAGGAAAGAGCATTTTCTTCAACAGGCTTCATCCAGATTGGGTCTTTGGTTGCTATGATACTCATGGTTGGAATATTCAAATACTATCTCATACTGTCTCAAATACTGCTTCAAACGCTGAAATACTGCCTCAGATACTGCTTCAAATCCTGAAATACTGCCTCAAATACTGCTTTAAATACTGCCTCCAATACTGCTTCAAATTCTACCTCAAATACTGAAATACTACCTCATGCTGCCTCAAATACTGCTTGAAATAAATACTACTGCCTCCAATACTGCTTCAAATACTACTTCAAATACTGAAATACTACCTCATGCTGCCTCAAATACTGCTTTAAATACTGCCTCCAATACTGTTTCAAATACAGAAATACTGCCTCAAACACTGCTTCAAATACTGCCTCAAATACTGCTTCAAATACTGAAATATATCCTCAAATACTGCTTCAAACATTGAAATACTGCCTCAATACTGCTTCAAATACTGCCTCCAATACTGCTTCAAATACTGAAATACTGCCTCAAATACTGATTCAAATACTGCCTCCAATACCACTTCAAATACTGAAATACTGCCTCAAATACTGCCTAAAATACTCAAATACTGCTTATACTGCGTCGAATACTGGCTTAAATACTCAAATACTGCTTCATACTGCGTCGAATACTGGCTTAAATACTCAAATACTGGCTCATACTGCGCTCCCTGCTAAACCAGCGGTGCGGGTGGCAAAAGGGTTACCTTCAACAGCCTTCATCGGGATTGGCTCTTTGGTTGCTATGATACTCTCAGTCGGAATTCCAAATATGAAACTTAGCTCAAAATTCGCTCCTATAACCGCTCTATCCTCGATGAACTTCACTTAAATGGAGCTGAGCGCTGCGGTTGATGTCATTTAGTCCACTTCTTTACACAGTCTGTGGTCTGGTTCTCTGGCTGTAAAGTATGTGCGTTCGTTAAAGTGACTGTACACAGATTTCAGTCCCCACAAACTCAAAACTCCATTATAACATGATTAAAAGTGAAAAAAGTGGGACGTTAAGCAGATCATAAGACTTTAAATTTGAAAAAATTAACTATGAAAGTTCCCCCCAAACCTGAGTCACTGCCTCTGCTCCCTCTGCTCCCTCTGCTCCCACTGCTGCCTCCCAAACTCCCAAACTCCCTCTAGTTTAAACCACGGAGAACAAAGAAATTCATTAGGACTTTTTAGCATTTGGTCCTGGGAACGCCGGGACTTACACGGCACATCAAAAGCTTTCATTATCCTAATTACAGCTACATTTGGGGAACAGAGGCGAGCGCGCTGCTTAAATATGCGCATAATTTAGCCACGATCGGAGGGGCTTAATTGGTGGATTCGCGGTTATCAAGGGGCCTGCTTCGTTAGCGTGGAGAGGTGCTTGACGGCGGCCATATTGTCTCGTAATGAGTTTCTGAGCGCGCTGTCCCCTCTCCACCTTCATGAATATGTACATGGCAAAGTACTGTTTATTATCAGCAGAGGAGGTAGAGGAGCCCAAAACTGTACTCAAGTAAGAGTAACGTTACTTCAAAATGACTGGAGTAAAAGTACAAACTAGTGGTTCCAGTATTTGTGAAAACTATTGTTCGAGTAAAGAGTAACAGTCGGGACATAACATCAGATTTATAGTTTGAAGTTAATGTAATTTGAAGGATAAAACATTAAATATTGAACAAAGCGACACAAAAATGAGCCACACTTAATACAGGGTGTGCATAAAGTCTCTTTACAGTTTGAAAATGTAATTACGAAGGAAAGTGATCAGATATATTAGATTTGTTCTATTAAACTCAGTGGTTCTAAATGTTTTTAATCACATTGTGTGGGATTATGTGCAATCGGGCCATTTTTCCTCCACGAGAGACCAAATCACTACAGGTGTCTACTGTGACCTTTTAACTGAGTCTGTGGCACCACGACTGGACCTTCACCAGCCCAGTGTGAGATCAGATCTCACACCGCTGGATTTCTTTCTTTGGGGCTCTGTTAAAGACATCGTGTATCGAATGAAGATACGGGACATTACTGAACTAAAACAAAAGATAACAGATGCCATTAAACCACTGATGAGGCTCTGCTACAGCGAACATGGCAGGAACTTCAGTCCCGTCTCGATGAGCTTCACGCCACTAATGGTGCCCATATAGAAAACCACTTTGGAAACGACTGAGTACAACAGGACAAGCCTGATAAAGATATCTTATCAATTACCTTTGTAGTACTTTAATTCTTTTATGGACACCGTGTACTATCTGAAGGGGCTGAAACACAAATGTTCAGATCATTTCAAAGCTCAACTTACTTTAGACCAGGGCTGCCCAAACTCTTTTCAACATATCTTAAAAAATATTCGCCACAGAGCGTCACAGAGCAGTGTCAGTACAGGACATAATTCAGATGGTGCATTTAACATAGTTTTGACTTCATTTCATACTTTAAATAAGTCTTGAAATATTAATATTATGTCTGTATGATAATGCAATGTGATGTTATTTAGGTTATATTGGTAGGATTACTCAAATTTGCCGCAAAAAGTACTGATTATGATCAATTGGGCCAGTTCACCTGCAGGCCTGAGGGCCAATAAATAATGGTCTGAGGGCCGCATTTGGCCCCCGGGCCATAGTTTGGACACCCCTGCTTTAGACTCACTCACAGTGGGAAGAGGAACCACAACTTTTACTCGAGTAAGAGTACTGTTACACTGTACTATCTATTACTCAGGTAAGAGTACTGTTAGACTGTACTTTATATTACACAAGTAAGAGTAGTTAATTTTGAAGTACTTTCAGACTACATACTTCTACTCTTTCTCTACATTGTAATGGTTAAACAGTGTAACAGTACTCTTATTTGAATAATATAAAGTGCTTTTTCACAACTCTCAGAGACCACTGCAGAGTTGCAACAACTAGCATGCTAATGTGCACTTCCTGAATATCAGTCAATAAAACACATTATAATTAGCTGCAGACAGTATGCAGTGGACTTATTTTGAAGTAGCACGAGTATAATTTTTTTGGGTCCTCTGCTGTTTCCGAGAGCACAGATATTGGTTTTGTTTTGCGAGTGCCAATAAGACAGTAGCCAGGGAGATTACTGTTATCACTTCTAATGCGTTTATAAGTTTGAATGATATAATATGAATGTGGAGACAATGGCGGCGCGGCTCTGTTCATAACTAAAGCAATAATAAGTTTGTGAGTAATCACAAACTCATAAATGCACACATGAGATTAGATTTGGTTTTGGAAAAAGTCCCTATGTAAACAAGCACAAGGCTCAACGCAAGAAACCATTTGTGGACGAGCCAATCACGGAATTTTAATTTGTTTTATGGAAATCCGAGCAGGAATTGGCAGCTTTAGTTTACTACCAATTATCTGGAACGTTGAGTTAGTGAAAGACAGAAATGAGGGATTCAAAAAGGCATAACAAAAGTAAATAAGGCCAAATATTAAAAAAAGTACTGGAGTCCACTGTCCAGAGTTTTTAGGTGACGTATTATTAAAGAAGCATTGTGTAACTTTTCTGGTGGTGGTAGCGGTGGTGGTGGTGGGGGGGTCCTGGTGGTGGTGTTCTACCACAGACTGGGGGGGGGGGCGAGTGTGATGCTTTTACGTAATGCTTTACTTATCTTCATGTCCTACGACGTGACTGTATAGCAACCAAAAAAGTGGACTGAGCGAGGTGTGATGAAATCCACACCGCTGGTTTAATTAATCAAACCAGTTGCTAACGCTAGCGGGAGCAACCTCGAAGAAAGAAGGCGCCTGATTTGTCTTTTATGAATGTTCATATCTTGATTTACAGACAAAATAGTGAAATAAAAACACCGGGATCATGTAGAGCGGGTTAATACAAACATTTTAAGACCAAAATGACGAGCCTGGACAGCAGCAGTTACAGAGAGAGGGGCTAGTTTTTTCTATAGAAAGCGAATTGGAGCCAGTCGATGTAGCATTTTTCATTTTGTTTGCCTTTATTGAACTGTAAAACTCAGATAAAGACGTGTCCTTATTGTAAACTCTTATGTGGCCTGGAGGTGGGCTTCCTCCTGTTTGTTTCCATGGAAATGTTCTTCTGGCGACAATCTGACGCAGCATGGCATAAAAGTAAAAGTCCATAAAAAGTCCATAAAAGTCCAAAGTATGGTTTTAACTTTTCACGGAATAATACAGGTGACGTGCCACCACCATTTCTGTTATAATGTTGTTTCCTCATCACAAACAGTTCTTCTCTCAAACTGAAAACACTCAGTTCCACCTTGTGATGTCATCAAGTGGTAATACAGGAAGTGCTCCACTGTGTTTAAACTCTATACACCTTCACTAGAATCATTTGGATTATTTCAATCCTGGAATGGCCGATCTCTACTAAACTAAAGGTAAAAGGAGCTGTTAACTTGAAGACTACCACTTCATGACATCACAAAGTGGGACAGAGCATTTTGAGCTTTGGAGATGTAACAGACTAATAATAAAGAGTTACTCAAACATGTGTGAATGAAACAAAACACAACTCCAGGTCTGTTTTTGAGGAGGTAACGGCATTATAACATGGATTAAAGCTCACAAAGCGTAATTATAGAACCTCTAAATCTTTTTAAACGTGACAGACTCAAACCCCCTCGTCCCGCTCACGTCCCTTGTCGACTGGATGGCATTTTGCGGTCCTCATATGCCCTGTTATGTTGTTGTTAGGGGCAGTTTGTCTGAGCGTGACCCCGGCTCGGAGTCCTGTCTCTGGGGAGAAGGGGGAGGGAGCTCTGCCTCCTCTGCCGTCCGATGCGTCCAGGGACCAGGCTCGAAAGCCGGGAAAAGAACCAGCCGACAGGGAGGCCAGAGGAGGAGTGACCCAGAACAGAGGAGCATCGCTGGGGTAGAGGAGGCCACGGAGAAGGGGCAGTGGAGCAGTGGATATGAGCTACAACATGAAAGGTGAACAGCAAAAATAAACAGGGAAACATCTGCGGTGATGTAAGGTCTAAGCTGCGACTCAAATGATGCTGAATGTCTCTCCCTTACTCTTCACCCCCGTCTTATCAAACAGACCTTTACAACAAACAGAAGAGACACGGGGACGAGCGAAATTCTTATTGTTAAAATGGAGATTTGTGTGTGATATTGTCATTTTAACATAATCTGGCTGAAGCTTCGACGTGAGTTCTACACATTTATCATTTATCTGGAGTGGCTCTCGTTAAAAGCGGTTGGGGAAAAAAAGCGGAACGTCATGGGGAATATTTGAATTTCATCGGCCGTGGAATCAAACGTTGATTAAATCCGGTTGAGAGGAACATGTTTCTCTCCACAAATGCACAAACTGCTTCCCTCTGAAAATACGTCCGTCTGCGCCGCCATGTTTGTTTGGGTTCTCTGACTCCGCCCACATTACAATACCGCTCTGTGACTGGTCCAATCAAATTGCTTGTTGGAAGCTAACAGGAGGCACTGCTCTGTCTCTCGGAGCATTAGCCAACAGTTTTTCAGTCATTATTATTATTATTCTCACCGTTTTGTTGAAAATTAAACTCCTAAACTAGACTCGGATTGATCACATGCTCTTGAAAATGAGCTGTTTAAATGCGTGCGTTGTGTCGCCATGGTAACTGCTGAACATTCCACCATAGGCACACATAGCATGACGTCACCGCTGAGTATCAAGAGGTAGGATAATATATTTTTTCATCTGTTGTATTTGATCATTTCTGGGCACAGTTCACTCACACCAGTTGGGGGTTAGAAGTGTCTTGCTCAAGAACACAATAACAGTATGTACCAGATGGAGGAGGTACTGAACCGTCAGCCTGGTAGTTTCTTGTGACAAATGGAACAAATGGAATGATTTTTTCTTTTTTTTTTTTTTACATTTCTTTTCAGGTCTTATTAGTAAAAGAAATGAAAACCTCGTCTTTAATAAACGCAAAAGTCTGAAGTGTGCTTTGGAGAATTATCGCACTGTTTGAGGAAGTGTAAAAACGAGACACAAATCTGCAAATTTAAAACGATATCACTGTTTTAATATGATAATCCATAACTACGGATGCACAGTTGACAGATAATGTGACGAAAATTTGCAAATAAAACTCTTAACTCATCGTGGTGAATACAGAATGATGAGTTAATAGAGTGCATAAAGTAAGTAATTTTGACGTTCTTAAGATGATAAAATTTGATACTTTAAGACTTTAAGTGACATTACAACCGGTGATCTTGTGGTCACAGGGCGTACGCTTACCTCCCTGTGCCGCTATAACAGATCTGTACATTCCTTCAGCCAATAGGACCTCCGGGATTATAAACTAGCTCTTTAACTTACATTCAAAGCCAGCCCCATGGGACCTATACAAGTTTAATTAAACGACGAACGTGTGGCTACTATCAATCTGACTGTCTCCTGCCTCTGCTCGTGTACTGCGCATCGCCACGGTAACCTTTCGGACCCGCTATCGATTGGAAATTTGAAAATAAAAAGCGTGAGATTGGATATTGACTGGAGGGAGCCTGATCAGAGATGGTATTGAACCCAAACGAGATCCGCATAATGAGTGTCATTTACAAAAGTCAATTATGGAGCTAAGACAAAGCAGACGAAAAAGAGAAGGTCCGAGTCGGGTTTATGTGAGATGAGTTCAACCCAGAGACTGTATGAAGAGTGTGACGTCACCCACGGCGTTCAGCTCCCGTCGAATGCAGCTCATCGAGGCTAGAGCGGTTATAGCGGCAAACTTGGAGTCGATTTCCATATTAGGAATTCCAATTGTGAGTATCATAGCAACCAAAGAGCCAATCCAGAGCGAGGCTGTTGAAGGTGATGCCTCTTCCGCCTGCACCGCTGGTTTAGCAGGGAGCCGTCGCTGAGCAATGCTGTCAATCAAATCTGTTGCTAACGCTAACGGTAGTGACCTCAGGGAAAGAAGGTGCCTGATTTGTCTGTTAAAAATATTAATATCTCGATTTACAGACACAATAGTGAAATAAAAACATAAGGATCATGTAGAGCGAGTCATTACGAACATTTTAAGACCAAAATGACGAGTCTGACAGCAGCAGTTACAGAGGGAGGGGTCACAGTTTTTCAATGTAAAGTGAATTGGAGCCAGAGTTGATGGGGCCAGAAGTGGACTCTATGTGGAACATGGTGGCTAGCAGGTTAGCTGTGTCCATTTATATATACTGTCTCTGGTTCAAAACAGTGTTTAAAGGGCCAGTATCTGATTTCCATATATTCTTGTGGATAAATGCTCTTTACATCATTGTACGGTTAAAACTCAAACATAGTAAAGAACAGACACAGGGGCCGACAGGGACCTGCAGCTTTCACAAAGGTCAAATATTGGGATAATTATGACCTATTTTCAGATCATAAACTTTTTCTCAGCTCTGTCTCACTTTTTAATTGTTAGCTTTGGCAACACTCTATGTCTGCTCTAGCTAAGCTCAAGCACTGATTGGTTAGACAGGTCACATGGTACTACAAGAACGAGCATGAGCGATATGAACGATCCCAACTGTCATGGACGAGCTGCAGGTTTAGAACATGGCTCAGAATCTCCTGGAAGCACAGTCATTGTAATGTATAATTTGTAATTTATTTATTATTCCCTTGTCTCCTTTGGGGCCTCTCTGCTTGTTCTTGTCGCTCAAAGTCCCATGGGAGGGTAGCTCAACAGGCCATGGTCCATGAGCAGGGCAGGACCAGATGTACCAGGCTAAACTAGTAACCACTGAGCACGACCCATTGACTTCAGTGCCCATTACATAAAAAAAGTGTTTTTGAGCTGAGAAAAAGTTTATGATTGGAAAATAGGTCAAAATCGCCACAAAATTCTACCTGATGACAGGTGCCCTGTCAGTCTCTGTCAGCCCCTGTCAGTCCCTGTCAGCCCCTGTCAGGCCCTGTCAGGCCCTGTCAGCTCCTGTCAGGCCCTATCAGCCCAGGTCAGTCCCTGCCAGCCCCTGTCAGTCCCTGTCAGTCCCTGTCAGCCCCTGTCAGTCCCTGTCAGTCCCTGTCAGCCCCTGTCAGCCCCTGTCAGCCCCTATCAGCCCAGGTCAGCCCCTGTCAGCCCCTGTCAGCCCTGTCAGTCCCTGTCAGCCCCTGTCAGCCCCTATCAGCCCAGGTCAGCCCCTGTCAGTCCCTGTCAGCCCCTGTCAGTCCCTGTCAGCCCCTGTCAGCCCCTGTCAGCCCCTGTCAGCCCCTGTCAGCCCCTGTCAGCCCCTGTCAGTCCCTGTCAGTCCCTGTCAGCCCCTGTCAGCCCCTGTCAGTCCCTGCCAGCCCCTGTCAGCCCCTGTCAGCCCCTGTCAGTCCCTGTCAGCCCCTGTCAGTCCCTGTCAGCCCCTGTCAGGCCCTATCAGCCCCTGTCAGCCCCTGTCAGCCCCTGTCAGTCCCTGTCAGCCCCTGTCAGCCCCTGTCAGGCCCTGTCAGCCCCTGTCAGCCAAACACGAGTAGTTTGTGATTACGTTGCGCTTTATATGAAAAATTCTTTCTGGGCAGGAGGGATTTTTCTGTTGAAGTACGAATGAGTGGCCACTAATCCAACTTGAGACAGCTCTAAATTAGCCACACTCTATCCAGTTATTTTAATAGATCCATGAGCTTGACAAATACATATTTTGTGATGCAACATAATATGATTATTACTAAGAATCATGGGAAACGAAGTGCCTGACACATTTCCAGACATATGCTCCTCTGCCTTGGTGCATTTTCAAGAGTGACAAAAAAAACAGTGGGCACAATTTTGAAGAACTATAAGGTCAGGTTGAGGTTAAGGTGTTGTGCTCGTAGGGAGATTTGTCCTCTGTGTTTGACCCATCCTTCAATCCCACTGGGACACTTGGTCTAGTCTTGGTCAGGACGTCCTCAGCTGGAGGATTGGACCCGTTGTGCATGTTTTGGGTTGATGGGGGAAACCAGAGGAAAACCACACAGAGACTTCAGGTCATACAGGGAAACGATCAAAAATGTTGTGTGAACTTTTTTAAAATATAAAACCAAGTCAATGAAAATCTGCTGCTCAGTTTTGGACAGGATGTCAATGGACCTGCTTCTATTGAGTCATTTTAGCTCAATATTACAGTTTGAAATGCAGATTCTATGAAGGCTGTATTTGATCAGTAAATACCATAAAACTCATATTATCTCTTCTTTGACCTTCACAAAGCACTACTGCTCACCTTAAAGGCCCTGTACCTGATGTTTGCACACATACACATATTTTATAAGCAGCTCTTGAGGTCAAAATAAGTCCACTGTGAACTGTCTGCATCTAGAAAGCATTTCATTATCTGCTGTTAGCATGCTAGTCGATGTTAGTTTTAGCGTGATAGCAAACACTGCTCTGGTCTTTGAGATTTCTGAAAAGAGCTTATGAACTCATCACAGTGAGTAATTAGGATGCTCTGAATGCACCTTTAAAAATCCCTTTACAAATCACATTAATGTCCTGGATTAGTCCTGGTGTAATCCTGGTTTAGTTCTGGTTTGGTCCTGGTCTAAATCTGGATTAGTATTGGTCTACTCCTCATCTAGTTTTGTTCTAGTCCTGGTATGATCCTGGTCTAGTCCTGGTCTAGTTCAGATCTAGTTGTGTTCTTGATCTGGTCTAGCCCTGGTCAAGTCCTAGTCTAGGCCTAGTCTAGGCCTAGACTAGGACTAGTCTAGTTCTGATCTAGTTGTGTTTTAGCTCTGGCCTGGTCCTGGTCTAGTTGTGTTCTAGCTCTGGTCTAGTCCTGGTCTAGTTCTGGTCTAGTCCTGGTCTAGTTCTGTTCTAGCTCTGGTCTAGTTCTGGTCTAGTCCTGGTCTAGTCCTGGTCTAGTCCTGGTCTAGTTGTGTTCTAGTTGTGTTCTAGCTCTGGTCTAGTTCTGGTCTAGTCCTGGTCTAGTTCTGGTCTAGTCCTGGTCTAGTTGTGTTCTAGCTCTGGTCTAGTTCTGGGCTAGTCATGGGCTAGTCCTGGTCTAGGTGTGTTCTAGCGCTGGTCTAGTCCCGGTCTAGTCCCGGTCTAGTCCTGGTCTATTCCTGGTCTATTCCTGGTCTAGTCCTGGTCTAGTTGTGTTCTAGCGCTGGACTAGTATTGGGCTACTCCTCATCTAGTTTTGGTCTAGTCCTGGTTTGATCCTGGTCTAGTCCTGGTCTAGTCCTGGTCTAGTCCTGGTCTAGTTCTGGTCTAGTCCTGGTCTAGTCCTAGTCTAGTCCTGGTCTAGTCCTGGTCTAGTCCTAGTCTAGTCCTAGTCTAGTCCTGGTCTAGTTCTGGTCTAGTCCTAGTCTAGTCCTGGTCTAGTCCTGGTCTAGTCCTGGTCTAGTCCTGGTCTAGTCCTGGTCTAGTCCTGGTCTAGTCCTGGTCTAGTCCTGGTCTAGTCCTGGTCTAGTCCTGGTCTAGTTCTGGTCTAGTCCTGGTCTAGTCCTGGTCTAGTTCTGGTCTAGTCCTGGTCTAGTCCTGGTCTAGTCCTGGTCTAGTCCTGGTCTAGTCCTGGTCTAGTCCTGGTCTAGTCCTGGTCTAGTCTGGTCTCTAGTTCATGTTCATTTACAAAGAGATTATGGCTCTGCTCCCTGCATATCTATCTACGTATATTCAACATAAAACAGATGGACATTATGCTCTGTGATCACAAAACTGCTTCTTTCTGTCCCACATGTCCACACAGAAACTGGTAAAGTGGCATTTCAATATTCTGCGCCTTCAACATGGAATAATTTACAAAAAGTCTTGAAATTACAAGTACTGACTTCAATAGTTCAGTTCAAATCTATGTTGAAAGGTTTGGAAATTAAGTCTATGATTTGTAATTGCTTTTAAGAATCCATTTTGTGATGTGTTGAAATGTCTGTGTGTAATGTAACTGTGCTGCTGTCTCGGCCAGGACTCCCTTGAAAAAGAGATTATAATCTCAATGGGACTTTCCTGGTTAAATAAAGGTTAGTTGTTCTCAGAATCAGAATCAGAATCAGAATCACTTTTATTGATCCCCCAGGGGAAATTCTCTTCGTACACAGATCCCACGACCACAGAATCGAAATTTAAAATAGAAATTTAAAAGAATAAGAATAAATATAAATATAAAAATATAAAATAATATAAAAGCTAGCTCTGGTCTAGTCGTAGTCTAGTCCTGGTCTAGTTGTGTTCTTGCTCTGGTCTAGTCCTGGTCTAGTTCTGCTCTATTTCTGGTCTAGTCCTGGTCTAGTACTGGTCTACTCCTCATCTAGTTCTGGTCTAGTCCTGGTTTGATCCTGGTCTAGTTTCTGGTCTAGTTGTGTCCTTGCTCTGGCCTAGACCTGGTCTAGTCCTGGTCTACTTGTGTTCTATTTTTGTGTTCTAGTTGTGGTCTAGTTGTGTTCTAGTTGTGGTCTAGTTCTGCTCTATTTCTGGTCTAGTCCTGGGTTTAGTTCTGGTCTAGTCCTGGTCTAGTCGTGGTCTAGTCCTGGTCTAGTTGTGTTCTAGCTCTGGTCTAGTTCTGGGCTAGTCATGGGCTAGTCATGGGCTAGTCCTGGTCTAGTTCTGGTCTAGTTCTGGTCTAGTCCTGGTCTAGTTGTGTTCTAGTTCTGGTCTAGACCTGGTCTAGTCCTGGTCTAGTCTGGTCTAGTTCTGGTCTAGCTCTGGTCTAGTCCTGGTCTAGTCCTGGTCTAGTTGTGTTCTAGCTCTGGTCTAGTCCTGGTCTAGTCGTGGTCTAGTCCTGGTCTAGTTGTGTTCTAGCTCTGGTCTAGTTCTGGGCTAGTCATGGTCTAGTCGTGGTCTAGTCCTGATCTAGTTGCGTTCTAACTCTGGTCTAGTTCGGGTCTAGTCCTGGTCTAGTCCTGATCTAGTTGCGTTCTAACTCTGGTCTAGTCCTGGTCTAGTTGTGTTCAATCCCTGTCTAGTCCTGGTCTAGTTCTGGTCTAGTCGAGGTCTAGTCCTGGTCTAGTTCTGGTCTAGTCGAGGTCTAGTCCTGGTCTAGTTCCGGGCTAATCCTGGTCTAGTCCTGATCTAGTTGTGTTCTAACTCTGGTCTAGTTTGGGTCTAGTCCTGGTCTAGTCCTGGTCTAGTCCTGGTCTAGTTCTGGTCTAGTCGTAGTCTAGTCGTGATCTAGTCCTGGTCTAGTTGTGTTCTTGCTCTGGTCTAGTCCTGGTCTAGTTGTGTTCTATTTTGTGTTCTAGTTGTGGTCTAGTTCTGCTCTATTTCTGGTCTAGTCCTGGACTAGTACTGGTCTACTCCTCATCTAGTTCTGGTCTAGTTCTGGTTTGATCCTGGTCTAGTTCTGGTCTAGTTGTGTCCTTGCTCTGGCCTAGACCTGGTCTAGTCCTGGTCTACTTGTGTTCTATTTTGTGTTCTAGTTGTGTTCTAGTTGTGTTCTAGTTGTGGTCTAGTTCTGCTCTATTTCTGGTCTAGTCCTGGTTTAGTTCTGGTCTAGTCCTGGTCTAGTCGTGGTCTAGTCCTGGTCTAGTTGTGTTCTAGCTCTGGTCTAGTTCTGGGCTAGTCATGGGCTAGTCATGGGCTAGTCCTGGTCTAGTTCTGGTCTAGTCCTGGTCTAGTTGTGTTCTAGTTCTGGTCTAGACCTGGTCTAGTCCTGGTCTAGTCCTGGTCTAGTTGTGTTCTAGCTCTGGTCTAGTCCTGGTCTAGTCCTGGTCTAGTCGTGTTCTAGTTCTGGTCTAGTCCTGGTCTAGTCCTGGTCTAGTCCTGGTCTAGTTCTGGTCTAGCTCTGGTCTAGTCCTGGTCTAGTCCTGGTCAAGTTGTGTTCTAGCTCTGGTCTAGTCCTGGTCTAGTCGTGGTCTAGTCCTGGTCTAGTTGTGTTCTAGCTCTGGTCTAGTTCTGGGCTAGTCATGGTCTAGTCGTGGTCTAGTCCTGATCTAGTTGCGTTCTAACTCTGGTCTAGTTCGGGTCTAGTCCTGGTCTAGTCCTGATCTAGTTGCGTTCTAACTCTGGTCTAGTCCTGGTCTAGTCCTGGTCTAGTTGTGTTCAATCCCTGGTCTAGTCCTGGTCTAGTTCTGGTCTAGTCGAGGTCTAGTCCTGGTCTAGTTCTGGTCTAGTCGAGGTCTAGTCCTGGTCTAGTTCCGGGCTAATCCTGGTCTAGTCCTGATCTAGTTGTGTTCTAACTCTGGTCTAGTTTGGGTCTAGTCCTGGTCTAGTCCTGGTCTAGTCCTGGTCTAGTTCTGGTCTAGTTCTGGTCTAGTCGAGGTCTAGTCCTAGTCTAGTCCTGGTTTATTCTGGTCTTAAAAAGTGCATTCTTGTCTTGTACACACAGTTAGCGAGCTGAGCTGTCTGAAGGCCGATGCTAACAGCAACAAATCAATGTTTTGTGACAATCTCTCCCATATTAATATCCACAAACATCATGTATAAACCCGAACCACTCTCTGAAGCACAGATCTCGTTATTTATCTGCTCAGCCAAGAGGAAAATGCATTACCCTCCTCGCGCTAAAACATGCACTTTCTAATGAAACGCCATTCAAGTCTATGTAAGCTATTGTAGCCGCCGCGCGCTAACGGCCAGTGTCACTATCTGTGTCAGCTCTGTGGAATTGGACTGGGGACAAAATGGTGATTGGGATAATAAAACGCGATGGGGGGCGGGCTTCTGTGACCTGTAGGGGGCAGCAGCAGATGTAGGGGTAATTACTTGAGCAGATCGAGGTGCAGACGGAGGACATTTACGGGGGATTGCTACGCGCGGTCATGCTAGCTCTAATGTGTTGTGAGGTAAAGGTTAGCAGCAGGATGTGAATAAGGAGAGACAGATAAGAGGCGCGACTGGAGGAGAAAACCGGTCTGTAGTAAACATGTTTATGACTATGTTTATAA
The DNA here is from genome assembly GCA_019594935.1 of Periophthalmus modestus. Lineage (NCBI taxonomy): Eukaryota > Metazoa > Chordata > Actinopteri > Gobiiformes > Gobiidae > Periophthalmus > Periophthalmus modestus. The sequence goes on from JAIEZT010001390.1 coordinate 4,830,803, forward strand.
CGCCGCAAGAATATAAAAATACAAGACACCAGTTTAAAATTACTTCAGTCAAACATGTTGTGCTCGTGTGTGCGCAATAGTTATGTTACAATTTGCACAATTTAAATCACAATATTCATCCAAAACGGCTTAATAAAAGAAACAAGTTCGCTGATTTCCACATTACAACAAAGCGGCGCATGCTGTCGGCGCCCCCTATGGATAGCTGCACATCACACTAGCGGACTGTCTACTACTACTACTAATTCTACTTCTTCTTCCACTACTACTACTACTAATTCTACTTCTTCTTCTACTACTACTACTACTAATTCTACTTCTTCTACTACTACTACTACTAATTCTACTTCTTCTTCTACTACTACTACTAATTCTACTTCTTCTACTACTACTACTACTAATTCTACTTCTTCTACTACTACTACTACTACTACTACTACTAATTCTACTTCTTCTTCTACTACTACTAATTCTACTTCTTCTTCTTCTACTACTACTAATTCTACTTCTTCTACTACTACTACTACTACTAATTCTACTTCTTCTTCTACTACTACTACTACTAATTCTACTTCTTCTTCTACTACTACTACTACTAATTCTACTTCTTCTTCTACTACTACTACTACTACTTCTTCTTCTTCTTCTACTACTACTACTACTACTTCTTCTTCTCTACTACTACTACTACTACTAATTCTACTTCTTCTACTACTACTACTACTATTAATTCTACTTCTTCTTCTACTACTACTACTAATTCTACTTCTTCTACTTCTTCTACGACTACTATTAATTCTACTTCTTCTTCTGACGGCGCCCCCTATGGATAGCTGCACATCACACTAGCGGACAGTCCTTTTTTTTTTCCATTTGTACCAAAATGACAACGCAATGCTACTGAGTATCACCGATTAAGAAAATAAAACTGGAGAAAGAAGTGCGTACGTCACAGTGGGCGTGTACAGGTGAAGGTGAAAACGGGGGTTGATCGACAAAATGGCGTCTTGAAAATAAGCGATTAAAGTTTACTCAAACGTGAATCGCTCCAAATAAAACTTCAGAGGCTCAATGAGAAGAAACGACTAGAACATGATTAAAAGCCTCAAAAGTCCAGTTTGCAGAATAGGTCATAGGACAAGATCAAATTTGACTTTTTTCTAGGTCCAACGCTTAACTTGTCTCACTGTTTTCACTTAGGGGAGTATCAGTATCAAAGTACTAATATATCGCATATGTGGGTATCGATACTAATTCAGATATGAGCCTTTTAAAGCATCAATTTAAGACATTTTAAAGCAGTTTCCTCATTGTTTTGAGTCAAGAATAATCACGTCTAAAAGTACTATCACCCATCCCTTGTTTCAGTGTATTCAGATTTTGTTGGATTTAGAACGGATTTGACCACAGAAGTTGACCTTTTCTGAATCATTTAAGAGTTTAAGAATGGCTTTTATCTATATTAGGGGTGCCAGACATCCTGTTTTTAATAGAAATAACCTTCTTTGGGACCCAAAAAAACCCAAAATTACCTCAAAACGTCTATGATTTTCAGTCTCTACTAGTCGGCAGCTTTGTGTGGACCACCTTTCGTTTCGGCGACCATCTTGGCTCATCTGATCAGATATGTCTAAACTCCGCCCCCTCCTCGCTCCTGAGCATGCTCACAGCTGATTAAGAGTATCGTGAAGGCCTGTGCGCTGTTGTGAAGAGGTCTGATGTCATCACATAGTGCTTCATGCCTCAAATTCTACTGTTTCAGTGGTGTAAACTCAGACACACGCAACACGGCTCACACACACGGCACGGGCGGTTTCACTCTCTCGGCAGTATCCGGTCATCATACATATGAGATAAAATATATGTCCTGTAGTCCTGATGTAGTCCTGGTGTAGTTCTGGTGTAGTCCTGGTGTAGTCCTGATGTAGTCCTGGTGTAGTCCTGGTGTAGTCCTGGTGTAGTCCTGGTGTAGTCCTGATGTAGTCCTGGTGTTGTCCTGGTGTAGTCCTAGTGTAGTCCTGGTGTAGTCCTAGTATAGTCCGAGTGTAGTCCTGGTGTAGTCCTAGTGTAGTCCTGGTGTAGTCCTAGTATAGTCCTAGTGTAGTCCGGGTGTAGTCCTACTGTAGTCCCGGTGTAGTCCTGGTGTAGTCCTAGTGTAGTCCTAATGTAGTCCTGGTGTTGTCCTGGTATAGTCCTGGTGTAGTCCTAGTGTAGTCCTGGTGTAGTCCTAGTGTAGTCCTACTGTAGTCCTGGTGTAGTCCTGGTGTAGTCCTAGTGTAGTCCTGGTGTAGTCCTGGTGTAGTCCTAGTGTAGTCCTGGTGTAGTCCTGGTGTAGTCCTGGTGTAGTCCTAGTGTAGTCCTAGTGTAGTCCTAGTGTAGTCCTGGTGTAGTCCTACTGTAGTCCTGGTGTAGTCCAAGTGTAGTCCAGGTGTTGTCCTACTGTAGTCCCGGTGTAGTCCTGGTGTAATCCTGGTGTAATCCTGGTGTAGTCCTGGTGTAGTCCTGGTGTAATCCTGGTGTAATCTTGGTGTAGTCCTGGTGTTGTCCTACTGTAATCCTGGTGTAATCCTGGTGTAGTCCTGGTTTTGCTCTAGTCTCAGTTTAGAGCCAGTATCAATATAACACATGATGTAGTTCAGTGCAAAGCAAAACTCCTAAAATACCCCTCTGTTCTGGGATATATATGGAAGACATGTCAATCTCTAGTTCAGTCCACCTCTCTCTCTCTCCCTGTTTCTCTCTTCCTCTCCTTCTCTCTCTCCCCTCTATTTCTCTCTCTCTCTCTGTCTCTCATTTTCTCTCTCCTCTCTCATTCTCTCCCTCTCTTCTCCTCTCTCTTTCTCTGGTCTCTCTCTCTCCCTCACTGTCTTCCACTCTCTCTCTCTCATTCTCTCTCTCCCTCCTCCTCCTCTGTGGGAGACATGTTTTTCTTTCATTATTTTGGTGACACTTTTGCAGTGCCAGAGTTTTGCCTGGAGACAGAGCCCATACCAGGATCTCTCTCCTCTCACTCCATCCCTCTCTCTCCTCTGTCTCCACTCCTCTTTCTTTCCCTTTCTCCCTCCCACCCCTCTCTCCTCTCTTTCATCCTCTTTCTCTCCCTCCTTCTCTCCAGTGTTCAGAGTGATGCTGGTCTGTTCCTTGTTCAGTGTTTCATGTTGACAGCCAATTAAACCAACACAAATGTAAAAGGACAGGATCACAGGTTTTATCATAATGTCACAGAAAAGTACACAATCCAGATATGCAATTATACTTCTATTACTGCTACTTCTTCTTCTACTGCTATCACTACTACTACTACTACTACTACTACTACTACTACTACTACTACTAATTCTACTACTACTACTACTACTAATTCTACTTCTACTACTACTACTACTACTACTAATTCTACTTCTACTACTACTACTACTACTAATTCTACTACTACTACTACTACTACTACTAATTCTACTACTACTACTACTACTACTAATTCTACTTCTACTACTACTACTACTAATTCTACTTCTACTACTACTACTACTACTACTAATTCTACTTCTACTACTACTACTACTACTACTAATTCTACTTCTACTACTACTACTACTACTACTAATTCTACTACTACTACTACTACTAATTCTACTACTACTAATTCTACTTCTACTACTGCTACTACTAATTCTACTTCTACTACTGCTACTACTAATTCTACTTTCTACTACTACTACTACTACTACTACTACTACTACTAATTCTACTACTACTACTACTACTACTACTACTAATTCTACTTCTACTACTACTACTACTACTAATTCTACTTCTTCTTCTACTACTACTACTACTAATTCTACTTCTACTTATTCTTCTACTACTACTACTAATTCTACTTCTACTTCTTCTTCTTCTACTAATTCTACTTCTTCTACTACTACTACTATTAATTCTACTTCTTCTACTACTACTATTAATTCTACTTCTACTACTACTACTACTACTACTACTACTACTACTACTAATTCTACTTCTACTACTACTACTACTACTAATTCTACTTCTTCTTACTTCTTCTACTACTACTACTACTACTAATTCTACTTCTACTTATTCTTCTACTACTACTACTAATTTCTACTTCTACTTCTTCTTCTTCTACTAATTCTACTTCTTCTACTACTACTACTATTAATTCTACTTCTTCTACTACTACTACTATTAATTCTACTTCTACTACTACTACTACTATTAATTCTACTTCTTCTTCTACTACTACTATTAATTCTACTTCTTCTACTACTACTACTACTACTATTAATTCTACTTCTACTACTACTACTACTATTAATTCTACTTCTTCTTCTACTACTACTACTACTACTATTAATTCTACTTCTTCTTCTCTCTACTACTACTATTAATTCTACTTCTTCTACTACTACTACTACTACTTTTTCTACTACTACTGCTACTACTTCTATGACTACTACTTCATCTACTACTTCTACTACTACTTCTTCTACTAATACAGGAAGTGCTCCACTGTGTTTTTAAAGTCCACACACACCTTCACTAGAATCAGTTGGATCATTTCAGGTCTGGAATTGCTGATCTCTACTGAACTAAAGGTAAAAGGAGCTGTTCATGTGAAAACTACCACTTCATGACATCACAAGGTGGAACAGAGCATTTTGAGCTTTCGAGATGTAGGCAAAAAATAAAATCAAAATGGATACTTCGCTTAAAACTATGGCTAATTATTATCGATATTTGCGTAACAGCATCGATAGCGGCATTTGCAGTATCACTATATGAATACTTCGATAGTGACACTCCCGTCTCGACCTTGTAATATGAAAACATTTTTCTGTCCCACACAAACATGGCTGCCGTATAGACCCGATCACTCCCTCCAGGCTCTTCTGTGTGACAGCAGCTAGAGCAGATGTTCTATAAATATTTAAAGTCTATGATCGCTCCTCCTCAGTGTGACCATCTGAACTCCACGCTCTGTGAATGTCAAGTGGCTCTTTACTCAAGATTTAAGGCCAAAATATGCAAAACATATGGTACAGAGGAGGGACAGAGGTACAGAGGAGGGACAGAGGTACAGAGGAGGGACAGAGGTACAGAGGAGGGACAGAGGTACAGAGGAGGGACAGAGGTACAGAGGAGGGACAGAGGAGGGACAGAGGTACAGAGGAGGGACAGAGGTACAGAGGAGGGACAGAGGTACAGAGGAGGGACAGAGGTACAGAGGAGGGACAGAGGACTTTACAGAGGTACAGAGGAGGGAGATATACAGAGGAGGGAGGGGGGTACAGAGGAGGGACAGGGGTACAGAGGAGGGACAGTGGTACAGAGGAGGGACAGAGGTACAGAGGAGGGACAGAGGTACAGAGGAGGCACAGAGCTACAGAGGAGGGAGAGGGGTACAGAGGAGGGACAGTGGTACAGAGGAGGGACAGTGGTACAGAGGAGGGACAGTGGTACAGAGGGACAGAGGTACAGAGGAGGGACAGAGGTACAGAGGAGGGAGGGGGGTACAGAGGAGGGACAGTGGTACAGAGGAGGGACAGTGGTACAGAGGAGGGACAGAGGTACAGAGGAGGGACAGAGGTACAGAGGAGGGACAGAGGTACAGAGGAGGGACAGTGGTACAGAGGAGGGACAGAGGTACAGAGGAGGGAGGGGGGTACAGAGGAGGGACAGGGGTACAGAGGAGGGAGAGGGGTACAGAGGAGGGACAGAGGTACAGAGGAGGGAGAGTGGTACAGAGGAGGGACAGAGGTACAGAGGAGGAACAGAGGTACAGAGGATTAACAGAGGTACAGAGGAGGGAGAGTGGTACAGAGGAGGGACAGCAGTTATAGCGGCTAATTTGGAGCCAAGTTTCATATTGTTGAGGTTGGCGGAGGTGATGCCCTTTCTCCACACCACTGGGTCGACAGGGCGCTAAGCAACGCTGTCAATCAAACCTGTCGTTAACGCTACAGGCAGAGACCTCAGGGAAAGAAGACGCCTGTCTGTTATTAATGTTCATTTATGAACACAATAGTGAGAGAAGTCAGTTTTTCAATAGAAAGTGAAGTGGAACTGAAGTGCGCCCAATCTCAAAAATCCATGAAACAGCGAGGCCGCAAAAGAAAGAGTGTCTTTTATCTTTGTGGGATTGATGTGCAGTCAGGTGATGACAGGTGAGGCACTGTCTCACCTGTCATCACAGAGAAAAATAAATGAAATGGTTATATTTATCCAATAATTTGTACGATAAAATTATTTTCTATTTAACTTTGCAATTTAATTATTTTTTTTACTCAAAATCGCTGTTTTTTTTACATTTACCGTTGAAATCCTGAGAAAAGACGCGCGGTGAGGCACAGGCCGTTCGTGCCTCACATGGACTGACTGTGCTGTAGCTCAGACGCTGCTGCTTTAAGCCGCTGTGAAAAGACGCCGGGTGAGGCACGCAGTTACCCTGCCTCATGGTAGGGGGCGCTCATGAGCCCAGGGATTCTTGCAATTCCCGCAGAATAGGGGCCGCAAACTACAATTTAGAGTTAGCAAGTCAACTTTAGCAATGGAGGAAGATACATATTAAAGCTCAAGCAGTTTTCTAAACTGGACTTTCGGTCGAAGCAGGAGGTTATAATTAAAGGACCGAGACCAAAGCTAAAGGAGCTAAATGGTTTGCTCCAGACGACGGGACGAAAGACTCGCTCTTTTCAGAGACGTACAAAATGGTAAGAAATTTAATGACTTCAATCTATTGAAAATTGGGGAACCAGAATAAGGATAAAACAATACAAAACCAGCTTTTTATTTCATACTATTAGAGCTATTTCATACGGACTTCGGAACTTTTATTTTGAAATTATTTTTTATTCTGGCCCCAAGTCACTGGGAGAGAAACTGACCCGGGGCCAAATGTTCTGACACCTGGTTTATATGTTTGTAAATCTGATTGTGACGACATCAGTGCCTCACCAGACACGAACCTCACTGCACACGTCACTGCTTCGTCGGAATCAGTATCGTCTATTCCTTAGTGTCAAAATGGAGTTTGACATGTTAGTATCGGGACAGCACTGGTGTTGTCCTCTTTTCGCGTCTTTAGGCGTAAATATAGATGTAGTTGTTATAATTGTGTTAGCGCAGACGGGGCTGACGCGGCGTTTCTCTGCTGAATGTAAACTCAGTGTTAATGAGACGATAGAGCAGGACCACACTGCAGCCGGAGCACACCAGGAGGCGACTCTGAACACACCATTATCACTGTACAGCACTATAATGGGATAATAATGCAGGGGATTTATATTCACACTTTACTGCTGATGCCATCAACATTCCCAGGGGGTGTGATGCTAACTGGAGGCACTGCTCTGTTTGAGGCTTAGACTTTAATCTGAGCTTTGTTTCTAGGCAATCTGCCCAGGAAGAACTGACTCGCGCTGCGTTCAGACCGGGGCATCGGGGCGTCGAGTTTACACGTGAAGTCTGTAGTGGGCGTTCGTGGGGGCTGCTACGTCAGAGCGACTTTTGGCCGTCAACCAATCAGAGACTTCGCTCCGGTGATGTCATTATCCGGAAGAAGGAGAGAGACGTCAGCTACAAACTACAAGCAACTTGATTATGCTGTGCGCACCAGCTTTCTCTCTCTTTCTTTCTTTCCATCCCTCTCTTTCTACCCCCCCTCTAACCCTTTCTCTCTCTCTCATCCACCTCTTTATCACCCTCTCTTTTCCCTCTTTACTCTTCTCTTTAAACCTGTCTCTCCCTCTCTTTCTCTCCATCTCTCTCTACCCTGTCATCCTCTGTCTATCTCTTCCTCATTCCCCTCTCTACCTCTTTCCGACTCTCTTCTTTCTCCCATCCATCCATCCCTCTCTATCTCTATCTCCCTCTCACCTACCTCTTTATCACCCTCTCTTCTCCCTCTTTACCCTTCTCTTTACCCTTCTCTCCTCCCTCTCTCTTTCTCTCCATTTCTTTCTCCCCATCTGTCTACCCTCTACCCTATCTAATCCTCTTCTCCCCCTCTCTTCTCTTCCCCATCTGTCTCTCTACCCTCTCTCATCCTCTGTCTCTCTCTTCCTTCTCTCCCTCTCTTCCTCATCCCCCTCTCTCTTCCTCTTTCTCACTCTCTCCCCTCCTTTCTCTTAACATTTGTCCCTATGCCTCTCACTTTACCCCTGTCTCACCCTCTCTTTTCCCTGCCTTCCTTTCTTTCCATCGCTCTCTCTACCTCCCTCTCGCCTACCTCTTTATCGCCCTCTCTTCTCCCTCTTTACTCTTCTCTTTACCCCTGTCTCATCCTCTCTTTTCGCTCTTCTTCCTCTCCCTTCTGTCCATTTCTTCCTCCCCATCTGTATCTCTATCCACTCTTCTTTGTCTCCGTCTCTTCCTCATCCCCCTTCTCTCTACCTCTTTCTCACTCTCTCCTCCTTTCTCCCCATCCTCTCACCCTTTGTTTCTCTCTCTCACCCTCATCTCTTTCTCCCCCTCTCTTACCATTTCTCCCTATGCCTCTCGCTTCACCCTTATCTCACCATCTCTTTTCTTTCTTTCCCTCCCTTTCTCTTCCCTCTCTTTTTAACTCACTTTCTTCCCCTCTTCTATCACTCTCTCTTTCTGTAATCCCTTTAGTAAACACAATAATCCCATCTATATCCTTCTTCAGTCTTGTCGATATCCTCTGTCCATTGTAACCCCCCCCTCTCCCTCTCTCTCTCTCTCTCTCTCTCTCTCTTCTTTACTCCCTCTCTCCCTCATCATGTCCCTGATCACTCTAGCTCTCCCTCTTCTCGTTCTTCCTCTCTCCTTCTCTCACAACGCTCTCTCTCTGCCTCTTTTTCATTCCCCTCTCTCTGGCTTTCTTTGCCTCCCTTTCTCCTCCTCTCTTCTCTCTCTTCCCTCCCTTCTTCCTCTCATCCTCTCTCCTTTTTCTCCTCTCTCCCTCCCTCCCTATTCTATGTCTCTCTCTCTCTCTCTCTCTCCCTTAATCATTTTCATTCAATCTCTCCTTTCCACTCTCTCTCCCTCCTGTCTCTCTCTCCCTTTCTCTACCTCTCTCTTCTCTCACTCTCTCTCTCTCTCCCTCCCCCTCTCCTCCCTCTCTCTCTTTCTCCCCCTCTCTTTTCTTCCTCCCTCTCCTCCCTCCTTCTTTCTCTCTCTCCCTTGATACCCGAGTGGTCTCTGGTAAAGAGTTGAAGTCGTGGGTCAATATTGTGTCTGCGGAAAATCCTTTGGGCAGTGACGCAAAACAAAACAGAACTAAAACACGAAAAGAGATATAGAGAGAAGAGAGGGAGGTAGAAGAGGAGAGAGAGAAGGAGGAGAAGAGGGAGAGAGAGAAGAAGAGAGAGAAGAGATGAGAGAGGGCAGCAGTGTCAAACAAAACAAGACTAAAACACAAAGAGATATATCAGAAAGAGGAGAGAGGGAGGAGAAGACGAGAGAGGGGAGAGGTAGAAAGAGAGAGAAGAGAGAGAGGAGAAAGAGAGAGAAGAGGGAGGAGTTAAAAGAGGGAGAGAGAGAAGGAGAGAGAGAAGAGATGAGAGAGGGCAGCAGTGAGATTAAACACAAAGAGATATATTAGAAAGAGGAGAGAGGGAGTAGAAGACAAGAGAGGGGAGAGGTAGAAAGAGAGGAGAGAGAGGAGAAGAGGAGAGAGGGAGGAAAAGAGGGAGAGAGAGAAAGAGAGAGAAGAGATGAGAGAGGGCAGCAGTGTGAAACAAAACAGGATTAAACACAAAGAGATATATTAGAAAGAGGAGAGAGGGAAGAGAAGACAAGAGAAGGGAGAGGTAGAAAGAGAGAGACAATAGAGGAGAAGAGGGAGAGAAAGAGAGAAGGAGAGAAGGAGAGAGCAGAGGGGAGAGAGAGGGAGAGAGAAACATGAAACAAAGGACTAAAACATGAAAAGAGATATATCAGAAAGAGAAGAGAGAGAAGAGAGGGAGGAGAGGAAAGAGGGCAGTGACACAGGGCAAAGAGCAGAACAAAACAGGACTAAAAGACGACAAGAGATATATGAGAAAGAGAGGGAGAGAAGAGAGGGAGGGAGAGAGAGGGGAGAGGGCAGCGACACAGAGCAAAAAAAACAAAAAAAAAAAACAAGACTACAACACGACCCAATCTGACACACTGTCTGCATTTGGACAATTTAGGGGAATACATGACAACAAGAGGAGAGGAAGAGGACAAAAAGAGGAGAGAGAAGAGAGAGAGAAAGAGAGAGAAGAGAGGAGAGAGGGCAGTGACGCAAAACAAAGAGCAAAACAAAACGGGACGAGAACACAGCCCAATCTGACACAGTGACTGCTTATGGACAAATGAGAGAGAGAGAGAGAGAGAGAGAGGAGGAGAAGAAAAACTGAGAGAGGGAGTAGAGATGGAGGGAAAGAGACGGGGTATAGGAGAGGACAGAAAAGATTCAACACGGAAATTGAGAGAGAGGAGAGAAGAGAGGGAGGGCAGCAGTGCAGAGCAAAGGGCAAAACAAAACAGGACTAGAGCACAGATCACACAAGAGATATATGAGAGAGAGAGAGAGAGAAGAGGGAGAGAGGGAGGGGAAGAGGAGAGAGAGAAGACGAGGGAGAGAGGGAGGACAGAGGGGGCAGCAACGCGGAGCAAAGGGCCAAACAAAACAGGACAAGTACATGACCCAATCTGACAGTGTGAGCATATGGACAATAGAGAGAATGTATGAGAGAGAGATGTGAAGAAAGAGAAGAGAAAAAGAGCAAATAACACACTAACGGCAAACAAACAAGAGGGACAGGGAGAGGAGAGATGGAGAAAGAGGGGAAGATGGAGAGTGAGGAGGGATGGAGAGAGAGGACAGATGGAGAGAGGAGAGATGGAGAGTGAGAGAGATAGAGAAAGATGGAGAGAGAGAGAGAGAGATCTAACTCTAACTCTCAGAATTGTCTTATTTCAGGGTTATTCAACTCAAACGCTTTCATAACATGAAGTGGAACTAAACCAGGTCTAGACCAGGTCTAAACCAGATCTAAAAGAGGTCTAAAACAGGTCCAAACAGGACTAAACCAGGTGTAAAACAGGACTAAAGCAGGACTAAACCAGTACTAAACCAGGACTACACCAGGACTAAACCAGGACCAAACCAGGATCAAACCAAGTCTAAACCAAGTCTAAAGCAGGACCAAAGCAGGACTAAACCAGGACTAAACCAGGACTTAACCAGGACTAAACCAGGACTAAACCAGGACTAAACCAGGACTATACCGGGACTTAACCGGGACTTAACCGGGACTTAACCGGGACTAAACCGGGACTAAACCGGGACTAAACCGGGACTAAACCGGGACTAAACCGGGACTAAACCGGGACTAAACCGGGACTTAACCGGGACCGGACTTAACCGGGACTTAACCGGGACAAAACTAAACCGGGACTAAACCGGGACTAAACCGGGACTAACCGGACCGGGACTAAACCGGGACTAAACCGGGACTTAACCGGGACTTAACCGGGACTTAACCGGAACTAAACTGGAACTAAACCAGGACTTAACCAGGACTAAACCAGGACTAAACCCTGACTCTTACCTGTGAGGGTCAGTAGAGCTGTGAGCTGCAGAATCGTGGCTGGTTTAGACCTGAAACACACAGACACATAAAGAGTTAAACCTTCACTCTTTCATTTATTCATTCGCTTGTTGTTTTTTGGTATTTTTGACATTAATAAAGAAACAAGCACAAGCCCAGGGACCTACACACTCGTCTCTGATTGGTTATTCCACCTGTCAATCACACCCATCAAAACTCTAGGACAGAAGACAAGAGACCCGCCCACAAAAGCACAAAAGATTAATTTCTGTCCTGTGAATGGGACTTTTTTTAGTATCGATACCTGTGAACAATGAGTATTTAGTTTCGATACAAGCTTTAATCTGACTTTGGCTCTTTGTGCGTTTCCACAGATCACACGTCAGAGTTTCTGAGTTTGAAATGAAACAATAGTCTGATTTACATAAACATTATATTTGGAGATATTGAAAATGCATAATTCCATTTGATTTGAATGTTGTTGTTTCTGTTCTGGTCTCAGCTGGACTTTATGAAGACGCTCAGACCTAATCACAAGCTTTACGTCTGTTCTTGTGTTTCTGCACTAATCTCATTTTGTATTATGAGTTTTGATTTTAGGGTTATTGTCCAAAACATCAGAAATGACAAAAAAAACAAACTCTCTCTCTCTTTCTGCATCACTGCCTCTCTCTCTCCCTGTCTCTCTCTTTCTTTATCTCCCTGTTTCTGTCTCTCTGTGTCACTCACTGCCTCTCTGTCTCTCTCTATCTCTCTCTCCCTGTCTGTCTTTCTTTGTCTCCCTCTGTCTTTCTCTCTCTGTGTCACTGCCTCTCTCTCTCTCTGTCTCCCTGTTTCTGTCTCTCTGTCTCTCTCTCTTTCTCCCTGTCTCTATCTCTCTATGTGTCTCTCTCTCTGTCTGTCTCTCTGTGTCAGTGCCTCTCTCTCTCTCTCTCCCCCTGTCTCTGTCTCTCTATGTGTGTCTCTCTCTGTCACTGTCCCCCTCTCTCTCTCTTTTCTTGTCTCTGTCTCTCTCTCTCTCTCTCTCTCTGTGTGTGTGGGTGTCTCTCTCTCTCCCTCTCTCCCTGCCTCTGTCTCTCTCTGCACTCCTCCTTCCATCTCACACTGCTTGTATTCTATCTCTAAACCAGTCTTTCTCCTCTTCTTTCTCTCTCCTCCCTTCTTCTGTCTCTGCTTTTCTATCTCTCGCTTTCCTCACCTGTCTCCCTTTATCTCTCCCCTCTCTCTCTCTCTCTCTCTCTTTCTTTCTACTTTGATCACTCACTTCCTTCCTCCTCCCCATCCCTTCTTTCTCTCCCCTCTGCCTTTTTATCTGCCTCTCTCTTTACCCCGCCCTCTCTCCCTCCCTCTCCCCTCTTTTTCTATCGCTCCCTCTCACTCTCTCTTCTGTTATCAGCAACCTTTCTCTCCCTCTCTCCTCCTCCTTCCATCTCGTCCTCCTCTTCTCCAAACACATCTTCCACAATCCCCTCATCTCGTCTCCTCCTGCGTCACCACACTGTGTAATAGCCTATCACTCCTCACCAAGCTAACGCCGTGTGCTAACACTCCATCCTATTAGCATGTAGCGCCGGATCCGTAATAGGCAGCTTCCCTTCATACGGATCAGGTCGGATGTGTCAGCCTGCTAACGGGTAATTGGGTGGAATAAGGCCAGGCAGGAGATGGAGCTAGCTAGCGCGGTCGGAGGGAGTGCTTGGTAAATTGGAGACGTTAGCTGCAACGTTTGTTTTGGAGAGGAAGAGGAGGAGGAAGAGGAGGAGAGAGAGTAGGAGGAGGAGGAGGAAGAGGAAGAGGAGAAGGGAGAGGAGGAGGAAGAAGAGTAAAAGGAGAAGAGAGAGAAGAAAGACCAGGAGGAGAGGGAGGAGGAAGAGGAGTAATTGGGTGGAATAAGGCCAGGCAGGAGATGAAGCTACCTAGCGTGGTTGGAGGTAGCGTTTTGTAAATTGGAGGCGTTTGCTTTGGAGAGGAAGAGGGGGAGAAGGAGGAGGAGGAAGAGGAGAAAGAGAAAGAGGAGGACAGAGAGGAGGAAGAGGACAAGGGGGGGAGAGGAAGAGGAGGGAAAAGGGAGATGAAGAGGAGAAGGAGGAGGAGGTAGGAGAAGAAGAGACGGAGGACGTGTAAGAGGAGAAAGAGAGAGAGGAGGAAGGGAAGGAGGAGGAAGAGTATAATCAGACAGAATGGGTCAGTGACGGCACAGAGACGATGAGGCCACAGTATCTTCTCAGAGTCAAACGTGTCGGCCATGTTTGTGGTGTCCTGGGGCTTATGGGACAGTGAGAGCGGACGAGAAGGTCAGATATTACAGGGAGAGGGATTTATAGCTGTGAAATGTCAAAGTAGGAAAAAAATTACAATTCACCCTCAAAATGATTTAATGAGTGATGCAAAAAGAAAGAAATGTGACGGGAAAATGGACTCGTCTGAAGCTGTGCATGTGTCTGAAAACTCATGCATGTGAATACAAGAGATGAGACATGGGGTTTGAGAGAGACAGGGACCAGTGTGAGAGAGACAGGGACCAGTGTGAGAGAGACAGGGGCCAGTGTGAGAGAGACAGGGACCAGTGTGAGAGAGACAGGGACCAGTGTGAGAGAGACAGGGGCCAGTGTGAGAGAGACAGCGACCAGTGTGAGAGACAGCGACCAGTGTGAGAGACAGCGACCAGTGTGAGAGACAGCGACCAGTGTGAGAGACAGCGACCAGTGTGAGAGACAGCGACAGTGTGAGAGACAGGGACCAGTGTGAGAGACAGGGACCAGTGTGAGAGAGACAGGGACCAGTGTGAGAGAGACAGGGACCAGTTTGAGAGACAGGGACCAGTTTGAGAGACAGGGACCAATGTGAGAGAGACAGGGACCAATGTGAGAGAGACAGAGACCAGTGTGAGAGAGACAGAGACCAGTGTAGAGAGAGACAGGGGCCAGTGTGAGAGAGACAGGGACCAGTGTGAGAGAGACAGGGGCCAGTGTGAGAGAGACAGGGACCAGTGTGAGAGACAGGGACCGGTGTGAGAGAGACAGGGACCAGTGTGAGAGACAGCGACCAGTGTGAGAGACAGCGACCAGTGTGAGAGACAGCGACCAGTGTGAGAGACAGCGACCAGTGTGAGAGACAGCGACCAGTGTGAGAGACAGGGACCAGTGTGAGAGACAGGGACCAGTGTGAGAGAGACAGGGACCAGTGTGAGAGAGACAGGGACCAGTTTGAGAGACAGGGACCAGTTTGAGAGACAGGGACCAATGTGAGAGAGACAGGGACCAATGTGAGAGAGACAGAGACCAGTGTGAGAGAGACAGGGACCAGTGTGAGAGAGACAGGGACCAGTGTGAGAGAGACAGGGACCAGTGTGAGAGAGACAGGGACCAGTGTGAGAGAGACAGGGACCAGTTTGAGAGACAGGGACCAATGTGAGAGAGACAGGGACCAATGTGAGAGAGACAGAGACCAGTGTGAGAGAGACAGGGACCAGTGTGAGAGAGACAGGGACCAGTGTGAGAGAGACAGGGACCAATGTGAGAGAGACAGAGACCAGTTTGAGTGGGACAGGGGCCAGTTTGAGAGAGTTTAGTAGTTCTGTTTCATTCACACATGTTTGAGTAACTCTTTATTATTAGTCTGTAACATCTCCAAAGATCAAAATGCTCTGTTCCACTTTGTGATGTCATGAAGTGGTAGTTTTCAAGTTAACAGTTCAGTAGAAATGGGCAACTCCAGGATTGAAATCATCCAAATGATTCTAGTGAAGGTGTATGGAGTTTAAAAACATAGTGAGCACTTCCTGTATTCACACTTGATGACATCACAAGGTGAAACAGAGTGTTTTCAGTTTGAGAGAAGAACACAGTCTAAATATGCAGGGTTTGTGTGTTAAACATGTGTGAATGAAACAAAAACACTCAAAGTTTGTTGTTTTTGTGATGAGGAAACAACATTATAACATAGATCAGACAATAGTGTAATATGGTCCCTTTAAATATTTGTTTTAGAGCACAAAAATCCTGCACACATTTGGGAACTCTTTGGCAAATACAAGGAACATACGAAGAACAAAAATGAGTCTGCTCTGTCTGAAAGTGAAAATGATTTTAATTTTGCTGTTGCAATACAATTAATATGATGTAAAAGTATAAGGATTATTATAAGGAATCCCCATCTCCTCCATGTTGTATTTTCAGCCCCCTCCCCCTCTGTTACCGCAGTGACCAAATGCATTTCCTGTGCTGTGGCTGCGACAGTTCACCGGGGCTGTGCTAATGGACCTGATGGTGAGGGTTCTTCCTGTTCTCTGTCCCTTCTGTCCATCTCACACCAGGATCCTGTCAATAAAACCACATCTGCTCCTCAAACACTGATCAGGATGGATTAAAGGGCCCACGTCACGCCGTTTTCTCATCTATGTTCTAATGTTGTTTCCTCATCAAGACCCGGAGAGTATTTTGTTTCATTCACACATGTTTAACACACAAACCTGCATATTTAGGCTCAGCTCAGCTCTCATACAGAAAATACTCTGTCCCACCTTGTGATGTCATGTGGTAATACAGGTGCTCCATCCACACATCCATTTTCTTCTGCTTATCGTGGGGGCAGCAGTCTAAGCAGGGACTCCCAGACTTCCCTCACTCCAGACACGCTCTCAGGCCACCCAAGAGACATAGTCCCTCCAGCATGTCCTCCTGGGTCCTCCCCGGGGCTTCCACCCGCTTCCAGGCGGCATCCTGAACAGACACCTGAGCCACCTCAACTGGCTCCTCTCGACGTGGAGGGGCAGCCACTCTAGTCTGAGCTCCACCCATGTGACTGAGCTCCTCACCCTGTCTCTAAGGATGCGCCCAAACACCCTGCGGAGAAAACCCATGTCGGCCGCTTGTATCCACGATCTTGTCCTTTCAGTCATTACCCAGAGCTCATGACCATAGGTGAGGGTAGGAACGAAGATTGACCAGTAAATTGAGAGCTTTGCCTTTCGATTCAGCTCCTTCTTCACCACGACAGACTCACATCATAACATGTCTGTGTAATCCCTCATTTGTCCAGGTCTGATCCATAGTAAAAGAAAAATATAAACTTTGTCATGTCTTACAGCCAGGGCCAGCCATAGCTTTTCAGGGGGCCCTTGATGAATTTGTCTCTGGGGCCCCTAACAGTGGATCCCTCCTGGCTCAGCTGTTGGTGATTCACATTTAACACATTCTGACTCTGCTCTCGTCATTTTGACCAATTGTATTTATATTTATATGACCAACATCAGACTGAAAACATGTCACAACTACTATAGTCACAAGAACAGCAGACAAACATGTGATTTTTCAAGATTTTTGAAATTCTAGACACATTTCTGGTGGGTTTTAATGTGTTCCAGTTGGCGACAGTGGGCTTAAACTTACATTATAAAGGTCCTTGCACCGGTGTAAACACATAGCTGTCCTCACCTCTGCCCGACTCAAAAACAAATGTAGCAGTGGCAGATATTTTGCTACTATAGATATAAATCAAATATAATTGTTGTAAACACAAGCCCTGTCTCCAGTAAAACTTTATATATTATATTATTTTCAATATAAATGCATGAGCTCTTGGGGGCCCTCTGCTGGCCTTGGGGCCCTAAGCAGCTGCTTAGTCTGCTTTTAGACTGGACCGGCCCTACTTACAACACTAGTGAGAACTAGGGCTGTAAGATTAATCGCAACTGAATCTAATTTCCAACACAAACACAATATCCTGTGTTATTCTACATAAAACTGCAAACTCTGTAGTTTAGACTGAATGTGATTTTCAACATTGGGTGTATAAGAGTCTATGTGTCTTATACTTGTTCTGATACAGCTCAAGATCAGTCTAAAGATATTCAGGAAAGGTTCATTTGTGTCCTGTGAATGTGGCTTTTTAGTACCGATACCTGCTCAGATGAGTATCTAGTTTTGATACTAGTTTTAGGATCGATTAGTATCTGATTTTAGATATTTTTGAAAACCCTTCCGTACAGAGGAGGTGAGGATTAGGGCTGTGAGATGAATCACAAACAAACTGAAATTGAAATTTGATGAACAGAATTAGCTGCAAACCCTGTAGTTTAGATCTGCACAAACATGTTCTGAATAAGGCTGTCAAAAGTATCGAAAATCAGGTACTAATCGATACCAAAACTAGTATCAAAACTATACTCATACTCGTTTGAGCAATACTAAAAGAGTCCCATTCACATTCCCAGTGAGGACACAGTTATAGTTATACAGGGACGCGTTCAAGGCCGTAGGAAATCTCAGGCTTTACTTTATTCCAGTCAGAGCTCGGGCGGTGCATTTAAAGACATGTGCACAGCGTGGGACAAAGGGGGCGCTGGTGAGGAGCAGACAGGAGCAGGGAGAGCTCAGAGGGGGGCCAAAGAAAGAGGAAAATACTAAAGATATTTCAGCTCAAGAAGAAGAGTTTGAGGCAGTTTTTGGAGTCCGGCTGTGCTGTTTATTCAGAGCAGAGAGGAGAGAAGGACAGAGACTTTTAAAGCTGCAATGCAATATGTAACTTTTCTGGTGAAGGGTTCTCTATGTACAGATGTACACAGAGAACATAGGGTTTGTCCATTAATTATATTTCCGACCCCCAGACAAGGCCCCCACTGTCAAGGCACGATAGATGTAAAATAGCCTTTGGCTAATTCTGGCATATTTACAGAAATGTCGATTAATAAGCACTGTCCCTGAAATAAATAAATAAACCACATGATCTCATCTCTGCTGTTTGCAGATGATGTTGTCCTGATGGCTTCTTCGAGTCACGACCTGCAGCACTGGGGCAGTTTGCAGCCGAGTGTGAAGCGGCTGGGATGAGAATCAGCTCCCTCCAAATCCACCACCCATGGTTCTTGACTGCAGAAAAGGAGTGGCTTGCCCTCTCCGGGTGGGTGGGGTTCCTTTGCCCAAATGGAGGAGTTCAAGTATCTCGGGGTCTTGTTCACGAGCGAGGACTGGATGGAGCGTGAGATTGACAGGTGGATCAGTGCAGCTTCTGCAGTGATGCGGTCGCTGTATCAGTCCGTTGTGGTAAAGAAGGAGCTGAGTCGAAAGGCAAAGCTCTCGATGCCGTTGCCGGTCAATCTACCTTTCCTACCCTCACCTATGGTCATGAGCATCTGGGTCATGACCGTAAAGGACAAGATTGCAGATGGTTTGTAGCTGAATGAGTTTGTTGTCCACAGGATGTCTGCCTTCTCCCTCAGAGTGTATATATTTGAGGAGCTCAGTCTCACGGTATTTAGCTCGGAGTAAGCTGCTGCTCCTTTTTTTTTTTTTTTTAGGTGGCTCGGGCATCTGCTTAGGATGCCTCCTGGACGCCTCCCTATGTAAGATGTTCCTTTATGTAATTCTGGGATGAGACCCCGGGGAAGACCCAGGACACGCTGGAGGGACTAAACTCTCGGCTGGCCTGGAAACGCCTTCTGCCGGAGGAGCTGGAGGATGTGTCTGGGGTGAGGGAAGTCTGGGAGTCCCTGCTTCGACTGCTGCCCCTGCGACCCCGCATCGGATAAGCGGAAGAAAATGGATGAATGGATGGCTGGGATGATGGGTTCTCTATATGGTTTTCTTAGAATGTTCCACAATACGGCATTAAACTTGATATGATATGATGAAGTCTGCAGTGTTAGTTATTCCTCACTTACATTATGCATTCTGAGCATCATAATTATTCACCATGGATGAGTTTTATAAGCACTTTTCACAACTCTCAGAGCCCAGTGTGGAAAAAATAAAAACAACTACCATGCTAACACGCACTTCCTGATTATCAGATGTATTTATTGGACTTATTTTGACCTCAAGTGCTGCTTATACAATATATCTGTGCAGCGGCAGGACACATTTTGCTCAGATTCATGGGGGAAAAAATCAGGTACCCTCCCCTTTAAGGTCAATTTATCGTCAAAAACTGACATTTCTTAGACCTGAAAGTAATGAGGTGGAGTCACTGTCAGATGCAGATGTGTGGACCTGGTTTATGAGGGTGAGGGGCTCATCACACAAGAGCTCGGAGTAAAACTGGCACAAAATTCAGCATCTTCTCTGTCACTTTAAATAAACAAAAGTGATGATTTTTCAGAAAGTGGAGCCATTATTCAACCCCAAAGAGAGTTCTTTCAAAAACAGTGACTGTCCCATAGACTGATACAGGCCCCGCCCTCCATCTGAGACTATGACATCAGCACATTTTATAACATGAACACAGCACATTGATCTTTAGTAGTGACATCGCACTGGGGGTGTTCTACATGTATCTCTACGGCGAAATTGTTAGCAGTTTCCATGGTCACTTAACGCACACATTAACGTATATGTTGCGGCTGATTTCATGAACATTCTCTGGGTGTGATGCTAACTGGAGGCACTACTCCGTCTGAAGTACTCAAGTTAGGCTTTTGTTTTAACACAATCTGACGGTAAAGAACTGACTTGAGCTGTTAAAAAAAGTCTGTCTCAAATAACATGACAGTCCCAAGCTAGCTAGCATTAGCCAACAGTTTTTCAGTCACTCTCGCCTTTTTTGATGGACCGTGAACGCTCGCATTGATCACAGTCTCCAAGAAAATCTGCTGTTTAAATAAATTTTTTCTTGACATTTCTGACCATCTTAAAACTTTTTTATGGCTGACGCGTGCTGCATTACGTCGTCATGGCAACCGCTTAACATTCCGCCACAGACGCGCACGCGGAGCACCCCCCCCGGCACGATGTCACCGCGGCGTATCATTCACGAGACGACGCTTTCCATAAACCCGCCTCGTCGTGCGCTCCGTGTCACACTCGGGTCTGAAGAATGGCCTGTTTTCTACGTGGGCTTTGGAGGAGCAGATGTGCTGTTGTTTGAGCTCTCCTGGTTATAGCCTCATTAGCGCTAACATCCACTCCGCCGCCGTATGCCACAAAGCTGCAGCGAATCCACCGCTCCTCATCATCTGCGGAATAAATCATGCGTACTCATTATAGCGCCACCTGATGGGCTAACGCTGCAGGGGAGGTGAGGAGACGCAGAGGACAGACTGTGGAGATATGGGCCGGTGTGGAGTTTAACAGGTTGACTAGAATAACAAGTTTAAACAGGGTCATTATGCAAAAATCGATTTTTCTCAGCGCTCCGCCGTGTTATTGCGCCGTTCCCTCGTCAAACACAGGCCTGAAGAGGTTTGAGATGTCGACAAACCTGATGTGATGTGCAGGGGTTTCATTAGGGGGATGCGCTCTGATGTGATGTGACAGAGCTCTGACTAGACCCAAGTATGAAAACATCTGCATTTTAACAAAACTGTTCTTTTTTTTTTTTTTTTTTACTATCATTGTTAGACCAGAGATGTTCATCGGAGTCGTTTTTCAGCAGGACTTCTCCACTTGGACGGCAGCACAAATGTAATTAAAAACATTTGTGCTGTGGTTTTGGCTCGATTTTGGTGCAGTTCACTCTCTCCTCCACTTCTCTCTTTTTCCACTTTTCTCTCTCCCCCATACCTCTCTCCTCTCTCTCTCTCCCTTTATTCATCCCTCTCTGTCTCTTTCCCTTCATCTCTCTTATCCTCACTCACTACTCTATCCCCCCTCCCTCCTTCTATGGTCACCAATATTTTCCTTCCCTCCTTTCTCACTCTCTGTCTCTCTCTCTCCCTTTTTCTCTTATCTTCACTCACCCCCTATGTTCATTTTCCTGTTTCCCTTTTTCTCTTTTTCTCTCTCCCCCTTTCTTTATCCCTCTCTTCTCTCTCCCTCTGTCCCTCCTCTCTCTCTCTCTTCCCCTGATCTGTCGCTCTCTCTGTCACTCCCCTTATCCTCACTCACCCCTCTATGTTCATCTCTCTCTTTCTATCTCTCTCTATCCCCTTTATTCCTCCCTCTCTCTCTCTCTCTCTCTCTCTCTCCCAGCTTATTCCCTCTTATCTTTGCTCACCCCTCTATTGCCCCTTCATCTTCATCTCTCTTTCTTTGTCCTTCTCTCTCTGTCTCCCTCCCCCCCTTTCCTCTCTCTCTACCCCTTTATGTCTCCCTCGCTCTTTCATTCCCTTTTTCTATACCTTCACTCACCCTTTTATCCCTCCTCCTATGTTCATCTCTCTCTCCCTCCCCTCGCCTCTCTCATCAATTCAGCCCTCTTCTCACTCTCTCTCAATCTGTTCTCTCTTCACTCTGTTCCACCCTCTCTCTTCTCTCCTTTCTTTCTCTTTTTTTCCACCAAAAATTTTCCTCTCTAACCCTCCTCTCTCCCCTGTCCTCCTTCTGCCCCTTCCCCTTCCACCTATTATCTTTCTCTCTTCCTATGTCTACTCCTATGTCCCTCTTTCCTTCACTACTCCCTCACTCTCTTCCTCTCCTCTCTCTTTCACCTCTAATTCTCCCTCTCTCCTTCAAACTTCTCTCCATCTCTCTTTCACCCCTCTCTCCTTTCTCTATCTCTCTTTCATCCCTCACTCTCTTCCTCTCCTCTCCCATGAGCCCTCTCTCTCCTTCACCTCTAACTCTCCATCTCTCCTTCATCCCTCTCTCCAGCTCTCTTATACTCACTCTCTTCCTCTCCTCTCCCACAAGACCTCTCTCCCTCTCTTCTTCACCTCTAACTCTCCCTCTCTCCTTCATCCCTCCCTCTCTCCATCTTTTCCTAATTGGCGTAATTTATTGTCCTAACCGGCTGGGCAGCTGCTGTGTAACGGCGAATCGCTCCAATTAAAGCCAGATGCCTCGCCAGGACGTGACCGGACGTCCAATCACAACGCTCCGTGAAAAAGAACACACAGAGACACGGGTTTAGTCCTGGTTTAGTCCTGGTTCAGTCCTGGTTCAGTCCTGGTTCAGTCCTGATTTAGTCCTGCTACAGTCCTGGTACAGTCCTGGTTTAGTCCTGGTTTAATCCTGGTTTAGTCCTGATTTAGTCCTGGTTCAGTCCTGGTTCAGTCCTGGTTCAGTCCCTGTTGAGTCCTGATTTAGTCCTGGTTTAGTCCTGGTTTACTTCTGGTTTAGTTCTGGTTCAGTCCTGATTTAGTCCTGATTTAGTCCTGGTTTAGTTCTTGTTTAATCCTGGTTTAGTCCTGGTTTAGTACTGCTTGAGTCCTGGTACAGTCCTGGTTTAGTCCTGGTTTAGTCCTGGTTTAATCCTGCTTTTGTCCTGGTTTAGTCCTGGTACAGTCCTGGTTTAGTCCTAGTTTAGTCCTGGTTTAGTGATGGTTTAATCCTGGTACAGTCCTGGTTTAGTCCTGGCTTAGTCCTGGTTTAATCCTGGTACAGTCCTGGTTTAGTCCTGGCTTAGTCCTGGTTTAGTGCTGGTTTTGTCCTGGTTTTGTCCTGGTTTTGTCCTGGGTTTGTTCTGGTTCAGTCCTGGTTTTTTTCTGGTTTAGTCCTGGTTCACTCCTGGTTCACTCCTGGTTTAGTCCTGTTTTAGTCCTGGTCTAGTCCTGGTCTAGTCCTGGTTTAGTCCTGGTTTAGTCCTGGCGTTTACACTGTCAGAGCAGAGCTGTGGTGATAAATGTGGGCCATAAGTGGAGATAATGATGTCATTATGTGGACTGTGCTCTGCGGGGACACCTACAGGCCGCAGGGACAACTGTCATGTTTGGATTATATAGAAACATGTCAGAAAGCATTACAGCTGTCAGCATGTGGTCTCTATTTTATACCTTTGCCCTGGTTCAGCTGTTCAGTCCTGGTTTAGACCTGGTTCAGCCCTGATTCTGTTCTGAGTGTTCAGAGCTCAGTGCACATGTCCACTTCACACATCAAGCATGCAACATCAAGTATAATTGAATTTTGAGCAACGCCCCTCCCTCTTTGCTCCATTTGTCAATCAAACCTGGTCATTATCAGCGCATTATCGGCTCATCTCATTCAAAAGTCACTTTGCATTGTCCTGTTATGGTGACATACTGTAGGAATAGAGGGGGCGTGTCCTGTCCTTTTATGGTGAAATTGAGGAGTGAAGGGGGCGTGTCCTGTCCTTTTATGGTGAAATGGAGTGAAGAGGGCGTGTCCTGTCCTTTTATGGCAAAATGGAGGAGTGAAGGGGGCGTGTCCTGTCCTTTTATGGCAAAAGGGAGGAGTGAAGGGGGCGTGTCCTGTCCTTTTATGGTGAAATGGAGGAGTGACCTGCTGCAGCATACAGAGCGCTTTATACATGTGAAAACGTTTGTACATGTTTGTGTTTTGTACCGGTTCAGAGTGTTTCATACGAGACCCCCCTGCGTCAGTGTGGAGTGGGTCACATGATCAAACTGTGTAAAGCACCATGGCTCTGTTCAGTATTAGTCTGGAAATAATGGTTTGGTTGTGTGGTTAAACATGTTTGGTGCAGACACTGTTACGAGTCGGGTCTGCGAACTGTCTCACGCTCTCTCTCTCAGGACTAAACCAGGTCTAAATAAGGACTAAACCAGGACTAGCTCAAGACTAAATCAGTGCTAACCCAGGACTAAACTGGAGGTAAGCAAGGATTAAACCAGGACTAAACTAAGTCTAAAACCAGGACTATACCAGGGCTAAACCAGGACTATACCAGGACTATACCAAGGCTAAATCAGGACTAAACCAGGACTAAACAAGGATTAAATCAGGACTAAACCAGGACTAAACTAGGACAAAACCAGGATTAAACCAGGACTAAACCAGGACTAAACAAGGACTAAATCAGGACTTATCCAGGACTAAACCAGGACTGCAGCACAAGATGTACTCAGATGTAACTAATGCATAGAGAGGAAGAGAGAGAGTGATAATAGAAAGATGGGGAGAGGAAGAGAGAGAGAGGGACAAAAAGAGAGATACAAGAAAGAGGAAGTTAGAAAGTTGGAGAGAGTGAGGAGAGGAGGGAGAGAGAGGAGAGAGAGATGGAGGAGTCTGCTGGGACTGAGAGGAGAGGACACAGAGAGGACACAGAACAAGTCATTTAAAGTGAAACCTGCAGCTCAAACTTTTGTGACAAGAATTTAAACATGGAGGAAATAAAATATATAAATAATAATACGTCTTCAGAATGGGAAAAAGTCCTCAAAATGGTGCACATTACACAGAGATGAAGCCCACAAGTAGAACATGATGGAGGATTTTGAATGAACCATCTTTAAAGAGGGTATTTTACTTATATAAGGTATTAAAGAGGGGTATTTTAACTTCTATGGGGTATTAAAGAGGGGGTATTTTACATCTTTGGGGTATTAAAGAGGGGGGTATTTACTTTTGGGGTATTAAAGATGGGGTATTAACCCTGGGGTATTAACCCTGGAGAACCCAAGATCCCTTTTCTTCTTTGGAAAATTATGAACATTGCATTAAATTACTGTTATAAGTTCACTGAACACTGAAGTTCCCACTTTTTCAATTTTAATCCTTTATTTCCTAATTTAGGATCAGGGCCAAATTTGACCGATTTGGCTTGCTAATTTATCCAAAAAGAATATAAAACATACTTCTAGACATTCTGCAAGCTATCACTAAAAAGATTAACAAAAAAACCCCACACAATTTACCAACCACTCGTTTGCTGAGAAGACAATTTTATTTGGGTAGTTTTTCAGCTCAACATGTCAGCCATCTTGTCACTACCACTCTGTTTCATTTTAGTTCAAGATTCATCCACTAGGGGTCTCTATGCAAGGGTCGGAAGTGGCACTCTGGGCTTTTTGATTTTTTAAATTGAAATGTGACATTTTTTGTATTTGTTCATTTTGGGTAGCAGCGATTAACTGCAGCCAGATTTGTCACGGTGGGTTCTCCAGCGTTAAAGAGGGGGTACTTTACTTCTGTGGGGTATTAAAGAGGGGGTACTTTACTTCACTGTAAAGAGGGGGTACTTTACTTCTGTGGGGTATTAAAGAGGGGGTATTTTACTTCTGTGGGGTATTTTACTTCTATGGGGTATTAAAGAGGAGGTATTTTACTTTTGTGGGGTATTAAAGAGGAGGTATTTTACTTTTGTGGGGTATTAACTGTAACACATCACATATTTAAATCACCATGTTTCCTTTATTGTATTGAAAATTCTATATTCGCCCAAAACAGTGTATTCACAAGTTTTATAAGTTTCACTTTTGTTTTGGACGCTCCTCTGCTCTCTGTGCTGAAGTCACTCCCCCTTCAGAGCACTACCACAACACAATCAGCGTTAATGACACTACTGCACATCAGGTTTGTGAAGTTGTAGTGCACAGTTTTTGTTTTCATGTTTTTGTATATTTAAGGAGAATTGTCGTGTGGGAGCATGGGTGATGTAGACTTCTGGGCGGAGCCTTGTACAAATTGTACTACTAACCGTAAGGAGGGTTCGAATAGGGTCCAGAAGAGATCACTAGATTACTCAAACATGCACGGATGACATCTAAAACCCTACAGGCTGGTTTTTGATGAGTTAGAACATGGCAGAAAGCTTTTTAAAACATCGATTTTGCAGAATAGCTCCTCTTAAAGTTGTTGAGGGGGGCCAAAAAACAGGAAGAAAAGGTAAAATTGAAAAGCTCATAATGTGATGTCGTCAGGCAGTCCCTCAGATCATTCCGAGTCCTTTAAACTGGTTTACAGAGCTGAAGTTTGACAGTGCTGGTGTATAGGGCAGGAGGAGGAGAGACTGGAGAATACAGAGGTGCGAAAGACAAGTGAACGCAGCATGAATATTTAAGCAGAGCCAGATTCCTACTCTCCCTCTGGACCCCGAACGCCTCGTCACAGCCTGAAGCAGAACTGAGACAAGGACAGACAGAGACAGAGGCAGCTACAGACACAAGATGCACAACTCAAATGCATTTTTGTGGAGAAAATATGAACTTTCTCGTTGCTTAGACTTAAAAATGACTCCGTAGTTACATCTGTGTTTCCATGGAGATGTGATTCCTTTGCCTGGAATATTCTACATTATGGCATTAAACAAACTGCCTTTATTACATTTATTCAGAATCATTTCTATTGATATTTGCAGCTGATGTCATCACAATTTCCGGGTGTGAAGTGAGTGTGAAGCTAACTGGAGGCACTGTTCTGTCTGAAGCTCTGTTAGACTTTAATCTGAGCCTGACCATAAAGAACTGACACCTGTTGTCGGAAAACAGATGAGCTGATTTGTGCAGTTAAACAAGTCCCTCTCAAATAATATTACAATCACAAGCTAGCTAGCATTAGCCAACAAGCACTCTCACCTTTTTTCACTCCTAAACAGGACCATGAACGCTCCGACTGATCACAGAGAGGGAGAGGGGGATAGAGAAGCAGACGAGAGAAGGAGGGAGAAAAAGAGAGAAGAGGGGTGAATAAGGAGAAAAGGAGGAGAGGAGAGCGAGGAAGAGAGATGGAGGGGGGAGATAAGGAGGGGAGGGGCTGGGAGAGAGAGAGAGAGAGAGGGAAGGGGTGAATAAAATGGAGGAGGAGAGGAGAGAAAGAGGAGGAGGAGGAGGGAACAAGGGTAATTAACAAAGCGCTTTAATTGGGTCAGTGCTGCAGTAAACATGAGATCTGAGGTTTGGTGATAAACAAACATGAGGGCGAGCGAGGTGACAACAAACAGAGAGAGAGGGGAGAGGAGGAGGAGAGGATGCAAAGGAGGAGGAGAGGATGCAAAGTTTAATCCTGGTTCAGTCCTGGTTTAGTCTTGGTTTCAGTCCTGTTTTAGTCCTGTTTAGTCTTGAATAGTCCTGGTTCAGTCCCCCTCCCCAGGCCCCTTGTAGGTTAGTTAGTTATGTCCATTTATAAAGACAGACTATGGTGTCCCAAACATCTGCCAAACTACAGCTGTAGTTGTAGCTGTAGATGTAGTTGTATAGCTGTAGCTGTAGCTGTAGGTGCAGGTGTAGCTGTAACGGTAGTTGTAGCTGTAGGTGTAACTAGTTGTAGGTGTAGCTGTAGTTGCAGGTGTAGCTGTAGGTGTAGCTGTAGCTGTAACTGTAGTTGTAGATGTGGGAGTAGCTGAAGATGTAGGTGTAGCTATAGGTGCAGCTGTAGGTGTAGTTGTAACTGTAGGCATAGTCGTAGCTGTAGGCGTAGTTGCAGCTGTAGGTGCAGGTGTAGCTGTGGGCGTAGGCACAGTCGTAGCTGTAACTGTAGCTGTAGTTGTAGGTGTAGCTGTAGTTGTAGGTGTAGCTGTAGTTGCAGGTGTAGCTGTAGTTGTAGGTGTAGCTGTAGTTGCAGGTGTAGCTGTTGTTGTAGGTGTAGCTGTAGTTGCAGGTGTAGCTGTAGTTGCAGGTGTAGCTGTAGTTGTAGGTGTAGGCATAGCTATAACTGTAGTTGTAGCTGTAGATGTGTAGCTGTAGGCGTAGGTGTAGCTGTAGGCATAGCTGTAGCTGTAACTGTAGCTGTAGGCGTAGCTCTAGGCATAGTTGTATCTGTAGTTGTAGCTGTAGGTGTAGCTGTAGTTGCAGGTGTAGCTGTAGGTGTAGCTGTAGCTGTAGTTGTAGGTGTAGCTGTAGTTGCAGGTGTAGCTGTAGGTGTAGCTGTAGCTGTAACTGTAGTTGTAGATGTGGGAGTAGCTGAAGATGTAGGTGTAGCGGTAGTTGCAGCTGTAGGAGTAGTTGTAGGTGTAGCTGTAGCTGTAGCTGTAGGTGTAGTTGTAGCTGTAGGTGTAGCTGCAGTTGTAGGTGTAGCTGTAGTTGTAGCTGTAGCTGCAGTTGTAGGTGTAGCTGTAGTTGTAGATGTAGCTGCAGTTGTACCTGTCCACAGCCCTGTATGTGAGACCGTGCTCCTGGTGCCACTGGACGACTGTATAAAGTCTGATGTCTCCCATGAAGCTCACAGGCTGCAGTTATAACGAATCTGGAGCAGAGTTCCACATTAGGAATTCTGACCGTGAGTATCATAGCAACCAAAGAGCCAATCTGGAGAGAAACTGTTGAAGGTCACGCCCCTTCTTGTTTAACACAAACATTTTAAGGGCCACAGTTTTCCCGTGTAAAGTGAAATGGAGTCAGAGTTGATGGAGTCGACGCTCATGTTCACTCACTATTTAGAACATGATGAGCTCATTAGCTATGTCCATTTATATATATATACAGTCTATGAACGTATCGAGCAGCTAACGGCTAATCTAGAGACATGCACCATGTTTGAACCTCGGGGCTTGGGGCGACTTTTGATCAAATAAATAGAGAGAGAGAGAGTTTTTCAGGCCAAACTAAACGGAGTGAAGCTGGAGGTAAACAAAGTGCGAGGAGGCAGTGGAGAGAGAGAGAGAGCTCCTCCTCTGATCCTCCAGCCTCAAACACGCAGACGTATGTGGAGATACATCATGTGTGCTCAGCCGGTCACCAATATGTCCCACTATTTACACAAGGACCAGGTCTGTGCCATTCAAACAAAATGGAGGCTCTGTCAGAATCACAACACGACCATCTGTGAAGGATTCAAATGTCTACATGAAAACACGGGCTGTTTACGCCACAAATCTCAGCATTATCAGATTACTGCAGTTATCAGATTACTGCAGTTATTAGATTACTGCAGTTATTAGATTACTGCAGTTATCAGATTACTGCAGTTATCAGATTACTGCAGTTATCAGATTACTGCAGTTATCAGATTACTGCAGTTATCAGATTACTGCAGTTATCAGATTACTGCAGTTATCAGATTACTGCAGTTATCAGATTACTGCAGTTATTAGATTACTGCAGTTATCAGATTACTGCAGTTATCAGTTATCAGATTACTGCAAGTATCAGATTTGCAAGTATCAGATTACTGCAGTTATCAGATGACTACTGCAGTTATCAGATTACTGCAGTTATCAGATTACTGCAGTTATCAGATTACTGCAGTTATTAGATTACTGCAGTTATCAGATTACTGCAGTTATCAGATTACTGCAGTTATCAGATTACTGCAGTTATTAGATTACTGCAGTTATTAGATTACTGCAGTTATTAGATTACTGCAGTTATCAGATTACTGCAGTTATTAGATTACTGCAGTTATTAGATTACTGCAGTTATTAGATTACTGCAAGTATCAGATTCCTGCAAGTATCAGATTACTGCAGTTATTAGATTACTGCAGTTATTAGATTACTGCAAGTATCAGATTCCTGCAAGTATCAGATTACTGCAGTTATTAGATTACTGCAAGTGTCACATTATCAGATAATCCTGCACCTAAGATTAGTGAAATATCAGATTACTGCAGTTACCCTAACTCAATGTGATTCAGATTACTGCAGTTATTAGATTACTGTTCACTAGTCATAGATTACTGCAAGTTTTTGGTTATTAGATTACTGCAAGTTGCAAATTAGACCTAAAAGTGAATAGTGGAACTAAAGCAATGTGTTTTAAAACATTATCTACTGTCCTAGTCATATTTTTGTCAAAACTGAGAGTTTGCTGCCTCCAGTGGCCACTAACAGACAAGTACTATGTGACATCACGCAGGACTTCCTAAGACTCTGCTGGGGCGCAATTTGAAGTGTGGATACCTGTTAGACCAATCACACTGTTCCTTATACCTTCAGACTCCGCCCCTCCCTCCCCCTCACTCTCCCCTTTACTCCTCCAAACCCCGCCCCTCCTTCTCAGGTCCTGCCCCGTTTACCGTGTAGTTGTTGGGTGGAGTTTATCAGTTTAGTCCCACTTTAACTTCAAATTATAAACCAAGTCACTTCCCCAAACACTTCCGTTCTCTCTCTTCATGTTATAATTCAAAGATGGCCGCCGCACTAATACTTGCTTATCTCCTCTGTGCACAGTGAAACAGGAAAAAGCGAGTTAGATTTATCCACTTACTCTGCCGAAGCGTCGCGGGGGTCATTATGAGCAGGCACGTTCACACATCAGGCTGACAGGAGGGGTCTCCCAGGCTGAAAGCAAAGACGAAACAAGCGCACCCATTAGAGCAGCGAGCGCAAAGGCAACACATTTAAGAGCTTTGGAGGCGCCTTTGATTTGCCCACCACGACACCTGCGAGGTCGATAACACATGCAGGGAGTGTGCGCTGATTTTAAGAGGCCCGGGGAAGAGGGGAGCGCTCGGTTTGCGGCACTTTTGGAGAGGGGGAGATGACCTCATTCTGTAAGGTAGGAGAGAAGGAGTTTATGAAGCTCGGAGAGATTTGGAGAGAGGTTTTTGAAGCGTGAAGAGGATGGAGGGATGGAGGAGAGAAAGGAGAGTTCATAAAGGAAGGATATATATGTTCTGGTTGGTAAGGCCTAAAGGAATTTATACACTGGGAAAAGGAAAAGTAGTTCTGTTCAACTCTCCCTAGGGCTGTTAAAAGTAACAAAAATCAGATACTAAACAATGCTAAAACTAGTATTCAAACAGGTATACTATACTATACTAAAAAAAGTCCCATTGACAGAACAGAAATGAACCTTTCCTGAATATCTTTAGAATGATCTTGAGCTGTATCAGAACAAGTATAAGACACATAGACTAGTACACACCCAGGGACCACTATGAACCTACTGGGTGACTGAGGGATTACACAGATATAAGGCCACATGGGAACAGAAAGTACTACCATTTAATGTTGAAAATCACAGTATGTTGTCTAAATAAAGAGTGTTTTTATCATCACTCACACACACATACGCACATACTCTCTCACACACACACACACACACACACACACACACACACACACACTCACACTAGTCTTTTTGAGCAGTGGTGGGCTGAAGAATGATTACAGTGTTCGTGTGAGTTTCTTGCAGCTAAAACCTAGAACAGTCCTGAAGATGTGAGACAGGCCTCGACTTTGACAGTGTTTAATCCAGGCTCAGAACGCCTCTGTTCATCTGTGCATGTGAGTGAGAGGTTTTTATTCTGCACTCTTCTGTTTTAATGCTCATTTTATGATGATTATCTGAGATTATTTATGTTGTGATTTGTTTGTATTCTGTAAAGCGCTTTGTATTACTTTGTGTACGAATTGTGCTTTACAAATAAACTCGCCTCGGCTACGGCTCATACTCAAACACTCACTCACACCCATACACACTCAGATTCAGACTCTCACACTCAGATTGAGATTCAGACTCAAACACTCACTCTCACACTCAGACTCACACTCACACACTCAGACTCAGACACACTCAGATTCAGACTCACACACAGAGGGAGGAGTGAGAGAGGAGTGAGAGAGGAGTGAGGGAGAAGTGAAGGAGAAGTGAGAGAGGAGTGAGGGAGGACTGAGAGAGGAGTGAGAGAGGAGTAAGGGAGGAGTGAGGGAGGACTGAGAGAGGAGTGAGGGAGGAGTGAGGGAGAAGTGAGGGAGGAGTGAGGGAGGACTGAGAGAGGAGTGAGGGAGGAGTGAGAGAGAAGTGAGGGAGAGTGAGGGAGGAGTGAGGGAGGGAGGACTGAGAGAGGAGTGAGAGAGGAGTGAGGGAGGAGTGAGGGAGGACTGAAGGAGGAGCGAGGGAGGAGTGAGGGAGGAGGGAGGGAGAAGTGAGGGAGGAGTGAGGGAGGAGTGAGAGAGGAGTGAGAGAGGAGTGAGGGAGGAGTGAGTGAGGGAGGGGTGGAAAGAGTGAGGGAGGAGTGAGGTAGGAGTGAGGTAGGAGTGAGTCCTGCTGTGCTCCTCTGAGTCCACCTGAAGTTGAGGGAGGATCTGACGTGTTCTGGAGCAGAGTTCATTCACTGTTTTCCTCTTGTGAGTGAAATCGATCACATGACACAAGGCTCGTATTAAAGTGTGTGTATGTGTGTGTGTGTGTGTGTGTGTGTGTGTGTGTGCGAGTGTGTGTGTGTGTGTGTGTGTGTGTGTGTGTGTGTGTACATGTGTGTGTGTCTCTGCTTTGGCCCCTCCTCTTCTGTGCCACAGTCTGAATCATTGACTGTTCACATAAACCCGCTGCCACTGTGTTTCAAATATGAAGTGATCATGGGCGCACTTCTGGCTCCATCAACTCTGGCTCCAATTCACTTTACATTGAAAAGCTGTGGCCCCTCTCTCTGTAACTGCTGCTGTCAGGATCGTCATTTTAGTCTTAGATATGAACATTAATAACAAACAAATCAGGTGCCTTTCTTCTCCGAGGTCACTCTTGCTAGCGTTGGGTGTTTCACTGCATTTTTAAACTTCATAAACCTTCACTAGAATCATTTGGATGATTTCAGCCTTGGAATTGCCGATTTCTACTGAACTAAAGGTATAAGTAGCTGTTAACTTGAAAACTACCACTTCATGACATCACAAGGTTGAACAGAGCATTTTGAGCTTTCAGATTTTGATTATCCAGAATATTTCCGGATGTCAGATGAGGCTGTTTGCAGGTTTGAGAGAAAATATGAGTTATAAAAATGTGATCGTGTTCTGACTGGCTCCCACTGTGCTCAACTCTGCACCAGAGAAATGTACTCCCACTCACTGAGAGAAAGAGGAGGAGAGGAGAGAGGGAGGAGAGGAGAGAAGAGAGGAGAGAGAGAGGGGGAGTCTGAGAACTGTACTCCCACTCACTGAGAGAAAGAGGAGGAGAGGAGAGAGGGAGGAGGGAAGAGAAGAGAGGAGAGAGAGGGGGGAGTCTGAGAACTTACTCCCACTCACTGAGAGAAAGAGGGGGAGAGGAGAGAGGGAGGAGAGGAGAGAAGAGATGAGAGGAGAGAAGAGAGGAGAGAAGAGAGAGAGGGGGAGTCTGAGAACTTTACTCCCACTCACTGAGAAATAGAAGGAGGGAGAGAAAAAGACAGATAGGAGAAGAGAGGGGGAGTCTGGAGAACTGTACTCCCACTCATTGAGAGAGAGGGAAGAGAGGAAGAGAGAGAGAGGGAGGAGAGGGGGAGTCTGAGAAATGTACTCCCACTCACTGAGAAAGGAGAAGAGAAAGAGAGAGGGAGAGAGATGGAGAGAGACCAGCTTTGTTTTCTACATTTATTTGTCTGAACAGAAAGTCCAGCCTGGTCCTGTACAAGTTTATCACAGCAGTGACATAATGAAATGTGATCGAACTCATCGAGTGTCAGACCTCAAGACCCAAGACCAAGAGTCCAAGACCCAGTCCAAGACCGAGACCAAGACCGAGTCCAAGACCGAGTCCAAGACCAAGACCAGGACCAAGACCGAGTCCAAGACCGAGTCCAAGACCCAGTCCAAGACCAAGTCCAGGACCAAGACCAAGACCAAGACCAAGTCCAAGACGGAGACCAAGACCAGGACCAAGACCAAGTCCAAGACCGAGTCCAAGACCAAGTCCAAGACCAAGTCCAAGACCAAGTCCAAGACCAGGACCAAGACCAAGACCGAGAGCAGGACCAAGACCAAGTTTAACACCAAGACCTAGACCAAGGACCAAGACCAAGACTAAGACCATATCCAGATGCGCCAAGTCCCAAACCAAGATCAAGTCAAGACCAAGACCACAGAGTCACACAGGCCTCGTCCTCACAGTTTCCTTCCAAAAATGTGACTTTCTCTGTTCATATTTTATCAGCACAGACGCAAACCCACCACAGCACGAACACAGACACTTTATGAACGAATTCACTCCTCCACAAAAAACATGAGCCACTTCCTGTTTCCTGTTTTCCTCACATTTGATTGGCTGCTGACGGCGGAGCATGAGTCACTCTAGGCCAGACCTGATGAAGTTTATTTTCAAACTGTGAAAGGAGGACGTCTGTATCTAAATCTCTCAAACTCGTCCCTGTCGCTCCCAAAGCGTTCGTTTCCTCTCCAGTATTCACATGCATGACTGTACTGAGGGAGGGTGACTCTCCTTACGCTTAGCTTCTGTTCTGTGGTGCCCGAATGTCCAGTTGGTGAAACAGTAGTGCACTCAGAATTTCCCACAATGCACCTTGAAAAGTGGTGGTCCCTAGAGCCGTCAGTATAGACCATAATGCATTGCGGGAGCTGGAAAAACAGCAAAACGTCTCTAAGTTGACACACAAGCACTGGTTTATCACACTGTTCATCCTGATTATAAATAAAACGCTTTTACGTAAACTGTGTAAAGTCATTAGTGTTAGCCGCTAACATTGGCTCGATGTGTTAACAGAGCAATAATTTCCATAGGTCAGACTAAAACAAATGAGTAATCAAGTCTGTTTACGTGATATTCTGCTTGACACACACTTGTCTGATGATTATTAGTCCATAAAGACACGTCCCACTCCAATCTGAAAATCAAATTTTACTTTTTAGACTTTAGACTTTTTTTCAACCAGAACCAGAGTCATGTGACGTGAATCGCTCTGTGAATGAGGCTCTATAGCAGGGATGGGCAAACTACGGCCCGTTGGATTTATTAATCTGGCCCGCCGAACGTGACCAAATTATGGCGCACTCCAGGTACATCAACCTTGTATTACTCTTATTCTCGTATCAGCCCTTCGGCAAAAATGAGCTTATCAAAGAAAAGAAAAGTGGACAGTGAGCGCAGAGTGTTTAATATAGTGGACAACAAAATATTTTTTCACCAAAGTTCGATCAAAGTACCAAGGCGAGTTTTCTGCTGGCCTTCAAATTAGCAAAAACTAGCCAGCCTTTCTCTGAAGACGAGTTTTTAAAAGAATGCATGTGGAAAAGAGATTGCACAATGATTCTTGAATATTCAGACTTTGCTACATGTTACAGGCCAAATCTCTAATGTAATATAAACATATATACATCCTGAGCCGGCCCCTCGGTCAAACTGTAGAACCCACTGTGGCCCCTGGGTCAAAAAGTTTGCCCACCCCTGCTCTACAGAGTCCACTAAATTGAACGAGGGGTCAGGGGTCAGGGGTGAGGGCGGATATTCAGACACAGCCTCAGAGCGTCAAAAATAAGGTGAAAGTAAAAAAAAAAAAGTTTATATGTTGTTTTTGGTGAATATAGCTTTTTCAAACAATAAAAGGTGATTTAAATATGTTATGTGTTACAGTTAATACCCCATAGAACTAAAATGGGTCATGAATACATCCCCAAGGCCATAGAATACATGTACATTACACACATATACACACATATACATACATATACATACATTATACACATGTACATTGTATAGACGTTATTAGAGCTCATGTTGAACCGTCTCTCTCTACACTGTCCATTGTCAAGAGGTCATTCATACTCAACACAATATTCAAATCCTCTCCTCTTATCTCTTTCATTTCCTCTTCTTCTCTTACTCACTTTCTCTACCCCGCTCCCTCTCCGCTCTCTCTCTCTCTCATGGCATCTTCTCCCCCTCTCCTTCTCTCACCACCCATTCTATCTTGTCTACCTCTCCATTTGACTTTCTCTTTCTCTCTCTTTCTTGTGGCATCTTGTCCCTTTCTTCATCCCTCTCTTCATCGCTCTCTTCATTGCTCTCTTTCTCTCTCCCTCTCATGGGGCATCTTCTCCCTCTCTTCATCTCTCTCTCTCTTCCTCTCATGTGTCATCTTCTCCCTCTCTTCATCGCTCTCTCTCTCTCTTCCTCTCATGTCATCTTCTCCTCTCATGTGTCCTCTTCTTCTCCCTATCATGTGGCATCTTCTCCCTCTCTTCATCGCTCTCTCTTTCTCTCTCCCTCCCATGTGGCAGCTTCTCCTTCTCTTCATCTCTCTCTCTCTCTCTCTCCCTCTCATGTGGCATCTTCTCCCTCTCTTCATTGCTCTCTCTCTTTCTCTTTCCCTGTCTTCGGGCATCTTCTCTCTCTCCCTCTCATGTGGCATCTTCTCCCTCTCTTCATTGCTCTCTCTCTCTCTTTCTCTCTCCCTCTCATGTGGCATCTTCTCCCTCTCTTCATCTCTCTCTCTCTCTCTCTCTCCCTCTCATGTAGCACTCTTCTCCCTCTCTTCATCTCTCTCTCTCTCTCTCTCTCATGGGGCATCTTCTCTCTTCATGCACTGCTCTCTCTCTTTCTCTCCCTCTCATGGGGCATCTTCTCTCTCTTCATCTTCTCTCTCTCTCTCTCTCCCTCTCATGTAGACATCTTCTCCCTCTCTTCATCTCTCTCTCTCTCTCTTTCCCTCTCATGGGACATCTTCTCCCTCTCTTCACTGCTCTCTCTCTTTCTCTCTCCCTCTCATGGGGCATCTTCTCCCTCTCTCTCTCTCACTTTTTCTCAAGGAATCTTCTCCCTCTTTTCATCTCTCTTTCTTTCTCTCCCTCTTTTCCCTGCGGTTCTCCACAGGTTTTTAAAATGTCATTTGGCTCTAATGGTGGTCCTCGTTAGCGCGCGGCTCAGACTGGCGGCGGTCGTTAGCGTAGCATTAGCGTAGCCTTAGCGTTCGGGCGTCACGCTGTTGTCATCTGTCACCGCGGCGACTCATTTCATGGCAAAAACACAAATCTTGTGATTATGTCCAACTTCCTCTGAGTCTGTATGATGAGTCTGGATGAGCTCTGACAGAGGAGGAGGAGGAGGAGGAGGAGGAGGAGAGGAGGAGGAGGAGAGGAGAGGAGGAGGAGAGAAGAGGAAGCAAGAGAGAGAAAGAGAAAAGGAGAGGAGAGGAAGAAACAGAGAGGATGAGAAGAGAGGAGGAGGAGGAGGAGGAAGCAGAGAGGAAAGAGAGAGAGGAGGAGGAGGAGAGGAGGAAGCAGAGGAAAGAGAAAAGGAGGAGGAGAGGAGGAAGCAGAGAGGAAAGAGAAAAAGGAGGAGGAGAGGAGAGAGGAGGAGGAGGCGGAAGAGGAGGAGGAGGAGGAGGAGGAAGAGGAGGAGGAGAGGAGGAAGAAGAGGAAGAGAAGAGGAGGAGGAGAGAGAAGAGAGGAGAGGAGAGGAGGAAGCAGAGAGGAAAGAGAAGAGGAGGAGAGGAGGAATCAGAGAGGAAAGAGAAGAGGAGGAGAGGAGGAAGCAGAGAGGAAAGATAAAAGGAGGAGGAGAGGAGGAAGGAGAGGAGGAAAGAGGAGAGGAGGAAGGAGAGGAAGAAAGAGAAAAGGAGGAGGAGAGGAGGAAGCAGAGAGGAATGAGAAGAGGAGGAGGAGGAGAGGAGGAATCAGAGAGGAAAGAGAAAAGGAGGAGGAGAGGAGGAAAGAGAAGAGGAGGAGTAGAGGAGGAAGCAGAGAGGAAAGAGAAAAGAGGAGGAGGAGAGAGAGAGAAGAGGAAAGAGGAGGAGAGGTGGAAGCAGGAGGAAAGAGGAGGAAGCAGAGAGGAAAGAGAAGAGGACAAGGAGGAGAGGAGGAAGCAGAGAAGAGAAGAGGACAAGGAGAAGAGGAGGAAGCAGAGAGGAAAAAGAAGAGAAGGAGGATATGAGGAAGCAGAGAGGAAAGAAAAGAGGGGGAGAGGAGAAAGGAGAGGAGGAAGGAGAGGAGGATGAGAAGAGGATGAAGCAGAGAGAAAAGAGAAGAGGAGGGGGGAAGAAAGCAGGGAAAAAACAGGAAAAACAGGAGGAAGTAACAGAGGAAAGAGAGGAGGAGGAAAAGGAGGAGGAGGAAACACAGAGGAAAGGAAAAGAGCGGGGTTCTCTCATTGGACTCTCGCTGTAGAAATGAATGAATAAAACTAAGCTTTATAATCTAAGAAGGAAAGACAGAAAGAGAGAAAAGGAGGGAGAGAATATGAGATGATGAGATGGTGAAATATTCAAGTGTGAAAATATTGTAAAGGAGCCGAGACTCAAATGTGGACACGATTCTTCTGCGTTATAACAGTCTGAGGTAAAGGAGCCGAGACTCAAACGTGGACACGATTCTTCTGCGTTATAACAGTCTGAGGTAAAGGAGCCGAGACTCGGATGTGGACATGATTCTTCAGTCTGAGGACACAGAGTCACACAGGGAGCTCCACAGAGGCTTTAGTTTAACAAAGAAGTATAAATACAAGAGAATATAGTAAACATATACTACCAACCTACTTTACTACTGTTTCAACTCTACTAGTAGTACTATTAACAGTGCTTGACCCTGTAAAGTTTGATCTGTAGTTTAGTCTACTACTACTGGTACTACCACCTCCTCCACCACTAGTACTACTACTACTACTAGTACTACCACCACTACTACTCTAACTCCTACTACTACTACTACTATGACTGCCCCTACTAATACCACTAATATTACCACTACCATTCCTGCTACTATCAGCACTACTACTACCACCACTACTACCACTACCACTACCACTACCACTACTACTACTCCTGCTCCTCCTACTAGTACTACCAACACTACTACTAACACTACTACTACTACTCCTGCTACTACTATCATCACTACTACTTCCACTACCACCACTACTACACTAACTCCTACTACAACTACCCCTACTAATACCACTAATATTACCACTACTACTACTACTACTACTACTACCACCACTACTACTACTACTACTCCTGCTCCTCCTACTAGTACTACCAACACTACTAACACCACTACTGCTACTCCTGCTACTACTATCATCACTACTACTTCTACTACCACCACTAATGCTATTACCATTACTACTAGTCCTTCTATTACTCCCACACTGTCCTCTGTACTTTGGTGTGTGTCTCAGTGTCTCCTCTGAGCTCACACAGGGCAGGCGGCTCTCGTGGAGTGGATTAGAACAGGATTAATGCAGACACTTCATCTATAACAGCGCCAGGATTTACACACAGGCACTGAAGGCAACACAGGAGACGCAGACAGGAGACGCAGACAGGACATGCGAGACAAGAGACGCAGACAGGAGACGCACACAGGAGACGCAGACAGGACATATGAGACAGGAGACGCAGACAGGAGACACAGACCAGAGACGCAGACATGGAGACGCGCAGACAGGACATGTGAGACAGGAGACGCAGACAGGAGACGCAGACAGGACACGTGAAACAGGAGACGCAGACAGGACCGGAGACGGAGACAGGAGACGCAGAGACAGGACAGACGTGAGACAGGAGATGCAGACAGGAGACGCAGACAGGACATGTGAGACAGGAGACGCAGACAGGACATTTGAGACAGGAGAGGCAGACAGGAGACGCAGACAGGAGACACAGACAGGACACGTGAAACAGGAGACGCAGACCGGAGACGCAGACAGGAGACGCAGACAGGACACGTGAGACAGGAGATGCAGACAGGAGACGCAGACAGGACATGTGAGACAGGAGACGCAGACAGGACATGCGAGACAGGAGAGGCAGACAGGAGACGCAGACAGGAGACGCAGACACGACATGTGAGACAGGAGACACAGGACATGTGAGACAGGAGACGCAGACAGGAGACGCAGACAGGAGAGGCAGACAGGAGATGCAGACAGGAGATGCAGACAGGACATGTGAGACAGGAGACGCAGACAGGAGACGCAGACAGGACATGCGAGATAGGAGAGGCACACAGGAGACACAGACAGAGGACGCAGACAGGGAGACGCAGCAGACAGGAGACGCAGACAAGAGATGCAGACAGGACATGCAAGACAGGACATGCGAGACAGGAGACGCAGACAGGACATGCGAGACAGGAGACGCAGACAGGACACGCAGACAGGACACGTGAGACAGGACACGCAGACAGGAGACGCAGACAGGAGACTTATACAGTGAGGGGAATTATACAAAATCTCCCTTTTGAAGCTGTCTACCCTGTTATAACGCTGCTAATTCTCCTCATCAAAAACAGGAGGTTTTAGATGTCATCCATGCATGTTTGAGTAATCTAGTGATCTTTCCCGGGCCCTCCTTATGGATAGCAGTACTATTCTGTGCAAGGCTCCGCCCACAAGCCTACATCACCCATGCTCTCACAGGACAATTCTCCATAAATATACAAAAACATGATACAAAACTGTAACTACAACTTCACAAACCTGGCGTGATGTGCAGCAGTGTCATTATCAGGCTGCAGCTGATTGTGTTGTGATAGCGCACTGAAGGGGGAGCGACTTAGCACAGAGAGTTAACAGAAGCATTTTTAGATACATTTAGTTTTATTTATATATAATGCTGTTTTGTCAAAGCTGAGGAATAACTTAAAACATTTAGCCAAGTTGTCACCATGGATACGCTCAAAAATAATCCCTCAAACACTTTTCAAACATGCAGTGGAGAAGAACGTACAGATACTGGCTCTCGAATGTAGGAAGTTTAAAATAGCGATTGTACAATTTACTTGAGTGTCAGAGGAGCTGTTTTTTTTCCTACTGTAAGTGAAGGCAGCACGATGAGAGCGGAGCAAAGGTCGAGGGTTTTAATATGAGGTACTCAAGTCTGAATACGTTTAAAATCAGAACTAGGCCAGGTTACAAATCCACTCACGCAGGAGTTAAAGGGGAGTCACTCTACAAAATCAACTTCAGCAAATGAACTTACTCAATTGTCAAACGATACTAAAATGACAAGCTCCAATTCAATACCAAGGAATAGACTTGATACTCGATACCGATACTGAAGGACGGGTACATCATTGCTCATAATAACAAAGATTAGATTAAAGGAGGTTAGGCCTTGCACGCAACATGCACAAACACACTCCATTCTTGCTCTATCGCATAAAAACAGAATGTACTAGATTGTGTAGCATAGCATGTTCTCTTTGATTAAGCTGTTACAGATAAAGCTGCTGAGGTGACGCAAAAGGATGGGTGATGAGCAACAACTCCAAAATTGGTCACATCAGCGAGGCACCTGGAGGATAGAGGAGTGCCGGAAGGGAGGAGATGTCCACACCCAGCTACTTGCATATTCATGATTTATGTATATTGTGTGGCGCGCAGGGCAAGGCACTCAGATCAACACGGGAGCGCCCCTGAGATCTCCGTGCACGTACTAGGGACAGCACCGCGCCTGACTTGTATTAGAATTGTATGTATAGGGAATAAAACCTCGGGTGATTCTACTCTCCTGGTCTCCAGTGATTCTTCTGATCTGATTAACCAACACGCCTACAATACCGATACCTTGATGATAATAAAAACACTATTTAGACAATAGACTGTGACATTGTAAAACCAGGACTAAACTAGGACTAGACCAGGACTAAATAAGGGCTAGACCAGGACTAGACCAGGACTAGACCAGGACTAAACCAGGACTAAACCAGGACTAAACCAGGACTAGACCAGGACTAGACCAGGACTAGACCAGGACTAGACCAGGACTAAACCAGGACTAAACCAGGACTAAACCAGGACTAAACCAGGACTAAACAAGAGCTACATGAGGACTAAACCAGGACTAAACCAGGACTAAACAAGAGCTACATGAGGACTAAACCAGGACTAAATAAGGGCTAGATGAGGACTAAACCAGGACTAAATAAGGGCTAGATGAGGACTAAACCAGGAGTAAACCAGGACTAAATAAGGGCTAGATGAGGACTAAACCAGGACTAAATAAGGGCTAGATGAGGACTAAACCAGGACTAAACCAGGACTCAACCAAGACTAAACCAGGACTAAACCAAGTCTAAACCAGGACTAAACCAGGACTAAACCAGTACTAAACCAGGACTAAACAAGAGCTACATGAGGACTAAACCAGGACTAAACCAGGACTAAACAAGAGCTAGGGCTATCTATTAGTATGTAATTTTTGATAATTTTGACACTTTAATCTCCATCCCTCAGCATTGTGCCTAATCCTTATTAAAATAATTATAAAATATACAGACGGAAGATATTTTTGTTTGTGGAGGAAACTACGGTACTGCGATTGGCTACATAGATCCATTCAAATTATGATTTAGACTCACTTGTGATTAATCTTTCAGCCTGAACCCCAGAACCACAAACCGCACATAAACATGCGAGCAGCGGATGTCCACAGTTATAACTCATATCCCCGTGTCCCAGGAGAGGTCCCTGAATGCACCACGCTATGTTCATGGAGAGGAATGGAGTGGGAAATCAGAGCTGATGTTTGGAGTGATGAGATGTTATCGACCGCGAGGAGAAAAGCAGCTAATTCATTCAGGAGCGGGAGAGTGTGTGAGGGATCAGCACCACGGACAGCGACGCACACACCGGCTCACTCTGTACGCCTCTGTTACACAAAACTGACTCTCGTGAGCTTTAAACCGCGTTATAATGCTGTTACCTAATGTTTGTGCGTTAGACATGTGTGACTGAAACAAAACACAACTACAGGAATGTCGGAGATGAGGAAAAATTAGAACATAGATCAGAAAATAGCACCGTGTGGCTCTTTAAACAGTTTGGTCCAAAGTTATTCCTCATTCACCTTATGCATTCAGAGCATCCTAATGATTCACCATGATGACTTTACAAGGGCTGTTCACAACTTTCAGAGTCCAGTGTGGTTTGCTGTCACGTTACAGCGAGCAACAACTAGCATGCTAACAAAGAACCTCCTGATTATCGAGCAATGAATGAATTAATTAATTAAATTTCGTGTTTTTGTTTAGAAAAAAGACAAAACAAAACATTTTCTTCATTAATTACAGCCAAAAAAGGCGTGTTTATGTAAGTCCATCCTGACAAAAACATAAATCCACAATACAGTCACAGAACAGAGTCCGTCTACTTTAATCAGTATCTTAAACACAGATGTCTTGGCTCATATAACCTACAGCAATAGAGTTTTAATTAACTTAAATTCCTCAGTGAGATCATTCCAAACAGACACATCTTTGTCTCATATTAGTTCTTATTTTACTAGATTCAAACCAAGGCAAACCTCTTAAGTTATAGCGACTATTTCTGAAAAGAAAGAAGGACTGAATTCCTACAGGAGTATCCTTGTTCACAGCACAAAACAGAACTGCCAACATTTTTAACTTAACTATGTCTGTAAATTTTAGTAAAACCCTTTATTGCTTATATAATATATCTGTACTGGGGCAAGACACATTTTGCTCAGATAAATGGGAATAATCAGGTACAGGATGTTTAATCAGTAACATGTCTGTGAGTAATCTCTGCTTTCAAGAGACCACCACACCAAAAAAAGTTAGAGTACACCTTTAATATTTTGCTTTACAAACTATTTCTGACGGGCAGAGTTTGTACATGTGTAAAGACAGAGCTCTGATTCTAGTGTTTAGTGTTTTTAGCTTCACGCTGAGAGAAACACGTCTCCAAAACCTCCAATCCTCTGCTTGTCATTCAATTTCACTGTTGTCTGATGTAAAGTAATAGTCTACACATTCTCCTGTCTGCTCCTCTAGTTCTGCTCCACTGACTCTGCTCCTCTGGCTCTGCTCCTCTGGCTCTGCTCCTCTGACTCTGCTCCTCTGACTCTGCTCCTCTGACTCTGCTCCTCTGACTCTGCTCCTCTGACTCTGCTCCTCTGACTCTGCTCCTCTGGCTCTGCTCCTCTGACTCTGACTCTGCTCCTCTGACTCTGCTCCTCTGACTCTGCTCCTCTGACTCTGGCTCTGCTCCTCTGGCTCTGCTCCTCTGACTCTGCTCCTCTGGCTCTGCTCCTCTGGCTCTGCTCCTCTGACTCTGCTCCTCTGGCTCTTCTCTGGCTCTGCTCCTGCCTGCTCCTGTTTGAGTTTGAGGAATGGGGTCTACAGCGATGCTCGTATCTTTTATCTCTGTACTGTCCCCGTCCCATTTCTCTGCAGAACGATAAGATCTGTAATCCATGACCACGCACAGCTCCACTAATCCTGAAGATCTGACACAGGACAACCAATCAGACGCAACGACCACTCTGCCACAGCAACACAGGCAGAACATGCAAACTCCGCTCAGAGAGGTCAGGAGTCTAACTCACAACCTCCTCACTGAAGGGAGGAGACAGGATAACCACTCTGGTACAGAAACACAGGGAGAACATGCAAAGTACTCATCCAGGACTATAAGCAAGGACTTAATCTGGTCTAAACCAGGTCTAAACCAGAACTAAAGCAGGTGTAAAGCAGGTCTAAACCAGGACTAAACCAGGACTAAACCAGAACTAAACCAGGACTAAACCAGGACTAAACCAGGACTAAAGCAGGACGAAACTAGGACCAAACAAGGACTAAACAAGGACTAAACCAGTTCTAAACTAGGACTAAACCTGGACTAAACCTGGAATAAACGAGGTCTATATGTAAGCCAGAACTAAACCAGGTTTAAACCAGGGCTAAAGCAGCTCTAAACCAGTTCTAAACCTGGACTAAACCAGGACTGAAGGAGAAAAAAACAGGACTAAACCAGTTCTACACTAGAACTAAGCCAGGACTAAACCAGGTCTATACCAGTTCTAAACCAAAACTAAACCAGGATTAAACCATAGATAACTCAGATCTAAACTAAAGCTAAACCAGGTCTAAAACCAGGACTAAACCAGGACTTAATCCAGAACTGAACAATAACTAAACCAGAAATAAATAGGCCAAAACCAAGACTAAACCCAGACTAAACCAGGCCTGTCCATTAAGACACAGATTTGATTATAATATGCCTTGCGAGCAGTAGAAGTCAGATGCCCTCCCCTCTCTTTAGTCCTG
Source organism: Periophthalmus modestus (assembly GCA_019594935.1). NCBI lineage: Eukaryota > Metazoa > Chordata > Actinopteri > Gobiiformes > Gobiidae > Periophthalmus > Periophthalmus modestus. The sequence goes on from JAIEZT010001390.1 coordinate 4,875,598, forward strand.
ATATACGCCGTGTTTCTTTAGGGAGAGTAAATCTTTCAGGGACAGTTCTTTGGAGCAGAGTGGGACCATAAACCAGAGTCTGACTGAATCCTGCTTCAGCGATTATCCTGTGTCAGCTCAGAGAATGCAGCAGGAATTAGACCGCTCCCACGCACACGCACTATATCAGGGAATCATCAGGGAACCATCGGGGATCCATCAGGGCCTGTGCGCTCCCATAAAGACCACATAAGCCACTATTCTCAACGCGTTATGACGTTTTAGTTTTTGAAATCTCCACGACTAAAACCCACAAGATACAAAGTCCGCTCCCGCACTAGCGCTGTCACGATACTAAAACTTCAAACTCCATTTCTATACAACGCAACGGACTTGATACTCGATATCACAACGATATTAAAAACACTCTTTTTTTGGACAATGTGATTTTCAACATTAATCGGTAAAAGACAAAATTTAAATCTGTCCGAGCTTCTTCGGTTCTGGTCAGATTGCTGGTGGACACTACCTTATATCTGTCACCGGCGTGAGAGCAGCTCAGGACCCCAGTCTGTGGTACATCTCCATCTCAAAGCCACTAACCACTCCTTTAAAGATAGAGTTCAGATCTTAGCCAGAGAAAAGAAATGGTTTGAGAGGAGAGTTGAAGAAGGAAAGACAATCTATCCTTAAACAGAAATGGGGGCCTGAGAGGAGGGCCATTAAAGGTTGAATAGCGTCATTAAGACTGAAACTGGAGACAAAATCTGACCAGAACTGAAGAAGCGGCTTGGATGAGCAGCGAAACGTCTTCACTCCTACAACGATTTGACCAGTTGACATATTTAAACTTCGTCTTTCGTTATGGATCAGACCTGGACGACTGAGGGATTACACAGACAACATTAAATGGCAGTACTTTCTTTATACTCCCATGTGTCTTATATCTGTGTAATCCCTCAGTGTCCAGTAGGTTCATAGTGGTTCATGGTTCATGTTATACGAGTCTATGTGTCTTATACTTGTTCTGACACAGCTCGAGATCAGTCTAAAGAGATTCAGGAAAGGTTCATTTCTGTCCTGTGAATGGGCCTTTTGTAGCATCAATACCTGCACAAATGAGTATCTAGTTTTGATACTAATTTAAGTATCGATTAGTATCTGATTTTTGATACTTCTGACAACATCTGCCTGTGTTGCCAGAGTCTAAACCTGAAGATAAAGGTACGAGTTTGTCTCATTCTCAGTATATGGACGGACCATCAGAGATAACAGAGAGATATGTCAGCATGAACCTGGCAACCCAAATTCTGTTTTCTGATTGGATAATTGTCTTGAGAACCAAAAATGATAACGGAAATACATATAAAAGCTTGACCTAAGTTTTTGTATTTAAGAATAAATCAGGATTACAACAGTTATCAGTAAAAGTTATATTTGATTTGAACATGTTTACCTCGTATCTGGGGGCACAGTTGAGTAAAGTTTATGACCTGGTGGGTTTGTAGTTTTAAATTCAGTGAGAGTCCAGTGTTACTTTAGCTTTTCTCTGTGTTAAGCTCTGTCCATTCAACCCAGTGTAGTTTCATTATCAGCTCCCAGCCTCTTACATTTACATGGTTTTACTATCATTGTGTCCTTGGGCAAGACACTTACCCCACCTCAGCCCACTGCCTGTGTACACTGGTGTGTGAATGTGTGTGTGGATGTGTGAATGGGTGAGCGGTTCCTTGATGACGCTTTGAGCCTTGAAAGGTGGAAAAGTGCTCTATAAATGTGTTTTTTTTTAAGTCACTCATTCAGCTCGTTCATGAGGCACTTCTCGCTATAAAACGTCCCATAAAACTCCAAATCACATTTTAATCTCGTATTTGCCATCTCCACGTCTGTATGTGACACGAGGGACTAAAGATGCCCTCCCCTGAGCACGTCCGATTTAGACGCTGTTTTAAACCAGCAGCAGGGGGCAGTGCTCAGCTACATTTACTAAGAAATTGTACTTTTCTAGCAGCGTACTTTTACTCCTACTTAAGTAATATTTTATTGAAGTGACAGTACTCTTACTCGAGTAACATATAGTACAGTCGTCCCTCGTTTATCATGGGGGTCATGTTCAAAAAATAATCCGCAATAGACAAAATCCTCGAAGTATCAGCTTTATAGTATCAGCGAATTAACTTACATCTGTGAAGTATCAGCTTTTTATATCTGTTTCTTGGCTGTAAAACCCCTCACCACACACTTTATACACTTTTCTCACACAGACATTAACATTTTCTCACATTTCTCTCTCGTTTAAACACTCTCAAAGTTCAAACCTTCATCGGTGCCTTTGTTGGTGCAGAACGTTTCATCGACATTGTGGGTTTTGTCGGGGAGAAAACTTACAGCACTTTAGAGTCACACTGGGATCCAACATTTCTATAAATTTGTCTGAACACATTCTGTACTGCACAGGAGACACGGAGGAGACTGATGGACAATGGTCTACAGTCCCTCAGCCAATCAGGACGCAGAACACAATGGTCTACAGTCCCTCAGCCAATCAGGACGCAGAACACAATGGTCTACAGTCCCTCAGCCAATCAGGACACAGAACACAATGGTCTACAGTCCCTCAGCCAATCAGGACGCAGAACACGATGGTCTACAGTCCCTCAGCCAATCAGGACGCAGAACACAATGCACGATCTTACACTGTTAAAAAAACATTAAAAACTGCGCAAAAAAAACAGCGAAAGAGAGAAAGGTGAACCGCGATGTAACGAGGGACAACTGTACAGTGTAACAGTACTCTTACTCGAGTAAAAGTTGTGGTTCTTCTTTGTGAGTAAGTCTAAAGTGACTCGAGTTTCATGTTTTGTCCTTCAAATTAACGTCAAACAGTCCCGACAGTTAGTCTTTAAGCTACTCCCACCTGGCTAGTACTTTTCTCAAATACTTTTTTTACTGGAAAACTACTTTGTACTACTACTTGAGTACTATTATTTCGCAGTAACGCCGCTCTTACTTGAGTACAGTGTTTGTCTTCTCTACCATCTCGCCGCACCAGGCCTATTTAAATCCCGCAGAGCATTTATGCAGCAGAGACGCCATTTTGTGAGTGTTTATATTGAAGCGTACCGAGGCGGGAGCGAGGACAGTTAATCAGCGGCTCACACTCAGAATGAACACGACAGAAACACGCCTCGCCTCAGATATCAGACAGAACCAGGCCCCGATGGAACAAACACACACGAGACCAACAAATAAATAAAAGGCTCAGTCTGCGGCGGAAACAAATGTAATACGAAAACATAAAGACGTCTTAAAGGTCCTGTTTGAGAGTTTTCCTCATGTATTTTCTGGACTATACGTCGCTCTGGAGTATAAGTCGCACCAGCCAAAAAATGAATAATAATGAAGAAAAAATATATATATAAGTCGTGTTTTTTGTGGAAATTTATTTTACAAAATCCGAAACCAAGAACAGACATTTTATCTTTAAAGGCAACTTATAATAATTAAATAGACTGAGTAATAGCAAGCTAGCACGCTAACACATACAACGAGCTAAATACATGTCTGATATGTTAACTTAAGATATTAACAGTTGATCAGATACGCTATTGTTCTGACCAGTCGATTTGACTTATTTTGCGTTTTAGTTTGGCCTAGTGCGCTGGCCCTTTAAGACAAATCAGGAAGTTGTCCCTACAGGTTACGTGCGGTAATGCATGTTGAAAGGTGAAAGCTGAAAAAGTTAAAGGTGTTCATAAATAGCTTAAAGGTTAAAGGTATTCGTAAATAAAATGTGTTTAAGTAGTTAAAAGTACAAAATGAACTATTTACAAGCTAATTTACATGCTAACATATGTTGTGTTACTAGCGTGAATTTGCTAATGCTCATTTTCGCTAATATAATGTGCCATATAAATAACAGTCCAAACCCATCCTGGCGTCAGTGACTTATTGTGTGGAGGTGTTTAACTCCTGGATAGTAGAATCGGGGTTCTACGACGCCAGTACAGCTACGCTAACGTAACATATGCGGCTTGTCCACGACTCTGCTTTGAATTTCACTGGACGCTGCCTTTAAACTGATGTTTACTGTAACTGACAAAAACTTCTCATCACTCGACCCCCCCCGTGCCTCTGCGCCTGTTCTTCATGCAACAGAACAAAAACTGACAAGGGCTGCACAGAAAACCAGAGGAAGCACAGGGAGAACATGCAAACTCCACCTACACAGACTTTAACTGACCCGGGGGAGCAAACCCGAGAGCTTTTGGCCATGAGGCGAGAGACTTAACCACTGTATGTGATTCTGCAGCGGTTCAAAGTTATTCCTCCTTTAGAGCATCCTGAATACTCACCGTGATGAGTTTATAAGCACGTCACAACTCTAAGAAGCCAGAGTAAAGTTTTGCGGCACAGTAACACTAACAGCTAGCATGCTAACACGCACTTCCTGATTACCATATAGACATTTTGCTCAAAAACATGAGGAAAAACAGGTACAGGTCCGTTAACCTCTACACAGCGCAGAAAATACAGCAGAAAAATGGCAGAAAAATGTTTGAATGTAATCATCAGGGGCGTAAATGCGCTCGTCCTCCGTCACTATTTACAAGGGTTACATCAGTGTTTCCGTGGGAGCGCCGCGAGTTGCGTCAGGAACAAGAGCAAAAGATTTGGACTTGAGTCGCCGCTAAAAGTCGCAGTCAAATGCGAGTTTCCTTCTGGAGATTTATGAAGAAGAAAAACAAAAACATGGTGCAACTGCGACCAGCGTGCGGGCGGGGATTTATCGCGCTGCGGGGACTCAAATCTGTACACACTCACGTCACACCTTCATTATGGGGACAAAGTCAGGTCCAGCTTTATTATTAGATCAGCTATATGGTTTAAAGTTCAGATCTTAAAATAGATTAAGGTTAATGTCCTAAATGAACTCTTATGAGCTTTAATCCATGTTTTAATGTTGTTACTCAAAAACAGACCTGGAGTTGTGTTTGTTTCATTCACACATGTTTGAGTAACTCTTTATTATTAGTCTGTCACATCTCCAAAGCTCAAAATGCTCTGTTCCACCTTGTGATGTCATGAAGAGGTAGGTTTCAAGTTAACAGCTCCCTTTACTTTTAGTTCAGTAGAGATTGGCAATTCCAGAGCGGAAATGATCCAAATGATTCTAGTGAAGGTGTGTGGAGTTTAAAAAAAACAGTGCAGCACTTCCTGTATCACCACTTGATGACATCACAAGGTGTAACAGAGTGTTTTCAGTTTGAGAGAAGAACTCAGCCTAAATATGCAGAGTTATGTTAAACAAAACATAACTCCAGGTGTAACTGTGATGAGGAAACAACATTAAAAGTAGATCAGAGAATAGTGTAAAATAGGAAGTTTCTCCAGGAAATGAACGAAAGTCAATGTAATGTCCCCAAAAAGCAGGGAACCCCAACACGTGTGTGTGACGAAGTGTGATCTGAAGAGTGACATCATCCGTGTGTCTGCCGCCGGGTCGCTACGGGCAACGACATGAAGAGAGAGAGAGAGAAGAGAGAGATGATGGGAGTGACTAAGGGAGAAAGAGAGGGAAAGGGAGAAGAAAGAGAGCGAGAGAGAAAAGATGAGAGACTAAGAGAAGAGAAAGAAGAGGGAGAAAGAGAGAAAAGAGAGAGAGAAGAAAAAGATGATGGGAGTGACTAAGGGAGAGAGAAGGGAGAAGGAAGAGAGAGAGAGAACAAAGAGAGAGAGGGGAGGCTGACTAAGAGAGAGAAGGGGGAAAAAAAGAGAAAGAAGAAGAGAAGGAAAAATGCGAGAAAAGAGAGAAAGAGAGAAAGAGAGAGATGATGGGAGTGACTAAGGGAGAGAGAAGGGAGAAGGAAAGAGAGAGAGAGAAACAAAGAGAGAAAGAGAGAGAGAGAGAGGATGGGAGTGACTAAGGGAGAGAGAAGGGAGAAGGAGAGAGAGAGAAAGAGAGGGAAAGAGAAAAGGAGAGAGAGAGAAAGAGAGAAGAGAGAGATGATGGGAGTGACTAAGGGAGAGAGAAGGGAGAAGGAAAGAGAAACAAAGAGAGAGAGAAAAAGAGGGAGAGACAGAGAGAGAGAGAAAAAAAACAGAGAGAAAGGCAGAGAGAGAGAGAAGAGTGACTAAGAGAGAGAGAGAAGGAAAGAAACAGAGAGAAGAAGATAGAGAGAGAAAGACGAGAGAGAGAGAGAGCGAGAGGGGAGAGATGGGGGAGAGAGGAGAGCAGAGAGAGAGAAGTGAAATTGAGGAGGTGTTGAGAAGAGAGGAGGGAGAGATGAGATGAGATAGAGAGAGAGAAGAGATGAGGATGATGGAGATGGATTGGTCAACAAGAGTTTTGAACAGAGAGAAGAGAGAGAGGGAGTGAAAGCAGGAGGGTGGACAGAGAGAGAAGAGACGAGAAAGAGAGGGGTACAGACAAGAGAGAAAGAGAGAGGGAGGAGGAGTAGGTGGGGAGAACATGTGGTGAGGAAACATTAAAACAGATCAGGAAATAGTGTAATATGGACCTTTAATATGTCTAAATGCAGGTACTGTCGCTTTAAGCCTGTTCAGTGTGTCCTCCGTCTCTCTCTGTCCTCCGTCTCTCTCTGTCCTCCGTCTCTCTCTGTCCTCCGTCTCTCTCTGTCCTCCGTCTCTCTCTGTCCTCCGTCTCTCTCTGTCCTCCATCTCTCTCTGTCCTCTCTCACTCCTCTATCACTCCTCTCTTACTCCCACTAACTACGTTTCTGGTTCACTGCCCTTGTCCTACCTTTATATTGGTGCTGTGTGATCTAAGGGCCTTTCCCTCCGGTGGGACCCCAGCCCGGACTCTCCTCTCTGGGTTAATCTCCGCCTCCTGCTCCAGCCCTGGACTCTTGCTTCTTTTGGGACCCCAGTTCGGGCCCTGGTCTCTGGGTTAATCTGGTTTGCTGCTCCCCTCCTGCCCTGGTTCTTTGGTCTAAAGGTCCTTGCCTCTTTTGGGACCCCAGCTCGGGCTCTCCTCTCTGGGTTTAATCTCCTCCGCTGCCTCGTCCCGCTCTGGTTCTTGTTAAGGGCTTGTGTCTCCAGTGGGACCCCAGCTCGATCTCTCCTCTCTGGGTTAATCTGCTCCACTGTCCTCCCTCCTGCTCCTGCCCTGGACTAAAGGACTCCTGGCTCTTTTGGGACCCCAGTTCAGGCCCTGGTCTCTGGGTTCACCTGGTTTAATTCTCCCCTCCAACCCTGGTCCGGGTCTGAGTTTTGAGCGTGTTTATTCTGTGTTTTTGTTCATCTTAAAGTGAACATCACCCAAAAAAAAAAAAAAAAAAAAGCCAGATTTTTCAAAATGTTGTTTATAATTTCACTTCCTGGTTGGACACAGCAGCAGATGTGACGTGTGCAGAGGTAACTCCATCACTGTTACCTAGCAACCGTAATGTAAAAAAGGGCCAAAGTCAGTCTAAATGACACAAAAGTGATGATCAGACTGAGAAAAATGAACGACAACACTTTTGTTTTGTGACATGAAGGTTTAAACTGTCAGAAAAATGCCTTCTTTGTAGAGGCAGAGATTCTGTTTTACAACTCACAGCTACTTCCTGTGTTTTTGTTCTTTTCTTCTCAACTCCCCCTCCCTCTCCCTCCCCCTTTCTCGTTCTCTTTCCCCCTCTCCCCTCTCTATCCCCCTATCTCATTCTCTCTCTCCCTTTCGCTCTTTCTCTCCCCCTTCCCCCTCTCTCCATCTTTCCCTCTTCTCTCCCCTCCCTCTCTCTCTCTCCCTCTCTCCTCTCTCCCCCTCTCTCCTCTCTCCCTCCCTCTCCTCTACCTACCTCCCCCTGCTCTCCCCTCTGTCCTTTCCCTCTCTCTCCCCTCCCTCCCCCCCCTCACTCTGCCTCTCTCCCTCTTTTTCCTCTCTTTCTCTTTCCCCTCCTCCCCCCCCCCTCCCCCTCTCTCTCCCTCTTTCCCTCCCTCTCCCCCCTCTCCCCCCTCTCCCCTCCCTCCCCCTCTCTCTCTCCTCTCCCTCTCTCCCTCTTTCCCCTCCCTCTCCCCCTCTCTCCCCCCCTCTCTTTCTCTCTCCCCCTTCTCCCTCTCTCTCTCCCCACTCTTTCCCTCTCTCCCTCCTCTCTCCCTCTATCTTTATCCCTCTCTCTCCTCCTCCTCCCTCCCCCCTCTCTCCCCCCCTCTCTCACTCTTTCCCCTGTCTCTCTCCCTCTTTCCCTCTCTCCTCTTTCTCTCCTCCCTCCACCAGCTGAACTTTAAACTTTATTTGTACCAAACTTTGTCGATACAGTTTATTCTTAGAAACAAAGACGATGATATTTGACCAAATTCCTCAAAGTTCTGTTTTAATTTTGAGACTTAACTCGGCTCTGCTCTGTTTTCTAACCTTTATGAACAGTTTAAATATAAACCTTCCTCAGACTTTGACCAAGAATTTATCAGTTAAACACATTTTATTCCGAAAGTAAATCTGTTCAAACCAATCTCAAAAATTCGGTTTATTTGTTTGTTTGTTTTTTATTGTTGTTGTGTCTTTTAAATCTGCAGTAAAGTGATGATGACGTTACTATGGCAACTTCAGCGCTTCTTCTTCTCAGTTTGAAACACGGTGCCACATCACAGAACAGAAAGCTCTGGTTCTTGTGGGACCTGCTCTGGTCCCGTGGTCTAGGGGTCCTCGCCTCTGTTGAAGCCCCATTTTGACCCCTCGTCTCTGGGTTACACTCCTCCGCCTCCCCCCTTCTTACCCCGGGCCTGTGTCTTCAGTGAAACCCCAGTTTGAAGTCTTGTCTCTGGGTTAATCTCGTTTGCGTCTCCTCCTGCCCTGGTCCTGGTCTGAGGGTCCTTCCCATTAGTGCTGTTATAAAAATAAAATCCTCCATGTCGATACTCGATACCGATTCTGATACCACCGTGATAATAAAAACTCTCTTTCTTTAAACGATATACTGTGATTTTCAACATTAAATGGTAATATTTTCTTTTCAATTCGCATGTGGCTTTATATCTGTGCAAAAAAAAGCCTAGTTTTGTCCATTTTAAAAAATGTTGCTTATTTCACTTCCTGGTTCAGCAGATGTGACATGTGCAGAGGTAATTACACTTTCATCTATATCGCTATAATGTAAAAAAAAAAAAAAAAAAAAAAAAGGCCAAAGTCAGTTTAAATTACACAACGTGATGATCAGACTGATAAAAATGAGCAACACTTTTATTTTGTGACATGAAGGTTTAAACTGTCAGAAAAATACCTTCTTCTTAGAGGCACAGAGATTCTGTTTTACAACTCACCGCTACTTCCTGTGTTTAGTTCTTTTCTTCTCAACTTTTTCACTCCCCCTCTCCCTCCCGCCCTCTTTCCCTCCTCTCTCCCTCCTCTCTCCCCCCTCTCTCCTTCCTCTCTCCTTCCTCCTCTCCCTCCTCTCTCCCTCCCTCCTCTCTCTCTCTCTCACCCTCCCTCGCTCTCACCTCTTTTCTCTCTCCCCCGATGCGGTCACTGACCACTGATCTCTGGTGGTTTCTGTCTCTCTCCCTCTTCCCATCTCTTGTTCACCCTCACTCCCGCTCTTCCCTGCTCTCCCTTCCTTCTCTCCCTTTCTCTCACTCTTCTTCTCTCTCCTTCTCTCTCCCTTTCTCTCCTCCTCTCTCCGCTTTCTCTCCTCTTTCTCCTCTCTCTCTCCCTCTCTTTCTCTTCTCTCTCTCTCTCCTTCTCTCTCCCCCCTCTCTCTCTCTCTCCTCTCTCTCCCGCTTTCTCTCCTCTCTCTCTCTCTCTCTCTCTCAACAAATCCTTCTCTTTCTCTCTTCTCTCCTCTCGTCTCTCTCCTCCTCTCTCTCCTCTCCCTCCTCTCTCCCCCTCTTTCTCTTCTCTCTCTCTCCTTCTCTTTCTCCTCTCTCTCTCCTTTTCTCTCTCCTAAAACAAACTAAATCACATCTCTTTTCTCTCTGGGTTGATCTGTTTAGCTCCTCCTCTCTGGTCCGGTCTAAGGGCCTGTGTCTCCGTGGGACCCCTCCTGTCCTCTCCTCTCCGGGTTAATCTCCCCCGCTCCCTCTCTCTCTCTCTCTCTCTGGTCCGGTCTCAGGGCCTGTGTCTCGGTGGGACCCCTCCTGTCCTCTCCTCTCCGGGTTAACCTCCCCCGCTCCCCCTCTCTCTCTGGTTGTGTTAAATGGTTGGCGCTGTGGGACTTGGAGCTCATCCAGAGGTCGGTGAGGGCTGGTTCTCATTGGGGATCGGTCATTGGACATTTTTCTGTTTAAATCTCACTAAAAGGAGCAGAGGGAGAGGAGGGAAGAGGAGGAAGAGGAGGAAGAGGAGGAAGAGGAGGAAGAGGAGGAAGAGGAGGGAGTCGCATCAGGGCCGAGTCCAGAGGCTGTGAAGAACACGCCAGATTCAACAACTGTTTTTCCTCTTCTGAGATATTGGGGAAATATCAGACGCCTGATCCCAGACTGAACGGGACGTTTCAGACTCGAGACTGTGATGATGTTTCCCTCAGATCACACTGCACTTTCACATGAAATTATTATTTTTCTCCCCTTTCTCTCTTCTCCCTCCCCCTCTTATCTCTTCCTCTTCCTCGCTCCCTTTCTCTCTCTCCATCTCCTTCCCCGTCTCCCCTCTCGCGCTCTCCCTTGTCCCCCCTCTCTCCTCCTCTGCTCTCTACTGTCCCTTGTTTCCTCTCCCCTCTCTTCCTCTCCGCCCTTCTCCTCCCCTCCATCCCTCACTCTCTCTCGTCCCTTCCCTCTCTCCTCCTCCCTCCTCTCAATATCTCTCTCTTTCTCTGTCCATCCCTCTCCTCTCTCCTCCTCTCCTCCCTCTCCCCTGTCTCCTCCTCTCCTCTCTCACCCCTCTCCTCCTCTCCTTTCTCCTCCTCTACCCCCTCTCCTCCCTCTCCCCTGTCTCCTCCTCTCCTCCCTCTCCTCCTCTCCTCCTCCCTCTCCTCCTCTCTCCTCCTGTCCTCCTCCCTCTCCTCTCCTGCTCTCTCCTCTCTCCTCTCCTCTCTCCTCCTCTCCTCTCTCCTCTCTCCCCCTCTCCTCCTCTCCTCCTCTCCGTGTACATTGCGTTCTACAGGAGCAGTGAAGCGGTAAATAGCTTCCCTTTGAGAGCGAGCCGAGGTCACCCAAACATGGACGCTCTCCAACCAGACACTTTGGCTCCAAAAATAAAACCCACGCGTGAAATATGGCCAAAAAAACAGACGGGCAGAGAGAGAGAGAGAGGGATGAGAGGGGGAGAGAAAGAGGAGAGGAGGAGAGAAAGAGGAGGGGAGAGGAGGAGAGAGAAGGAGAGAGAGGAGGTCACACAAAACTGGAAGCTCTCCAACCAGACACTTTGGCTCGGGAAGAAAAGAGACAGAGAGAGAGGGAGGGATGGAGAGGTGAGAAGGGTGAGAAAGAGGAGGGAGGACAAGGAGAGGGGAGATGAGAGGGAGGGAGTGTGTGAGTGGATGCATCAGGAGAGAAGGAGAGAGAGAGAAAGAGGGAGGGATGGAGAGGTGAGAAGGGTGAGAAAGAGGACGGAGGACAAGGTGAGGGGGAGAGAGTGGGAGGGAGTGTGATTGAACGCATCGGGAGAGAGGGAGAGAAAGAGAGAGAGAGAGAGAGAAAGAGAGTGTCAGTGAATGCATCAGGAGAGAGGGAGTGAGAAAGAGAGAGAAAGAGGGAGGGATGGAGAGGTGAGAAGGGTGAGAAAGAGAGAGGGAGGACAAGGAGAGGGGGGAGAGAGTGGGAGGGAGAGTGAGTGAAGAGCATCAGAAGAGAGGAGAGAGAGAGAAAGAGAGTCAGTGAACGCATCAGGAGAGAGGGGGAGGGAGAGAGAGAGAGAGAGGGACAGTGAAGGCATCGGGAGAGAGGGAGAGAAAGAGAGAGAGAGAAAGAGAGACAGGGTCAGAGTGAATGACATCGTGGAGTATCGTGAGAGAGAGAGAGAAGAAAGAGAGAGAGAGAGAGAGAGAGAGAGAGGGTCAGTGAACGCAACGGGAGAGGGAGAGAGTGAGAAAGTGAACGAGAGAGAAAGTGAAAGAGAGAGAGAGAGAGAGAGAGAGAGGAGAGGACAAGGAGATGGACCGGGGGAGAGAGAGTGAGAGAGGAGGGATCAGAATGAGAGAAAGTGAGCGAGAGAAAGGGAGGACAAGAGAGGCGGGAGAGAGAGGTGTGAGGGAGGGATAAGACACAGACTAGAAAAAAAACAAGAACCAGTATGAACCCACGATAAACACCATGAACCACGATGAACCTAGTGGACAACTGAGGTATTACACAGATATAAGACGCATTAGAACAGAAAATAAAGTACTACAGTTTAAAGTTGAAGATATGGGGGCGTCTGCGGGAAAACGAACGGGACGATTACTTCCACATCTCTTCCCTGGAAAATGTGTGGACTTTGGCTCCGACTTGAGAATCATTCCAGTGAAAAAAGCCTTTTATTTCCTGTTGCGTTGAATTTGAAATGACACAAGTTTGGAGCAGCTGCAGAAGAGAAGCACAGCGGGGCGTTCGAGGTGCACGGACACGGTGGGAAATGAGAGAGACCAGAGCTCTGCAGGGAGCGGCTCTCAGTGGTCAGTGAACGCAGCGGGGGAGAGAGAGTGAAAAGAAGAGAGAGAAAGAGGAGGTGAGAGCGGGAGAGAGAGAGATAAGCACCAGAGATGTGCAGGGAGCAGCAGTGGTCAGTGAACGCATCAGGAGAGAGGGAGAGAAAGAGAGAGAGAGAGAGGGTCAGTGACCGCATCAGGAGAGAGGGAGAGAAAGAGAGAGAGAGAGAGAGAGGGTCAGTGAACGCATCAGGAGAGAGGGAGAGAAAGAGAGAGAGAGAGAGAGGATCAGTGAACGCATCAGGAGAGAAGGGGAGAAAGAGAGAGAAAGAGAGAGAGGGTCAGTGAACGCATCAGGAGGAGAGAGAGAAAGAGAGAGAGAGAGAGAGAGAGGGTCAGTGAAACGCATCAGGAGAGAGGGAGAGAAAAGTGAACGAGAGAGAGGGTCAGTGAACGCATCAGGGAAGAGGGAGAGAAAGAGAGAGAGAGAGAGAGGATCAGTGAACGCATCAGGAGAGAGGGAGAGAAAGCATCAGAGAGAGAGAGAGGGTCAGTGAACACATCAGGAAAGAGGGAGGGAAAGAGGGAGAGAAAGAGAGAGAGAGAGAGAGAGAGAGAGAGGGTCAGTGAACGCATCATCAGGATAGAGGGAGAGAGAGAGAGAGAGAGAGAGAGAGAGAGGGCCAGTGAACGCATCAGGAGAGAGGGAGAGAGAAAAGAGAGGATCAGTGGAACGCATCAGGAGAGAGGGAGAGAAAGAGAGAGAGAGAGAGTCCTTTCTTTTTTTTTCAAAAAAAAAAAAAAAAGGTGAAAGTGACTAACTGAAAAAAAAACCAAAAAACAACTGTTGGCTAATGCTCGCTCATGACCTGTAATATTATCTGAGAGGGACGTGTTTAACAGCACACATCCGCTCACCTGTTGGAGTTTCAGCTCAGTCTGTTCTTTCTGGTCAGATTGTGTTAGAACAAAGCTCAGATTAAAGTCTAACATGAGTAACAGTGTTTCAGACAGAGCAGTGCCTACAGTTAGCATCACACCCCCAGGGAATGCTGAGGACATCAAGAGAAAGTAAGGGAAGAGGAGGGGGAAGAGGGAGGGAGAGAGAGAGAGAGAAAGGAGCATCTAAATGACATAGTTAGGTTCATAATCTGTGAGAGACACTTTGATGTGGCGTCTCTGTGGATGTAAACCTCACAGTCTCTCTCTTTCCTCTCATCTTTCTACCCCCAATATCTTTGTTTCCTTCTCTCTTCCCTCTGCCTCCCTCCACCTCCACCTCCACCCCTCTTCCTCTCACTCCCTGCTGTGTGCAATGCCCATGTCCTGCATTTTTCCTCCTCTCTGCTCTCTCCCTCAACCTCTCTTCCTCTTTTACTTCTCTTCCCTCTCTTCCTTACTCTTGGTTCTGTCCCTCTCTCTCTCTCCTCTTTTCTTTCCCACTTCAGCCTTGTATTTAACCTTTGTTCTTTACACCTTTCTGCTCTGATGCCCTTCCCTCTCTCTCCCTTCTCTACCCCTCTCTCCTCCTTCCCTCTCTCTCTCTTCTCTACCCCTCTCTCCTCCTTCCCTTCTCTCTCGTCTCTACCCCTCTCTCCTCCTTCCCTCTCTCCCTCTCTTTCCCTCCCTCTGTCCTGTATTCACCATGTATTTCCTTGTGTCTGCTCTGATGCCCTACCCACCCTCTCTCTCTCCCTCCCTCCATTCCTCCGTCTCCCACTCTCTCCCTTCCTCTCTCTCTCCCTCCATCTCCGACTCTCTCCCTCCCTCTCTTTCTGCCTCCTCTCCTCTCTCCCTCTCTCTCCCTCCATCTCCAACTCTCTCCCTCCATCTCCAACTCTCTCACTCCCCTTGTTTCCCACTCTCTCCCTCTCTCTCTCTTTCTCCCCCTCCCTCCCTCCGCCTTGTATTCACCGTGTATTTCCTCCTTTCTGCTCTGATGCCCTCCCCTCTCTCCCCTTCCTCCTTCTCTCTCCCTCCCTCTCTCTGTCTCCCACTCTCTCCCTCAATCTCCCGCTTCTTCCCTCCTTCCCTCCCTCCCTCTCTCCCTCTCTTTCCCTCCCTCTGTCCTGTATTCACCGTGTATTTCCTCCTTTCTGCTCTGATGCCCTCCTCACCCCTCTCTCTCACTTCCTCCTTCTCTCCCTCCGTCTCCCACTCTCTCCCACTCTCTCCCTCCCTCCCTCTCCCTCCCTCCCTCCCTCCCTCCCTCTGTTTCCCATTCTCTCCCTCTCTTTCCCTCCCTCTGTCCTGTATTCACCATGTATTTCCTCCTTTCTGCTCTGATGCCTTCCCCCCTCTCTCTCCCTCCATCTCCCACTCTCTCCCTCCCTCTCTCTCTTCTGCCTCCTCTCCTCTCTCCCTCCATCTCCAACTCTCTCTCCCCCCCCCCGTTTCCCACTCTCCCCCTCCCTCCCTCTGCCCTGTATTGACCGTGTATTTCCTCCCTTTCTGCTCTGATGCCTTCCCCCCTCTCTCTCCCCTTCCTCCTTCTCTCCTTCCCTCTCCCACTCTCTCCCTTCCTCTCCCACTCTCTCCCTCCCTCCCTCTGTTTCCCATTCTCTCCCTCTCTTTCCCTCCCTCTGTCCTGTATTCACCATGTATTTCCTCCTTTCTGCTCTGATGCCCTCCCCTCTCTCTCCCTCCATCTCCCACTCTCTCCCTCCCTCTGTCCTGTATTCACCGTGTATTTCCTCGTTTCTGCTCTGATGCGCCCCCTCCCTCCATCTCTCGTTCCCTCTCTTCACACCTCACTTCCACAGGAGTTCTTACAGGGTCTGCCCAGGTGAGCGCAGCCACAGGGGGCGCCAGAGGGAGGGCAGGGGCAGCCAATGAGGCGTGAGAACCAGCCGGGCAGAAGTCCTGATCAGCCAATCAGAGCAGAGAGAAAATACAGGAGAGACAGAAGAGGAGAGTGATGACATAATCTCAGACGTGTGCATCATGTAACTACGAGAGGTTCAGTTTTTAAAGAAAATGTCTCCAAACTGTATTTAAGCAAAGTACAGTGTTATATCTAAACATCTGACTTAAAGCAGCACTGTGGAACTTTCTAAACACAAAACCTCCTTGTGTCTATGGTGTTTTGACAGAATTATCTACTGCCTGTTGTTGACTTTAGGTATTTGGTTTCACTTCAAGTCAACTACTTTTGCTTTAGTTACTTTATATCATTAATACAAAATACTCTATGGAGAAAAAATATTTAAAAAAAAGTCAAGTACTTTATAGAAAAGTACATTATTATTATTGCAAAATCTCACTGAAGCTTTCAACCATGTCCTAATGTAGTTCCCTCATCAAAAACCTGCCTAAAGAGGTTTTAGATGTCATCCATGCATGTTTGAGTAATCTAGTGATCTCTTCCAGGCCCAATTCAAACTCTCCTTACAGTTAGCAGCAAGATTCTGTACAAGGCTCCGCCCACAAGCCGACGTCACCCATGCTCCCACACGACAATTCTCGATAAATATACAAAAACATGATACAAAATTGCATGCACTACAACTTCACAAACCTGATGTGATGTGCAGTCGTTTCATTAGTGGGATGCAGCTGAAGGAAACACGGTGATCTAAATATGTGATGTAAAATACCTCCTCTTTAATACACCATAGAGGTAAAATACCTCCTCTTTAAACCTCTGACATTAACACTCATATCTGTGTGAGTGAGCGTATCATCTCCTTTAGGCTGTGTTCTGTCTCTCAGCTCTGTCCCTGTCGGCCATGTTGGTCCCACACAAACAAACGTGAGCCCGTGTCCCTCCTCTGCTCAAGGTCAAACTGTTGAGTCCACGCAGCTCTCATCATGGCTGCCAGCACTAATGTGCTTTTATTAGACAGGCAAGCTGTGTTTGTGTTTTACCACTGGGACGAGGGCTGTAACGGCGGAGCTGTCAGCGAAGAGGAGGAGGAGAGAGAGAGAGAGGGGGGGGGTGGGGGGGGGGGGGGGGGGGGGTGGGGGGGGGGGGTAGTGGAAAGAGAAGGAGAGAGAGATCGGAGGAGAGAAAGATGGAAGAGAAGGGGGGTGGGTGAGAGAAAGGAGGAAGAGAGGTAAGGAGAGAGGTGGAAGAGAATGACAGAGAGAGAGAGAGTGGAGGGAGCAAAGAAGGGTAGAGAGTGAGAGAAGAGGAGAGTGGGAAGAGGCGAGAGAGAGAGGAGGAGGGGAGAGGGAGGGAGAGGTGGAAGTGAATAACAGAGAAAGAGTGGAGGGAGGGGTGGAGGAGGGTAGAGAGAAAAAGAGGAAAAGAGAGAAGAGGAGAGAAAGGGAGAAGGAAAGAGAGTGGGAAGAGGTGAGAGAGAGACGGGAGGAGAGGGGAAGTTAGGGATGGAGAAAGGGGGAGCAGAGTAGAAGAGGGAGAGAGAGAGAGAGGTAGGGGGCAAAAAGGACAGAGGTAGTTAGAGAAGCAATGTGCAGAAAGAGAGGGGGTAAAGAGAAAAGGGGCAAGAAGGAGGACGACATGGCAGAAGAGGCAAGTGAAGGGAGACAGAGAGAGGGAGAGAGCAAGGGGGAGAGAAAAAGAGGAAGTGACAGAAGGAGAGGATGAGGGAGAGGAAAAGAGGGATGATGAGGGGGAGAGTGACAGTAATGAAGAGAGAGAGAAAGGGAGAGGGAAGAAAGAGGAGAGTATGAGTAACTTGAAAGCAGTGGAGAGAGACAGAGAGAAAGGGGAGCAAAGGGAGAGAGGAGCTGATTGGATGAGAATTTCTAAAGATAAAGATTTGTATTCACAGAAACTGTTAATTTTTTTAGTCAGTGATCATTTCAGACCTGATTTAACCTGAAGTTAGAACCATAAATGTCCAGTTCTAGTTCTGGTTTAGATCTGGTGGTACATGAAAGGCCAAATATTTCCTCAGGTGGGACTTACAGATAGTAACATTTGAAATGTGGTATGAGCAGCACACAGCATTTCAGCACCACGGACAGCACCACAAGAACAGACACAGGGCTCATGTACTCCAGTGTGGGATAGAACCAGGTTTAAATTTAATCCCGGTTAAGTCCTGGTCTAGTCCTGGTCTAGTCATGGTCCAGTCCTGGTCTAGTTCTGGTTTAGTCCCGGTCTGGTCCCGGTCTAGTCTTTGTCTAGTCTTTGTCTAGTCTTTGTCTAGTCTTTGTCTAGTCTTTGTCTAGTCTTTGTCTAGTCTTTGTCTAGTCTTTGTCTAGTCTTTGTCTAGTCTTTGTCTAGTCTTTGTCTAGTCTTTGTCTAGTCTTTGTCTAGTCTTGGTCTAGTCTTGGTCTAGTCTTGGTCTAGTCTTGGTCTAGTCTTGGTCTAGTCTTGGTCTAGTCTTGGTCTAGTCTTGGTCTAGTCTTGGTCTAGTCCTGGTCTAGTCCTGGTCTAGTCCTGGTCTAGTCCTGGTCTGGTCCTGGTCTGGTCCTGGTCTGGTCCTGGTCTGGTCCTGGTCTGGTTTGATCCTGGTTTGGTCCTGGTCTAGTCCTGGTCAAGTCCTGGTCTAGTCCTAGTCTAGTCCTGGTTTAGTCCTGGTCTAGTCCTGGTCTAGTCCTGGTCTAGTCCTGGTCTAGTCCTGGTCTAGTCCTGGTCTAGTCCTAGTCTAGTCCTGGTCTAGTCCTGGTCCAGTCCTGGTCCAGTCCAGGTCTAGTCCTGGTCTAGTCCTGGTCTAGTCCTGGTTTAGTCCTGGTTAAAGAAAACTTTCCACAATCCAGTGGTCTAACTGGTTCAGATGCCCTCCCATCCTCCTGTATCCCTGTGTGTCAACTGTCACATTCTCTCTCTCTCTCTTTATACCTTTCTTTCTCTCTTCCTCACTCCTCCCCTCCTCTCTCTCCAGGTTCCCCTCTTCCCCCTCTCCCCTCCACTCCTCTTTTCTCTCCACTTTTTCCCCCCCAGTCCCTGGCCAATTCCATCCACTAAACGATATTTATGAGTGCGAGCGCAGACAGCAGCGCGTAAACACGAGCTGACAGGGAGAAATATGAGCGGGAATTAAGGCGGGACGGAGGATTTAAGGCGGTATGACAGAGTTAAGAGGGTCAAGTCTAGACAGGGCCATTTCAACACACCAAGAGGAGAACGAGGATGAGCGAGGATGGAGAGAATAAGCCTTAAGTAAACACACAAGACAGAGAGAGAGAAGAGGATTCATTTAAAGGGTTATATTGACTTAGACAGAGAGATCAAGGAGTCTAACCCGCAACCTCCTGACTGAGAGGAGGAGACAGGATAACCAGTCTGCGAAATGGCTACACAACACTGCTGAATCCTATATCAACATTTAAAGCCGCAGTATGAAACTTTTTAGGTAAGAAATACAATAAAATAAAGGCTTTTTTTTTTCCATTTAGGTCGAGTTTATTGCACTTAAAGACATGTACCCTTACCATGAGTGGGCTTGCATCTCCACAGACCTGACTGTTGATGACTTGTTTCCATAGAAATACAACATTTTCCTTTGGCATGGAACCTCTGAAAGGAAGTATGTAAGTATGGTTTAAACTTTCTATTTCCATGGCGATGTACCATGTCCAGAAAGTTACATAATGTTGCTTTAAAGAAAACAAAAAGGAGAAGAGGAGAGGTAGCAGTGGGCGTGTCTAGGGGGTTGGGTAAAACCGGTATTTTCAGAGCAATGGCGTCTTGAATGCAGGAGAATAAAGATTACTCAACCATGCAAGAATTACTCTAAATACAAGCCTGGCAAATCCAGACTGATTCAAGATATTTTAGTTCAATCAGATTTGCTTATTTCAGTGGCACATGTGAAACAAACCAGCTCATTGGTCACTCATCATTTTGAACAAAGTCACATTTTCCTCCCCTAAGATTAACAGAGTGCAGTGCTTCGCTCACTGATACTGCAGAAATCCACAATGTTTGTTCAGTTTTTCAATGTTTCCTTTTCTTTTTTTCCCTCATAAGCAGCATCATGTGTGTCTCTGATTGGCTGATCCACCTGTCAATCACGGCCATCTGAAGAGAGGGAGATTCACCGGTGACCAGACTCACATCTTCAGAAAGTGATGAAGAACTTCAGAGCGCTATACCAACACAATCAGCTGCATCCCACTAATGAAACTACTGCACATCACATCAGGTTTGTGAAGTTGTAGTGTACAGTTTTGTATCATGTTTGTGTATATTTATGGAGAATTGTCATGTGGGAGCGTGAGTGATGACGGCTTGTGGGCGGAGCCTTGTACAGAATCTTACAGCCAACCATAAGGATTGTTTGAATAGAGCTCGAAAGAGATCACTAGATTACTCAAACATGCATGGATGAAATCTTAAACCTCTTCAGGCAGGTTTTTGAGGAGGGAACAATGTTATAACATGGTAGGAAAATGTTTTAAAAGTCAATTTTGCATAATACCCCCGTTTCAGAATACTTGGTCGGTCTCCAGTTCTGATCTCCTTTGGTTTCATTGCTCAAACCTTTTATTCACAATTTTAATTTTGTAGGTTTTTTTTTTTTTTTTTTTTTAGTTAAATCTTATCGCTCCATTCACATTTTCAAAGCTGTTTCTGTCACTGCTCTGTTCAGTTAAACTCTAAATGAATCCTGAATGTGCGCATGTGTGTGTGTGTTAGCTCTGAACATAATAAGCCAATATTTGAACTGCAGATCTAATGTCTGTGAATGAAAAATTAAAAAGCCATTCGCCGCTCCCACTCACACTGAAAAAAACTTACAACGATTTGAATCTGGAGAAGCATTTTGTTCTCACTCGATCTGTCGAGTTTAAATTGGGTTTTTAGCAGGTCACGAATGTATATTATAGCTGCAGATTTTCACTGAGAAGAGAAAAGATTTAGTTGACTGATGGTGTGAACATGTGTTGGTGTGGACATGTGTTGGTGTGGACATGTGTCGGTGTGGACATAAGTTGGAGTGGACATGTGTCGGTGTTGGTGTGGAAATGTGTTGATGGGACATGTGTTGGTGTTGGTGTGGACATGTGTTGGTGTGTGTTGGTGTGGGACATGTGTTTGTGTGGACATGTGTTGGTGTGTGTTGGTGTGGACATGTGTCGGTGTGGACATGTGTTGGTGTGTGTTGGTGTGGACATGTGTCGGTGTGGACATGTGTTGGTGTTGGTGTGGAAATGTGTTGATGGGACATGTGTTGGTGTTGGTGTGGACATGTGTTGGTGTGTGTTGGTGTGGACATGTGTTGGTGTGGACATGTGTTGGTGTGTGTTGGTGTGGACATGTGTCGGTGTGGACATGTGTTGGTGTGGACATGTGTCGGTGTGGACATGTGTTGGTGTAGACACGTGTCGTGTGGACAGTGTGTTGGTGTAGACATGTGTCGTGTTGTGGAAATGGGTCGGTGTAGACATGTGTTGGTCTTGGTGTGGAAATGTGTTGGTGGGACATGTGTTGGTTGGGTGTGGACATGTGTTGATGGGACATTTGTTGGTGTTGGTGTGGATATGTGTTGATGGGACATGTGTTGGTGGGACATGTGTTGGTGTGGACATGTGTTGATGGGACATGTGTTGGTGTGGACATTTGTTGATGGGACATGTGTTGGTGTGGACATGTGTTGATGGGACATGTGTTGGTGTGGACATGTGTTGGTGTTGATGGGACATGTGTTGGTGTTGATGGGACATGTGTTGGTGTTGATGGGACATGTGTTGGTGGGACATGTGTTGGTGTGGACATGTGTTGATGGGACATGTGTTGGTGGGACATGTGTTGGTGGGACATGTGTTGGTGGGACATGTGTTGGTGTTGGTGTGGACATGTGTTGGTGTTGGTGTTGGTGGGACATGTGTTGGTGTTGATGGGACATGTGTTGGTGGAACATGTGTTGGTGTGGACATATGTTGGTGTGGACATGTGTTGGTGTGGACATGTGTTGGTGTTGATGGGACATGTGTTGGTGTTGGTGTGGACATGTGTTGGTGTTGGTGTGGACATGTGTTGGTGTTGATGGGACATGTGTTGGTGTTGATGGGACATGTGTTGGTGTTGATGGGACATGTGTTGGTGTGGACAACATAAATTTCGAACAATAAACCACGACTTTTTTCCCAGGTTCTGAACACTGTGGCTGATACAACGGTCCGGCTAATTTATATATTTCACTGGCTAACGGCCACCGGGGGGCACTATCTACCACGAAATGCAAAAGTGAGACAGACGTGAGGAAAGATTATGCTCTGAATACACTAGTTTTGATTTTGAACTGTCATTTTGCGCATCATGCACAAACCCTCATCATGGAAAACACAAAGAAATGAACATGATGCAGCTTTTAAGATAAAGGAAAACGACCTGGTATCAAAGAAGGAAATAGAGCCACTGCACGTGAGCTTGGCATCGATTAATCGATGGTGCGACGTTGGACGCTGCAGCGAGAAGAACTCAGTCTTAGTAATGTAAAAAGACGACAAAAGCTTTCAGAGGAAATAAAAACAAATGGCCCGTTTTGGTGCCGTTTTATTTTCTAATCATGCAGGTATGTTCATCCCGTGTTGATGGCGTGTTGGTGCTAATTTTCAGGCACAGTTTACAAAAAACCTCTGTGTACCATCTTTCTGTGTAAATATCTTATGTTACAACATGAAACCCGCGGCTTATATATATATATACAAAATGGATTTTCGGTTCAAATGTAGCTGGTGCGACTTATATTCACGTTCACTCTATAGTCAGAAATGTACAGAAAGTGAAACTGGGCCGACAGTGGCTCAGAGCACTGGTCCCCAATGTGGATGTCAAAGGATCATTCATGTTATTATGTCCTTAGGTAAGACTCTTTGCCGATATCGCTTAGTACGACTGTGACGTATGAGTGTTGGCGGTTGGAAGGGCCGATGGTGCAGATTGGCAGCCTCAGCCTGCCCCAGGGCAGCTGTGGCTGCAATAGTAACTGACGCAGAGTACAGAGTGAATGAATAATGAATACTGTTTCTCCTACGGGAGGCTGTGTTCATCATCTCTCTCTCCCTCTCTCTCTCTGCCCCCCCCTCTCTCCCCATTTCTCTCTCTCTTTCTCACTGGAGGCCTGTGCGTCATCCCTCTCTCATCTCGTGAGCAGCGTCTCCGCAGTGATATTCTACAAGACGGTATCTCCTCAGGCCTGTGTTTTTATAAATACTTGTTTAAAACAGGACTAAGCCTCAGTCATTTCAGTGTGAGTTTTAATAATCGAACATTGTCCAAAATATAAGCAGGTTTACATGGGGCCGTTTCCCTCCTCGCCCCCTGGTGGTGACTGTGGGCTGGTGCGGGGCGGGGCGTGGCTCTTTGTCTCGTGTTTTAATTAGATACTTTTACTTTCTAAAACCCCAGTGTGATAAACATAAACATCAAATCTCTAGGATTACAGAACGATTAAATGTAATGATGAAAGTTTACTCAAATATGAAATGATGACAAATTTCAAATACTGCCATTGCTCTGAGCCTTGTAAAGAAGATCTCATTCATTAGATTTTTATGATTATATTTTTACATTTATTTTGGATTGAAACCATAGACTGTATAAAGAAGAGGACTAATGACGTCACCCACAGCGTTCGGCTCCAGTCACATGAAGCTCATCGAGGCTGGAGCAGTTATAGCGCTGAATCTGGAGCCAACTCCATATTTGGGATTCCGACTGTGAGTATCATAGCAACCAGAGAGCCAATCAGGATCGAGGCTGTTGAAGGTAATGCGCCTTCCCGCCCGCAACGCTGGTTTAGCAGGTAGTGGGCACTTAGCAACGCTGTCAATCAAACCTGTTGCTAACACTAGAGGGAACAACCTTGTGGAAAGAAGTCGCCTGATTTGTCCGTTTTTTATTTTTTACGAAATAAAAACATCAGGATCATGTAGAGCGGGTTAACACGAACATTTTATAACCAAAATGACAAGTCTGACAGCAGCTTTTATTACAGAGAGAGGCAACAGTTTTTCAATAGAAAGTGAACGTCGATGGAGCTGGAATGCGCGCCCATGCTAGCAGTTAGCGTGTTAGCTCTGTTCATTTATAAGGTTTAAACTCCGACGACGGACACTGCGGAGATTTGGGAGGATGGACTGAACAATTAGCCCGAGCCTTTTATCTGCGGGTCACTTTAAACGGCCCTTGATACATTCTATAAGTACAAGGCCGTAATTCACAAATAAACGATAATGTCGGTGGTTAGATTTAAAGTCCGGGCCGATATAAAAGAGACGGATCACAAAGACTCATAAGAGTTTATTAAACCAACGAGCCACTCCAGAAGAATCATCTCTCTCTCCTTTTTACGTTTATCTATAATGGGACTTTAAACTGACTGCGGACACGAGTCTGCACTAAAACCAGCGCGTTTGGGAAGAGGCATTTAAAGTTTCATTTTACTACATGAAAAATGCAGACGCTGATGAAGATGGAGGGAATACAGAGAGAGGGAGAGAGAGAGAGAGAGGGCAGAGAGAATATGAGCTGCCCTCGGTCTGAGAGCAGAGGAGAGGGGGATTAAAGAGGACAAAGACAGACGTATGGGGGGAGGAAGAAGAGACAGAGAGGGAGAGAATGAATGGAACAGGGAGGGAGGGAGAGAGAGAGGAAAGGAAGGGAGGGAGAGAGAATGGATCATCCTGGGTCGGAGAGTAGAGGAGAGAGAGGGATAAAGAGGAGGAGAGAGAGAGAGTAAGGAGGGAGGAGGAAGGGTCGAGAGGAGTAGAGGAGAGAGAGAGAGAAAGAAGGAGAGAGAGAGACAGGAGGGAGGAGAGAGAGAGACAGAGAGGGAGGGAGAGAGAGAGAGAGAGAGAGAGAAAGGAAGGGATGGAGAGAGAATGGGTCATCCTGGGTCTGAGAGTAGAGGAGAGAGGGATTAAAGAGGAGAGAGAGAGAGAGAGACATATGGGGGGACCAGGAAGAGACAGAGAGGGAGCAAGAGAGAGAACAAGACAGGGAGGGAGGGAGAGAGAATGGGTCACCCTGGGTCTGGGAGTAGAGGAGAGAGGGATTAAAGAGGAGACAAAAGAGGAGAGAGGAAGGGGGAGAGGGAGGGAGGAGAAAGAGAGAATGGGTCATCAATGGATCTGAGAGCAGAGGAAGGAGGGATTAAACAGAGAAAAGAGAAGAGAGAGGGAGAAAGAGAGGGTGGCAGAGGATAGATGCATTAAAGGAGAGGAGAAGAGAAGGAGGAAGAGAAAGCGAGAGAGAGGAGAGACAGAGGCGATGAGAGACGGAATAGAGAGAGAGGGAGAGAGATGGGAGGCTTCCCTGTGTCTGAGAGGAGAAGAGTGGATGACTAAACAGGAGAGAGGAGGAGAGAAGGAGGGAGAGAAAGTGAGACAGAGGGAGGAAGGAGGGGAGGAAGAAGAAAGAAGGGAGAAAGGGTTGTTCTGTATCTGGAGAGCAGATGAGGGAGGGAGGAAGGGAAAGAGAGGGGTAAAGAGAGGGAATGGGTCACCCTGCATCTGAGCCAGTGGAGTGGGGGATTAAAGAGGAGAAAAGAGAGGGATGGAGAAAGGGAGTGGGAGAGAAAGGATGGATCAACATGTTTGCGAGCAGAGGAAAAGGGGATTTAAAATGAGAGAGGAAGGAGGGAGAGAAAGGGTGAGAGAGAAAGAGGGAATGTGGGACGGAGGAAAGAGCGAGAGCTGGTCACCCTGTATCTGAGCCAGTGGAGCGGGGGATTAAAGAGGAGAGAGGAGAGGAAAGAAGAGAGAGAGAGCAGACGGAGGAGAGAAAGAAATAATTCTGTGGGTTTTTGTAAAGTGTTCTTTAGATCTTTAACTATTGATAATTGGCAGTGATTAACGCGGGAGGGTTCTACATGTATGTATGGCAGAATGTTCAGCAGTCACCATGGAGACAGATCAACAAACGCGAGCTGGTAAGTTTGTAGATGGTCTGAAAACTCAAGAAAAAAAACCTACAAAATAGATTTAAACAGCACATTTTCAGGAGTCTGATCAATCCGGGTGTTCGTGGAGTTTGATTTTTAACAAAAACGTGGGAGCGGCTAACTGAAAAACCGTTGGCTAATGCTAGTTAGCCTGTGACTGTAATGCTACCTGAGAGCGACTTGTTAAACAGCACCATACACTGTTCAGAGCTTATGGTTAAAGCTCGTTTGTGCAGTGCGTCTGTGTTTGGACGTCCTCCGATGTCACACGCTCCTCTGCCTCGTCTCACTGTATCTGAATCAAAGGTCTATTCAAACTCGCTCCTCGGCCCTGCTCCTCTCTGGCTCCTCTCTGTCTGCTCGTTTTCAATCTTAACTCCCTGCACCACTCCGGGCTCCATCGTTCCATCTTCATTTGTTTTGGACGCCCGAGTGTTTACCTGGAAACGACCCCTCAACCCCCTGTTTCCATGGTAACAGATGGAGAGACAGGAGCAGGAAGTCTCTGGGGTCGAGCTGGAGGACTGTATCAAAGCCTGTTCTGCCGCACAGACACTTAAAGGGGACGGAAAAAGTTCTTTCATCCAAAATATATCTAATCCATATTTAAAGGCGCACTGTGTAACTTCTCCTGCAAAGGGTCTGCCATCTACTCGTCTCCATGGAGATGTTACTGACTTGCCTAGAACATTCCGCAGTATTGCATTAAACGTATCTATTTTGTACAATTACAGATGTTTTTCTTGCTCAAAAATACATGAAAAACATGAGTTCTAGTGTGAGCAGGGGGGCGCCTCTCCACAGATCTGGCCTGTAACTTGGCCTAATGGCGTCATCTGCTTGTCTTCCTGGAGATAGATATGTTTAATGTCATACTGTGGAACATTCCAGGCAAAACATATCCACAGAGACAAGCAGCTCAAAGGCTACGCAACAGAAAAGTTCCATAGTCCATCTTTAACTTTGGCCCGTGTAAAGTTGTTTGTTCGTCAAAAACACGTCTAGAGTTCGCTTTGGTTCATTTACACACGTTTGAGTAATCTGGCATGTTCATTCGTGTCCATTTCAAAAGTTCAAAATGCTCCGTTCCACTTGGTGATGTCACGAGGTGCAGGAAGTGCTCGTCTGTGGGACTGAAAACTCCGCCCACAACTACATTTCAAATAGAGCTGCTAAACTGGGCAGAATCTGGAGGACTAAAGAGGAGAGCGAGCTGAAAAAAAACAAAAAAAAGTTGGATTTGTGTTTAGTTTCACTTTCACTTTAGGTTGACTTACTCTTAACACACAAAGTACACAATATACAATACTGAGGTAAAGTGCTCAAAGGTATAAAAACCCAGAATAACGAGGGATATAAGAGCTATAATTATGTGTCATTACACGGTGCTGTGTGGAGTGGGTCCTTGGACGGGATTGAAACAAGGGCAGAGCAACAAACTGGATTTTAATTGTGAAAATAATTATTTCTGTGATTAATCTTTAAAATGGTACAATGTGTGATTTTTCTTTCTCACAACCACCAGAAAAATGACTGATCTGTCTGTAAAGGATTTAAAGTCGCCATATTACACTATTTTCTGATCCATGTTATAATGTTTCCTCATCACAAACAGACCTGGAGATGTGTTTTGTTTCATTCACATGTTTAACACACAAACCTGCAGATTTAGGCTGAGTTCTTCTCTCAAACAGAAAACACTCTGTTCCACCTTGTGATGTCATCATGTGGTCTTACAGGAAGTGCTCCACTGTGTTTTTAAAGTCCACACACCTTCACTAGAATCATTTGGATGATTTCACCCCTGGAATTACCCATTTCTACTGAACTAAAGGTAAAAGGGGCTGTATAAACATAAAAAAACACCACTTCATGACATCACAAGGTGGAACAGAGCATTTTGGGCTTTGGAAATGTACAGACTAATAATAAAGAGTTACTCAAACATGTGTGAATGAAACAACCCAACTCCAGGTCTGTATTTTTGAGGAGGTAACAACATTATAACATGACTTAAAGCTCAAAAGAGTCAACTCTGTGTAACGTGGGCCCTATAACAAAACATGTAACATATAATACATGATAACAACTCTTTGTCTATTTTTGGACAGGACATGCTTTAAATAAATAAAACTTCAATTAAAGTTGCACTGTGTAATTTTCCCGCTTCTTGAAATGTTCTACAGTATGGCATTAATAACAATTTTGCATTAATTCAATTACTGGTATTTTTATTGCTCAAAAATCCATGGAAAAATCTGCGCTCTTACTGTGAACCGGACTGCCTCTCCACAGATCTGACCTGTAACTTGGTCTGGGTTGTGTCACCTGCTTGCCCTGCTAGAGATGGATAAGTTTAATGCCATACTGGGGAACATTCCAAGCAATAACATCTCCATGGAGACGAGCAGTTGGCTGACACTTTATCATAAGTTACATGGTTGCACCTTTAAACTGAGGATCTATTCCACTAAACTGCTTTTAGGAGCTAATCGTCTAGTTTATAAAGATTTATTTCATTTATTTATTTTTATTTATTTATTTTTTCTTCATTATTGAGTTATTTATTATTTATTTATTTATTTATTCATTAATTTATTCATTTACAGTCATGCACAACAGAGCGGCCCTACAGTCAGAAATAGCTGCACTGAAATAACATCAAACACATGAGTCTAAACCAGGTCTATTATGAAAAACTCATTACAGGAAAGAGAGGAGGAGAGAGGGAGAGGGGGAGGAGAGGGGAGGAGGAGAAGAGAGGGTGGAGAGAGAGAGGAGTGGAGGAGGAAGAGTGAGAGGGGAGGAAGAGAAGAAGGGGAGGAAGAAGAGAGGAGCGGGAGAAGAGACAGAGAGAGAGGGCGGAAGGAGGAGAGCAGAAGAGGAAGGAGAGAGAGAGCTGGAGGTGGAAAGATGGAGAGAGAGAAGGTGGAGAAGCAGGAAGAGAAAGAGAGGGGGGTGGAGAGAGGAGGAGAGTGAGAGTGAGAAGAGAGGGGAGAGGAAGAGGAGGGAAGAGGAAACGATACGAGAGAGACGAGAGAGAGAGGAGAGAGAGAGAGAGGGAGAGAGAAAGATATAGAGAGGCGGAGAGATAGAGAGAGAGAGAGTCTCCGATGGGACGAGCAGCATTTTGAACACATTTGTTTAGTTGTTTTTCTCCACACCTTTAATTAATTGCTCTAAATCTGCTCATTCTGCTCATTATAAACCACCAGCAGATTACCCACAAGCACCTGCAGCACGGCGCCATCTACAGGCCCAAAAAAGATAGAATATATGAAAATACAAAGATTAAAGACCTGATTCAGGAGGTTCATTTGACAATTGTGCACATATTTCGAATATTTCAGTTGTGGAACATACAATACTTCATGTGTATCAATAAAACCATGTACTCCAGCATTAAAGGGGAACTACGGAGCTTTTCACAGGGTCTGCCACCTGCTCGTCTCCATGGAGGTGTCAGTGTTCCTCCTCATGGCATTAAATTTCTGAATTTACTAAATTACAATGTTGCTCAAAACAGGAGCAGACAGGAGCAAACAGGACCAGGCAGGAGCAGACAGGAGCAGACAGGAGCAGACAGGAGCAGACAAGAGCAGCCAGGAGCAGGTAAGAGCAGCAGGAGCAGGCAGGAGCAGTCAGGAGCAGACAGGAGCAGGCAGGAGCAGTCAGGAGCAGACAGGAGCAGACAAGAGCAGCCAGGAGCAGGCAGGAGCAGGCAGGAGCAGTCAGGAGCAGACAGGAGCAGGCAGGAGCAGACAGGAGCAGCCAGGAGCAGGTAAGAGCAGGCAGGAGCAGACAGGAGCAGACAGGAGCAGGGCAGGAGCAGTCAGGAGCAGACAGGAGCAGGCAGGAGCAGACAGGAGCAGCCAGGAGCAGGTAAGAGCAGACAGGAGCAGGCAGGAGCAGACAGGAGCAGGTAAGAGCAGGCAGGAGGGGGTAGGAGCAGGGGGTATGTGAGGAAAAGCAGCCCGCACAAGGAGCTCTAAAGTGGGGCATTCGTCAGTGTCAGACCCTGGTCTAATCTCACTGTTCCAAACACCCTGGACGTCCAAGAGAGAGAAGAGGAGATAGAGAGAGGGAAAAGAGAGGAAGGAGGAGGGAAAAGAGAGAGGTGAGCCCCTGGTCTAATCTCAATGCTCCAAACACCCTGGTCGTCCAAGAGAGCGACAGGGAGAAAACATGGAGGGAGAAGATAAGAGGAGGTGTACAGAACGAGAGAAACGTATGAACACTGCTAAAAACTGAATATCTATCTAATTATTCACCAGGATAAGTTTATAAGCACTTTTCACAACTTTCAGACACCAGAGCGGAGTTTTACTGTCACTGTGAAGCTAACGTGCACTTTAATGACCCATAGATATCTTGGGTCACGTTACTAAACTGTACATAGTTTAAAGGAGAACTGCAAGTTACAGACAGTTTTTGTATTAGTTTGCCACCTCTGGTGTGAAGTGGAACTGCAACTGCTGTGTCGTGCACGTTCACAGTGCGTACGCTTACATAGTTACCAAAAACACAATTATAGTATTAACAATAAAAAACAAACAAAAGCATTTAATTATTAGATTTAATTTTGAAAATACACTGAACATTGAAAAAAATGAAGGACAGAAACATTGTATTAATAAAAGAGGTTTTAAGAAGACTCCCATACACGGTCTCACTCTTGGTTCACTCAGTTATTAGAAAGTACAAAAAAACAGAAAAGTTACATAGTGCCGTTAAAATAAGAGGAAATACCAACTGTAAAGAGCCCTGTCAAAATCTACTCTATCAGCGACTGTCTCCTGCACGACTGTACTGCACGACTGTCACCTGCACACGACTGTCTCCTGCACGACTGTTTCCTGCACGACTGTTTCCTGCACGACTGTTTCCTGCACGACTGTTTCCTGCACGACTGTCGCCTGCACGAATGTCGCCTGCACGAATGTCGCCTGCACGACTGTCTCCTGCACGACTGTCTCCTGCACGACTGTTTCCTGCACGACTGTTTCCTGCACGACTGTTACCTACACGGCCGTAACCTACACGCGTTTTCTGTCTGTTTCCTCTCGTTTTCTGTCTGCTTCCTCTCGTTTTCTGTCTCTCATTTCCTCTCTCCACATGTGAGATATTTTTCAATCGTGTCACAGATCTCAAAGCAGAGGGAGTTTGCAGAGACGGCTCTTGGCTCGGAGCAGAGGTATAATCATTTTTAATTTGAGCAGAGACAAAAAT
This sequence comes from Periophthalmus modestus, assembly GCA_019594935.1. Lineage (NCBI taxonomy): Eukaryota > Metazoa > Chordata > Actinopteri > Gobiiformes > Gobiidae > Periophthalmus > Periophthalmus modestus. Next base: position 4,906,115 of record JAIEZT010001390.1, read on the forward strand.
TTAAATGTTTCTTGAGTTTGAGGAGTGGGCGTCTCAGAGCAAAGCCTACAGCCAAAACTCCTCATCAGAACGCACAGAACACACAAAACACACACAACACACAAAACACACAGAAGCCACACAACACACAGAACATACAACACACAAAACACATACAACACACACAACACACAGAACACACAAAACACAGAACATACAACACACAAAACACATACAACACACACAACACACAGAACACACAAAACACAGAACATACAACACACAAAACACATACAACACACACAACACACAGAAGCCTCACAACACACAGAACATACAACATACACAACACACAGAAGCCACACAACACACAGAGCATACAACACACAGAACATACAACACACACAACACACAGAAGCCACACAACACACAGAGCAAATACAACACACACAACACACAGAAGCCACACAACACACAGAACATACAACACACAGAACGTACACAACACACACAACACACAGAAGCCACACAACACACAGAACATAGAACACACAGAACATACAACACACACAACACACAGAAGCCACACAACACACAGAAAATACAACACACAAAACACATACAACACACACAACACACAGAAGCCACACAACACACAGAGCATACAACACACAAAACAGACAACACACACAACACACAGAAGCCACAGAACATAAAACACACAAAACACTTACAACATACACAACACACAGAAGCCTCACAACACACAGAAAATACAACACACACAACACACAGAAGCCTCACAACACACAGAACACATAGAACATACAACACACAAAACACATACAACACACAGAACACACTGAACACATAGAACACACTGAGTTCTGTGTCTGACTTATTCGGAGTTATTCCGGGGTTATTGGGGAGTTATTCTGGAGATATCCCACTGCATCCCTCTAAAGAAACAAATGCACATCACATCAGTTTTGTATCATGTTTTTAAATGTCTTGTGGAAGCCTGGGTGACGTGGGCTTGTGGGCGGAGCAATGGACAGAATTGTACAACTAACTGTAAGGAGGGTTCAAATAGAGCCCGGGAGAGAGATTATTCAAACATGCACCGATGATATCTTCAGGCAGGTTTTTGATGACGGAACATTATAATCTGGTAGAAAGCTCAAAAAAGTCTATTTTGCATAATACCCCCTCTTTAAAAACACTCTTCTTGTGGCTTTAATCCCTTTTAAATATACTTTTGTTCACCTTGGGATAAGTATTTCACATTTAAAATAATGTCTGCATTTGGAAAACACACTATAAACTACACCCCCGATGAGGCATTTAGGTGATGGGAATTAACAATGGAAAAATAAACACACAAAGCCCCTATGAATGCTATGCTAATAGAGCCAGGCGTTTGTTGTAAACACAATAGGCTCTGTGTACAGCAGCGCACTAGCTAGCACACTGTGTCTCAAAGCTAACATTCACTTTTATTAAAATCGGAAAACAGAGTAAACAACCTATTAAGATTCAAATAAATTAAAATAAAAACTACCCCATTATTTCTATGTGTAGTTCTTTTAAAATTAGCATTAGCGTTAGCATAGAGAAACATCTTTCTAACCACAGAAGTGTCGTCTGCTGAAGTATTCGTTGTATTTGTGTAGTGTTTAACATGTCGTCAGTGACATCCACCCACAGCTCTGTCCACGGCCTCGTCTTTAAACATTTATTCATTTTAATGTGACTCTGCAAAAACCTCATAAAACTAAAAATGTACAAGAAGCAGTGCCGCTAACAGTCAGGTTGAGGGCGCTCTTGTGCACACAGCCTATTTGACCGCAGAATGAGTCTGGTATGGTCTTAAAAATCGCACAGAAGGAGTCAGAAGTTTTATCTATGATGTAACAAAACAGGCAAAATTTAATGGAGCATTTTTGAGGCTCAGAGAAGATGAGTTTGGATTCATGAAACAGGCCGGAATGACACAAAATACAGCTCCGGGTAAGAAAAAAGTCAATTTAGGATAATATCTGTTCTTTAAAGGTTCACTCTGTAACTTATAAATACGTCTATCTACCGTTTTTATAGCTCTTTGTTTAGAATGTCCCTCAGTATGGCATTAAGCTTCATCTTGTCCAAGGTTTTTTTTAAAGACATTTCGATGTATTAGTTTCAGAGTTAGCACAACAAACTTTGGTGTTGAGTTATACTGAGCAGTTTTGGTGTTGGCGTCTCTCATGCAGAGTTTGAGCTCGGGCCAAAACGTCTGATTTTCTACAGTTAAAAACGGAGTGAAGTTTGTCCAAGACCTCGTCCCAACTGTTTTATCAGAGCAGCGCTGAGGCAGGTCAGGAGGGGAGAGAACGGGATGTGAACAGGGAGTTTTACTTTGACAAGTTTTGGAAAGATAAAACAAATTATAATAAATGTACAATATTGTTGGATGTTGTTGAGCTGTAAAAAATAAATCCCAGAATGCAACACTTTAGTGCTTAGTTTGTGTAATATTTGTCCATAATTCAAACCTTCTACAGCTCAAATCTTCATATTCTTTTCATATTGCAGAAAAAAATACCAAAACTTTCCCACTACAAAAAAAAAAAGCCTCCGAACAAACATTTACCCACGAAAATGATTGTTCCATTTATAATATACTGAACGATACGTCGATGTCGATACTTTGCCGCTTTCATCAACATTCCCTGGGGGTGTTATGCTAACTGGAGGCACTGCTCCGTCTGAAGCCCTATTAGACTTCAATCTGCGTTTTGTTTTTAACACAATCACTCTCACCTTTTTGTTGAAAATCAAACTCCTAAAGAGGACCACGAACTCCTGATCACAGCCTCCTGAAAATGTGCCGTTTAAATCCATTTTGTGTATTTTTCTTCATCTTAAAACTTCTCTAACATTGTGTGCATTGGTATTAGTGTTGGAACTAAAGAGGCTGGATCGGTGCGTCCCTTCTTAAAATGACACAATGGTTATGATTTCACAAATAACAACAACTCATTTTGTTAACTCCCTGTTTAAACTGTCAGAAAAATGCCGTACTTGTGGGTAAACTGTCTGTATTTTGGATGGGGATGACGACATAGGCAGAGGGATCCTGTTTTACAACTCTGCTACTTCCTGTATTTTACTTTTTTTTTTTTTTCTACTTTTCTTCACAAACTGAAATTTAACTGATGTAAAACTATGATAAATATTTACCACGGGCACTGTCCACAGACTGTGTAAAGACGCGGACTGAGTGAGTGCGACGTCACCCACAGCGTTCAGCTCCAGTCACATGAAGCTCACCGAGGCTGGAGCTGTTATAGGGGCCAATCTGGAGAGTCCATATTTGGAATTCTGACCGACAGTATCATAGCAACCAAAGAGCCAATCAGGAGCAACGCTGTGGAAGGTAACGCCCTCTTCCCTGCCTGCACTGCTGATTTAGCAGGGGGTGGGTGCTTAGCAACGCTGTCAATCAAACCTGTTGCTAACGCTAGCAGGAGCGAACTAGGGGAAAGATGTTCATATCTTGAGTTATAGAAACAACAGCAAAATAAAAATACCAGGATCATGTAGAACATTTTAAGACCATAATGACAAGTCTGACAGCAGCAGCTACAGAGAGAGGGGCCACAGTTTTCCAATGTAAAGTGAATTGGAGCCAGAGTCGATGGAGCCAGAAGATCACCCATGATCACTTCATATTTGGAAGGTTCGATATGTCCATTTATATAAACAGTCTGACACTATCCCACCAAACCAAGTCAGAATTATAAAGCAGAGCAGCACAAAAGAGCCATTCACAAAAACAGCTCTCACCTTTATCTGTCTATGATGTATTTCCCATAAGCCTCGGCGGTTGGCTCGTGTCCAGGCTCTGTTCAATACAAGACTCCACCTGAAAGAAAAACGTATGGACACAATTAGAAAACAATATAGAAATCTCATTTAATAGCCTTTCTACAGTTGCACTATGTCACTTTTCTGGTGAAGAGTCCCTCACTGGCTCGTTTCCATGGAGATGTTATTTCTTTGCCTGGAGTGTACCACAGTGTAGCATTAAAACATTGCATTTATTCAATTACAGGTGTTTTTTTATTGCTGAAAAAACATTCTAACAGTGAGTGGGCTCGCCTCTCCGCAGACCTGAACTGTAACTTAGCCTAGTGGTGTCACCAGCTTGTCTCGTGCAGATAGATAAGTTTAATGCTATACTGTGGGACATTCCAGGCAAACCAATCACATAAAGATAAACCTCAACATTTGAACTCTTAAAACAAAAACAACTATTCGGATTTGTGGACCACCTCCTCGTTACATGAACAGTATCGATACTTTACAGCTGATGTCATCAAAACTCCCGGGGGGTGTGATGCTAACCAAACGCACTACTCTGTCTGAGCTTTGTTTTAACACAATATGACCATAAAGAACTGATTTAGCTGGAACCACAAAAGATGAGCTGATTTGTGCTGTTAAACAAGTCCATCTCCAATAACATGACAGTCACGAGCTAGCTAGCATTAGCCAACAGTTTTTCCGTTAGTTTGTTGAGAATCAAAATCAGGACCACGAAAGCTCGGACTGATCCTCGAAATGTGCTGTTTAAATCCATTTTGTGTTTTTTTTTCTTGAGTTTTCAAACAATCTTAAAGCTTTTTGTCTGCATTTGCTAATGTATTGTGTCACCATGGTAACCGCTGAACATTCCACCAATAAAAAAAGCACGTAGCACACCCCCAGACTGAGTGAAATTGTAAACATGTTCATTATTTTCGATCAGCTGATGGACCAGAAGTGAAGCGGTGCACCAGCTCAACCCGTGGCCCACAGTTTGAGAAGCACTGCTCTATAACGGTCCATTGTGAGCAGAGAAAGTCCAGATCTCAGATGGACTTCGGCATTGGCAGCTGTCAGGGCTCCATCTGTCTTCATTAGAACGTGCAGTGACGCCTTTAAGAGGCGCAGGACCAGCCAAACCACCAAATTAAAGCAGATTCACATCCATAAGGGACATTTGGAGGCTCGGGTCGGGCGGGAAACACACTGTAGACACTCACGCGGCCGGATAACGACTCTACAGAAGAACACGGCGCGGGATCATTCACAATCATAAAACTAAAAGTCCTGTGTCTGATTTTTTTCTATGTATTTGAACAGTTCCCTCAGTAGAGACACATTGTATAAGCAGCTCTTGAGGTCAAAATAAGTGCAGTGTGTACTGTCTGTATCCAGTTATGAAGAATTTTATTGTCCGATAATCAGGAAGTGCACGTTAGCATGCTAGTTATTGTTAGCTTCATGATAAAACTCCGCTCTGGTCTCAGAGTTGTGAAAAGTGCTTATAAACTCATCGTGGTGAATAATTAGGATGCTCTGAATGCATAAGGCCAGTGAGGAATAACTTTGGACCACTGCAAACTCTTTAAAATGAATCAGTTCAGTTTTTCATGTTTTAAGACAAAAATCAGGTAGAGTGTGTTTAAAGGTACTTTGATGAGGGTTTGTCATCCGTCTCCATGGAGATGTTATCGCTTTACACTTTAAATATTACACAGTATGGCATTAAACATATCTAGCTTCATTGAGACATGCAGGTGATGCCGCAGAGTCAATTACTGGTTAGATCCTTTGTAAAAATTCTGATATTTTAAAAATTCTCATATAACACCATTTTTTTAGCTATGTTCTAATGTTTCCTCATCACAAACAGACCTGGAGTTGAGTTTTGTTTCATTCACATGTTTAACACACAAACTCTGCAGATTTAGGCTGAGTTCTTCTCTCAAACAGAAAACACTCTGTTCCACCTTGTGATGTCATCATGTGGTCATACAGGAAGTGCCCCAATGTGTTTTTAAACTCCACACACCTTCACTAGAATCATTTGGATGATTTCAGTCCTGGAATTGCCCATTTCTACTGAACTAAAGGTAAAAGGAGCTGTTAAAACCACCACTTCATGACATCACAAGGTGGAACAGAGCATTTTGAGCTTTGGAGATGTTACGGACTAATAATAAAGAGTTACTCAAACATGTGTGAATGAAACAAAACACAACTCCAGGTCTGTTTTTGATGAGCATTATAACATGGATTAAAGCTCATAAGAGTCAGTTTTGTGTACAGGACCTTTTATCTTTAGTTTGTCCAGTGAAATGCCCGGGATCCCTGGATCACAGCTACACACACTTAACAGCACAATTGGCTTGTTTGGACCATAATTGTGACTGCTGTTGACAAAAAGTCCAAAAAAACAACAAAAACAAAACACTTTCACACAAATACAAATTAGCATCTAGCGCCAGAAAGGTCGTTTGAGCGGAAGCAACGAGCGCTAACAGCTCAGCGAGTGAACGAAGAGAGAAGGAAACTGTCAGCTCAAACTCAATGTTCAGATGTTTTAGTGCGAACTGCCAATGCCAAAAATGTCAACGGAGGAGCCAAAACCAATACGACATCGTGAATTAGAAAGAATATGACGGGTTTGGATACTCATTTCACTAATAGGATTGTCAAAAAGTATCAAAAATCACACACGAATCGATACTAAAACTAATATCGAAACTAGATCCTTATTTGAGCAGGTGTCGATACTACAAAAACACATTAACACGACAAAATTTGAGCTTTCCTGAACAGTTTTAATTGTCATTTTGAGAATTAGCGGCACAAATATAACATCTCCTCGTAAGATAAAAAGTACTGATATTTTGTACCAACATTTTAGTGCTAAAAAAAACATTTCTTAGTATCGAAATCGAGTTTGAGATTTTAGCTTTGTGACAACACTACTTAATATTTCTGACAATTTTGGTGAAGTTTTGGTTAATTTCGCTTCTTGGTTGGACGCGGGCAGCAGATGTGACCTTAGACTGTTTATATAAATGGACATAGGAAGTGAGCATGGGCTGCGCTTCTGGCTCCATCGACTCTGGCTCCAATTCACTTTCTATTGAAAAACTGTCGCCCCTCGCTCTGTAACTGCTGCTGATGATCCTGGTGTTTTTATGTTGCCATTTTGTCCGTTGATTGACAGCAGTGCTCCCTGATGATTTAGCAGAGAGCAACACCCTGGCTCTGGATTGGCTCTTTGGTTGCTATGATACAGGCGGTCAGAACTCAGCTCCAAATCCCTATAACTGCAGCTTCGATGAGTTTAATTTGACTGGAGCTGAAGGCTGTGGGCGACGTCACGCTCACTCAGTCCACTTCTTTAACCCTGTAGCGTCAGATGCTGTTGCCGCCGTGAAACTCGCGGTTGTGGACTTTCCATTACCGTAACTCCGCAACCAATTGTGCTTCATGTAAATTCAAACTGTATCTCAAAGCAGAGGTATGAGGCTCTTTAAATACGTTACTGTCATTACGTAATGTGCTTACAGTGTCCCTGGAATATGACCAATCAGAGCGCAGGTGTCGCCGTGACTACATAAGCACATTACCGTAATGACAGTAACATATTTAAAGAGCCCCAGGCCTCTGCTTTGAGACGCCGTTTGAATTTACATGAAGCACAACTGGTTTTGGAGTTACGGTAATGGAAAGTCCGCAACCTCGAGTCTATCATCGGCGATATCATCCGACGATATAGGGTTAAACTTTAAAACTCTAATTTGCACCATAGTTATGATTAGACTAATAAAACTAAATGACCTTTATTTAGTGAAATGAAGCTTTAAACTGTCAGAAAAATGTTTGTATTAATCCTCATGTGTAAACTGTTTCTGCATTTTTGGTGTCGATGACATAAGTAGAGGTATTTTATTTGTAGAATCTATGTAGTAAGGAAGTATGGCATTGCACTTATCCATCTCCATGGAGACAAGCGCATGGCACCACCGGGCTAAGTTACAGGTCAGATCTGTGGAGAGCCTGAGACTGCTCACAGAAAGCAGGTTTTTCGATGTATTCTTGAGCAAAAGAAACACCTGTGATTGACTGAATGCAAGAAAAGTTTAATATTATACTGCAGAACATTCCAGACAACATTCCACTTCTATGGAGACGAGCAGGTGGCAGACCTCCCAAAGGAAAGATGCATTGCGTAACATTTGTGCAGGAGCATCTACCGCCAGCTTGTCTCCATGGTGACTCCCTCTCATAAGCGTTGTAGAGTAAGTGCGTAGTAGCAGCAGTAGCGTCAGACTGAGTGATATGTGTACACAGAGCAGTCTTGGATCCGGGACAGGACTTGGACTCGGTCTCAGTCCTGGCTCCGGGTCCAGGCTCTGGTCCAGATCTGCTTTGGCTGATCACACACTGTTGTAATTGGACAGAGTTTTGTCCCCAGCACAGCCTCAGTACTGTATCCTTCAAGAGGACTGTGTTCATTAACGTCTTTAGTCCTACACGTGCACACTATGGAACTTTCCAGCAGGAAGGGCCACCACCTGCTTGTCTCCATGGAGATGTTATCGATTTGCCAATGCACCTCCATGAAGACAAGCAGGTGACGTCATTAGGTTAAGTTACAGGTCAGATCTGTGCAGAGGTGACCCCGCTCATGTTTTTCAAGGTATATTTGAGCAATAAAAACATCTGTGATTAAATAAAAGTGAGATGGACAAGTTTAATGTTACACTGTGGAACATTCCAAGTAAAGCAATAACATCAAGACTGAATGTTTGTTGAATGAGCTTTAGTAATTTTGACAAACCACATCTATCACATCTTTAAATCATATTGTGCTTGTGTTTGCTCTACAGTTATAATCTCTGACTCAGTAACGAGTAGAAGTAATAAAGTACAGTACTTAAGTATATTTTTTTGACCTAAGTACATTTTACAGTGGATATTTTTTACTTTTACCTCACTACATTTGAGAGCAGTATCTGTACTTTCTTCTTCACTACATTTTGAACAGGACTGAAAAGTAAAAAGTACATTTCATATGATTTAAAGGGATATTTTTACCATGTTCGTGGAAACATCCTGACTAAAGTTTTCAAGTTTAAGCTTCGGCTTTGAGCAAACACAAATAAACACAAAGTTCATGAGATTCATAGTCTTGCTGTTGACCAAAATATGTAACTTTTTCATTAATATCACTACTTTTACACTTAAACAAATGAACAAAACTTGTGTGAAATACTTATACTTTTTACTCTAGTACATTTTTGAACAGGGGTTTTACTTTTCCTTGAGTATTTTCTGCCACTGTAGCTGTACTTTTACTTTATCACTGGTTATAATTTGCACATTTTAAATCTCAATATTCATCTAGAGCAGGGGTGTCCAAACTGTGGCCCGGGGGCAAAATGCGGCCCTCAGACCAGTTTTTATTGGCCACGGCGCCCCCTATGGACAGCTGCACATCACACTACCAAACAGCAGATTTTTTTTTGTTTTTTTCATTTCTACCAAAACGACTTTCTACGCGACGCTGACGAATCCTACAAATATCACCAATTAAGAAAATAAAACTGGAGACGGAAGTACGTCAGACTGGAAGTGTGGGTTTAGACGGGGGTCGACAAAATGGCGTCTTGAAGATAAACGATTAAAGATACTCAAACATGAATCACTCCCAATACAATTTCAGAGGCTCAGTGACAAGAAACAAATAGAACATGGTTAAATGTCTCTGAAAAATACAGTTTGAAGAAAAGGCTCAAACATATTTTTTTGAAGTTCGTGAAAAAAAATCTATTATTTAAGAGGGTTGAGTCTGGTATTTATTTTCTCTCAGGCTCGTCATGACTCCACAAACTTCACGCTCGTGCTTTCAGACAGTGTAAACCCAGGAGTTAGCATGACAAAGCTAAGTCGCTAAGCCGCTGTCACAAACCGCCGTCAGGAGCCGAAAAGCCCAAATTATGATTACTGTCGTCACGGCGATACAAATCCGTTATGTGAGGATTCTGGGAGTTCTGATCCCATGATTCAGTTTGACGTTCGTTTGATTTGGGAGACAGGAGTGTGAGGAGAGAGGGACAATGAGCTAAAGATGTGTGACAGGAGAGAAAGAGAGGGATGAGAGAAAGGGAAGTGGGAGAGGAGAGAGAAGAGAGGGAAGAGAGAGTAAGAGAGGGAAAGAGAGATGGAGAGAAAGAGGAGAGGATGAGAGAAAGGGAGGAGGGAGAGGGGGATAAGAGAGGAAGGGAAGAGAGAGATAGGAAAGAGAGAGAGGAGACAGGGGGAGTGAGGGAGGCAGAAAGAGGAGACAATGAGAGAGAGGGAGACAGAAAGAGGAGAGGATGAAAGAAAGGGAAGAGAGAGAGAGAGGGAGACAGAAAGAGGAGAGAGAAAGGGGGGAGGGAGAGGGGAATAAGAGAGGAAGAGAAGATAGGAAAGAGAGAGAAAGATGAGAGAAGGAGACAGAGAGAGGGGGGAAAAGTGGAAAAGATGAGAGAAAAGGGAGAGAGAGAGGCGAGTAAGAGAGAAAAGGAGGAGGGGAGAGAGAGGAGAAAAGGGGAGGAGAAGAGAGAATGAGAGGAGCAAAGGACAATGAACTAAAGATATGTGAGAGGAGAGAAAGGGGGAGGAATGGAGGCAGAAAGAGGAGAAGATGAGAGAATAGGAGGAGAGAGAGGTGACTAAGAGAGGAAGGGAAGAGGAGAGAGAAAGGGAGAAGAATAGGCAGATAGGACAGAGAGCGAGAGAAAGAGGAAGAGCAAAGTGAGGAGAGGTGAGTATGATGAGAGAGAGAAAGAGAGAGAGAAAGGTGAATGGAGAAGAGAGCGAGACAGGAGGCTAGAGAAGAGACAGGGATGGGAGGACAGTAGAGCGAAGGGATGGGGAAAAAGAAGAAAAGAGGAAAGGGAGGGAGGGGAGAGGAGAGTTGGTGAAGGTATGCCAGAAAGAAAAGAAGGAAAAGAGGAGTGAGATCGGGAGAAAGATGAGCAAGAAAGGGGAGTAAATAGAAGAGGAGAGCAGGGGATAGGAGAACGAGGGAGAAGAGCAGAAAGAGAGCAGAAAAAATAAAAGGAGGGAGGGTGAGAGAAAGGAGAGGGTGAGAGGACGATGTGTTGAGAAAGGATAATAGAAAAAAGTTAAGATTCAGGTTGAACTTCATCTCTGGTCTGGGGTTTGATCCCATAAACTTTAGTTGTGTCCTTGAGCAAGACACTTCACCCATTTATCATAGTAGTTTTATAATGACCATCACTGATATTTTAAAGTATTTTTCCTACAATCAAATTCCTTTATACACTTTTTCAAGTTCAAGATTCAAACTAGAATAATCGTATCAGATTCTTAACATCAGACAAACATGTTGATGGTGTATTTATTTCACAAAATAAAATCAAAACATCACAAATCTGTCCAAAAGCCCAAATTCTGCAGTTCTCATCTGCAATTTGATCCACAGACTCTTGTGAGCGAGTAACTGGTGGCGAGTTATGAAACCACTTTGAAGAATACTAGAGTTTATTTTTTTATTACAGAAAAGATCTCTCCATGAATATTCCAGCAGAGGAAGAACCTACAATTTCACTTCATCTCAGTCATTTTTGAGAATTTTTCTACAATCTAACCGCATTGGACAAACATAAACACGAACAGCCAACTTTAAAACTCTCCCTCCAAATAGAAAGAAAAAATAAAATCATGTTGGTATTTTGCAGTGACATCACGCATGTATCTCTATGGTGGAATGTTCAGCGGTTACCATGGGGATACAATGCAAATATTAGCAAATAGCAGGCGAAAAGCTTTAAGATTGTCTGAAAACGCAAGACAAAACACTAAATGGATTTACACAGCACATTTTCAGAAGCCTGTGACCAATCTGAGCGTTCGTGATCCTGTTTAGGAGTTCGATTTTCAACTAAAGTGACTAAAACTGTCGGCTAATGCTAGCTAGCTTGTGATTCATGTTATCTGAGAGGGACTTGTTTAACAGCACAAATCAGCTCACCTGTTGCAGTTCCAGCTAAATCAGTTCTTTCTGCTCAGATTGTTTTAAAATAAAGCGCAGATTCAAGTCTAACAAAGCCTTAGACGGTGCAGTGCCTCCAGTTAGCATCACACCCTCAGGGAATGTTGATGACATCAGCTGAAAAGTTCCAGTAGGATCCTCACAGAAACACACGCATGATGTAATCAAAAAATAAAATCTAAATGAATCATCTACATCGGCCCTGGCAGCTCTTCTTCTCAAACACGTCTAAAGTCCCTGATTCTGCCTCGTCGCCTCTTGTGACATAATCCTTTGAAATGATGTAACGTCGTTTTCTGTCCGATGGTAAAATGTGATCCCAGAATCCCTCTTTCCGCTCACACGTCACGTTTAAACAGCGTTAGCGATAGCCTGTTCCACTGTAATGCTGTTAGCCGTAGCCACTGATGCTAATCCTAAACTAAATCAATTTGTCTCCCCGGTTCTGCTGCAGCGCCTTCGGGAGCAGAACCATGAAACCTCTCGAAATGTGACGCAAATCAGGCAGACAGGAGCCATGCAGTGTTAAAATGTTTAATCTACAACGTCTACAATGTCAAAGCGGATGAATTTACAATATATATTTTGTTTTGGGGAGTTTTCATTAAAGGTAGACGGTGTAACTCTAGTGGAGGAGCTTAACCTTCCACAGCGAGATGGATTCTTTTAATTATTCACAGACTCGCATGAATCTATCTTGGCTCAGGTCGGACCAATCACAGAGCAGCATTGTGCTTTGGGCGGAGCTAAAAGGTGGAAGTGCCCAAGTGAACCAAAACAAACATGGCATCCAGACTAAATATATAACTATAGTATATATATAAATGAACACTACACACTAGCTAGACGCCACGTTTCAAATTGGAAGAGAACATGGCTCCAATTCACTTTACATTGAAAAACTGTGGTCCCTCTCTCTGTAACTGCTGCTGTCAGGATCGTCATTTCTGTCTTAAAATGTTTGTATTAACCCGCTCTACATGATTCTGGTATTTTTATTTTGCTATTTGTCCGTAACTTAAGATATGAACATTAATAAGAGCCATATCAGGAGCCTTCTGTCCCCGAGGTCGCTCCCACTAACGTTAGTAACAGGTTTGATTGACAGCGTTGCTATGCACCTGCTCCCTGCTAAACCAAACCCCTAATCCGGGCGGAAAAGGATGTTACCTTCAACAGCCTCGCTCCGGATTGGCTCTGTGGTTGCTATGATACTCATGGTCGGCATTTCAAATATGGAAGTCAGCTCAAAATTCACTCCCACAGCCGCTAGTCTCGATGAGCTTCATTGGACTGGACGCACTTAACGCTGTGGGTGACGTCAGACTCACTTCGGTGTGAACAGCAGGACTCACACGCTAACAAAAAAAACGCTCAGCCTAATGATTTAAATCTGTCCTGTTCGTGTGTAAATCTCATTATAAACATGAACAGAACAGTTTTACTTAGTGTTACTTAGTGAGTGATGACTCCAGACTGAAATCCTGATATTTGGTTGTTTTTTTGCAGCGTGTGAGTCCTGCTGTTCACATGGACTCTGCCAAATCTCAAATATGGTTTGAGAGTCGAGGAATTAGAGTGAAAAAGACTAATTAAAATGATCAGGACAGATACAGACGAGAGTGTAATCTACAAACGTTTAGGGAGGTTATTATTCAGGGATTATGAAGAAACATGAGATGTTCTGATCAGATGAAGCTGTGCAGAACAGAGCTGCGGGTTCTGCAGGTTTTATTCATTTAAATCATTTGGAACAATGTGAGAATAAAAGCTTAAGTTTGTTCAGTGTTTGGGTTCAAAATGTGCAACATATCAAATAAATAAATGACAAATGACAAAACCAGGACTAGCCCGGGACAAGGTCGGGACTGGATTGGCACCAGACCGGGACCAAGCCAGGACTAGATTAGGACTAAACCAAGACTAGACCAGAACCAAACCAGGGCTAAACCAGGCCTAGAATGACATTGGCCTGGATGCATGTTTTTCAGCTATTTTTGTCTAAAAAGTTGCATACTTCGGCTTTAAATGCATCAAATACTATTTCTCAGTCCTCTATCGCTGGGTCATTCATACATCTTAAAATTCACTGTACTTTCTATTTCTGGAGCTAAAATGTGCTCTCTGTCGGACGCCTCGGGATTTTTCACTGAACGAAATCATTCAACATTTCAGAGCGCAGTTTGACACGGGCACAATCACGTTCATAGTGTTGAGTGTTCAGTCTGGACTCTCAGATACATGTTCACAGTGTTGAGTCCAGTGTTCGACCTGCACACTCACATACAGATTCATAGTGTTGAGTCTTGTGTTGGGCCTGCACACTCACATACAGGTTCGTAGTGTTGAGTCCCGTGTTCGACCTGCACACTCATACAGATTCATAGTGTTGAGTCCTGTGTTGGGCCTGCACACTCACATACCGGTTCGTAGTGTTGAGTCCCGTGTTCGACCTGCACACTCACATACAGGTTCATAGTGTTGAGTCCTGTGTTCAGTCTGCACACTCACATACAGGTTCGTAGTGTTGAGTCCTGTGTTGGGCCTGCACACTCACATACAGGTTCATAGTGTTGAGTCCTGTGTTGGGCCTGCACACTCACATACAGGTTCATAGTGTTGAGTCCTGTGTTGGGCCTGCACACTCACATACAGGTTCATAGTGTTGAGTCCTGTGTTGGGCCTGCACACTCACATACAGGTTCATAGTGTTGAGTCCTGTGTTGGGCCTGCACACTCACATACAGGTTCGTAGTGTTGAGTCCTGTGTTGGGCCTGCACACTCACATACAGGTTCACAGTGTTGAGTCCTGCGTTGGGCCTGCACACTCACATACAGGTTCACAGTGTTGAGTCTTGTGTTGGGCCTGCACACTCACATACAGGTTCGTAGTGTTGAGTCATGTGCTCGACCTGTACACTCACATACAGGTTCAGAGTGTTGAGTCCTGCGTTGGGCCTGCACACTCACATACAGGTTCGTAGTGTTGAGTCCTGCGTTGAGCCTGCACGCTCACATACAGGTTCGTAGTGTTGAGTCCTGTGTTGGACCTGCACACTCACATACAGAGTCACAGTGTTGAGTTCTGTGTTGGGCCTGCACACTCACATACAGGTTCGTAGTGTTGAGTCTTGTGTTGGGCCTGCACACTCACATACAGGTTCGTAGTGTTGAGTCCCGTGTTCGACCTGCACACTCATACAGATTCATAGTGTTGAGTCCTGTGTTGGGCCTGCACACTCGCATACAGGTTCACAGTGTTGAGTCCTGCGTTGGGCCTGCACACTCACATACAGATTCACAGTGTTGAATTCTGTGTTGGGCCTGCACACTCACATACAGGTTCATAGTGTTGAGTCTTGTGTTGGGCCTGAACACTCACATGCAGGTTCGTAGTGTTGAGTCCCGTGTTCGACCTGCACACTCACATACAGGTTCACAGTGTTGAGTCCTGTGTTCAGTCTGCACACTCACATACAGATTCACAGTGTTGAGTGCTGTGTTGGGCCTGCACACTCACATACAGGTTCATAGTGTTGAGTCCCGTGTTCGACCTGCACACTCACATACAGGTTCACAGTGTTGAGTCCTGTGTTCAGTCTGCACACTCACATACAGGTTCGTAGTGTTGAGTTCTGTGTTGTGCCTGCACACTCACATACAGATTCAGTGTTGAGTCCTGTGTTGGGCCTGCACACTCACATACAGATTCACAGTGTTGAGTCTTGTGTTGGGCCTGCACACTCACATACAGATTCATATTGTTGAGTCCTGTGTTGGGCCTGCACACTCACATACAGATTCACAGTGTTGAGTCCTGTGTTGGGCCTGCACACTCAGAGCAGATACAGACACAGGCACAGATTTGATCCTAAATGTTTTGGGGGGAGGGGCCAAACTGTCACTTCCTTTCAAAAGTTGGTGATGTCATCAGTGACAGACCAATAGAAAGTGTCCGTGTATGAGGGACTGTAAGTACAATTATGCTTCTCTCGATAATGACTATATCGCCTGTCGTTCAGTACATGAAGCTGCAATAGCACATTTCTATGCTCCACATTTACCATCTGTTCATTGTCTTTGTAAATGTCGGGAGATTGTGTTATTTTAGTTGTAATATGATACGATTTGAGCAGTGGAGGGTTGAATAAGTGATTTCTTTGGCTAATAACTGCTTCATTCTGCTGTTTATTTGTTGCAGCTCAGGCCTTTTAATGATACTATCTATTAAAAAAAAAAACTGGGACTATCCTGTTTTATTTTTACTGTGTCTGTCAGAAAATAGTTTCAATATTACATTTCTCTAGCGATATGTCGTACTTCAGAATGTGTTATCGTGACAGGCCTAAGTACAGTTATTGTGAGACAGATATTGTGAAATACTGTCCTGAGTAACTGGACATATATGACTCATAATGTAGAGTCAGTGTAATCTGACAGACAGTATTTGTATTTGAAGCATTTGACACAAGTAAAACTCATATTATTAAAATATACAGCATTACAGTTTCTTGCATTTGTTCATTATTTTCTTCATTAAAAAAAAATAAATAAAATAAAATAAAAAAAATACCATAAGCGCCCAGAGCCCAGACTCACATCCCTCTGTATAAAAAATACACAGAGATATTTGTCAGGTAATAGACTTTTCAGAGAGAGTTTTATTTTCCTCTTCAAAGATGGTGTACCCTCCAGAAAAAGTTACACAGTGCACCTTTAATACACACAGATATTAGTGTCCCTGATGCCCTCCCTGCAGCAGCCTCAAAAGTACTTTTCTGCCTCACATTGTGTTTTGTGCTGAAAATCTCCTCCTCTGGACCCGGTGCGACCCGATTTCCTCCTGATTTATGCTCGCCCTCGCTCGGATCTGACACGTCTTTGTTCTGCTGTGGGACATAAATCTCATCGCCCCCTGGAGGAGCCCACGTGACCTGCAACAGCGAGCACAGAGCCTACAGTACACGCAGTACACACAGCACACACAGCACACACAGTACACACAGTACACACAGCACACACAGTACACACAGCACACACAGCACACACAGTACACACAGTACACACAGTACACACAGCACACACAGCACACACAGCACACACAGCACACACAGCACACACAGTACACACAGTACACACAGTACACGCAGCAGCAGACAGAGGAGGAGATATATGGGGCTGGTTTAGGAGCCGGAGCAGCTTAAGCTCAGGTCACCTCAGCCTCTCCTGGGAACTTCTCACTGTCTGATGGATAATAGGGATAATCCTGATCCAATCCACATCACAATCTGAGCCGGCAAAATCACTAATTTCTGGAGAGAGGGAAGAGAGGGAGATGGAGAGAGAAGGAGGTGGAGAGAGGGAGATGGAGAGAGGAGAGAGAAGGAGGTGGAGAGAGGGAAGAGAGGGAGAGGGAGAGAGAAGGAGGTGGAGAGAGGGAAGAGAGGGAGATGGAGAGAGAAGGAGGTGGAGAGAGGGAAGACAGGGAGATGGAGACAGAAGGAGATGGAGAGAGAGAAGAGAGGAAGGTGGAGAGAGGAGAGAGAGGAGAGAGATGGGGGTGGAGAGAGGGCGGTGGGAGAGAGAGACAAGAGAGAGAAAGAGGAGATGAGCCTGTTCACAACTGTCCATCTGAGAGGAAGAGAGGGAGAGAAGGAGGTGGAGAGGGAGAAGGAGAGAGATGTGGGTGGAGAGAGGGAAGAGTGGGAGATGGAGAGAGGAGAGAGAGGAGAGGGAGAGAGGAGATGAGTCTGTTCACAACTGTCCATCTGAGAGGAAGAGTGGGAGGTGGAGAGAGGGAAGAGATGGAGAGCGGGGAATGGAGTGAGGGATAGAGTGGAGCGAGGGAGGTGGAGAGAGGAGAAAGACAGAGGTGGGGGGCAACATCTGTTAATATCTGAGAGATGTAAGAGAAGGAAGAGAAAAAAGAGAAGAGAGAGGGGACTGATCTTAGCATAAAATTAAATGAACCAAGTGTTAATTTGACTTTTTAGTGAAACTTGAGCCTCAACCAAGACATTTAGAGTTTTTATGATCTTATTATTACTAAAATCACAAAAGTATTGACAGTAGAGCTGCGAGATAAATCAGAACTGAATCAACATCACAATTTGAATGAACCAATTCAGCAAATCACAAAGGTGCAGTTTTTGAAGTTCCATCATTTCCGGTCTTATTCTGCATAAAAAGTAGTTTAGATCTGTACAAACATATCAAAAATCAGATACTAAAACTCGTATTGAAAGTAGATCCTCATTTGAGCAGGTATCGATATTAAAAAGTCACATTAACAGGCTCGAGACAGAGACAGACTCGTATGACTGAGGGATTACACAGACATAAGGCCACATCGGAACAGAATAATGTTGAAAATCACATTCTATTGTCTAAAGAAAAAGTGTTTTTTTATTATCATCCTAGTATCAGAATCGGTACCGAGTATCGATACCGATTCTGGTACAGATTCCTTAGTATGAGAATCGAGTTTCACATTAGCTCTGATTCTTTTATCAGTCTTCTTGTCAGTTCGTCTGGGTGTGATTAATATGTGAACTTTGAACATAATCCTTTTAATAAAACATGAATCTTAAATCTAATAGCACAGCTTGTCAGAAAAATCACAATTACCGGTAGATATTTTTCCCAAATCGTTCAGGCCTGATTTGTATTTTATGAATCTACGGCTACAAGATTAACACTGTGTAAGGCATCGACTAACCCTGTCAGAACTGAAGAGGCCTCTTGAGTGATTTCTGTGAAAAGACCAGACATGGGCAAACTACGGCCCGGGGGCCACACACGGCCCATTGAGCTTATTAATCCGGCCCGCTGCATGTGATCACATTTCATTAAAGTAGGTAAGAGTAAACTTTGCTCAATTTATCTTTTGAACAAGTTGTTGATCTTTTGGCACTTGATAAAACTGAATGTGAGATTTTCTGCTGTGTTTATTTAACTGAAATGTAATAAATTATTAATTTAATTAATGCATTTGGAAAATATTTTGTACCATGATCCTTGCATACTCAGGCTTTGCTACATGTTACAGGCCAAATCTCTAATGTAATATAAACATACATATATATATATATATCCTACATACATTTTAGAACCCACTGTGACCCTTGTGTCAAAAAGTTTGCACACCCTGTTTCAGACCATAGACAGCACAGAGTTTACTAAAGTGAGTGTGACGTCACAGCGTTCGTCTCCAGTCAAATGAAGCTTGGAGCAGTTTTAGAGGCCGAGCCGAGAGTCATATTAGGAATTCCAACCGTGAGTATCATAGCAACCAAACAGCCAATCCAGAGCGAGGATGTTGAAGGTCACGCCTCTTCCTGCCTGCATCGCTGGTTTAGCAGGGAGCAGGTGCTTAGCAACGCTGTCAATCAAACCCGTTACCAACATTAGTGGGAGCGACCTGGAGGAAAGAAGGCGCCTGATTTGTCTATTGTTAATGTTCATATCTTGACTTAGAGACACAATAGTGAAATAAAACCCCCGGGATCATGTCGAGGGTTAATACAAACACTTTAGGACCAAAAGGGTGACCCTGATTTTCAATGTAAAGAGAATTGGAGCCAGAGTCAATGGAGCCAGACACACACCCATGATCACTTCCTATCTGGAACACAGCGGCGAGCAGATGAGCCATGTGCATTTATACATAGAGAGTCTATGGTTTAGACGCGACACAAATCCCACGAGATGAGACCAGAGCGACTGGGACCAGAGATCTGACAAAACAAGTAAGAAATATATCGATAATGACTTCATGAAAGCACTGATCGAACTTCTCTTTAACCATGTACTGTGATGTGACCTGTACTGAAAATGCACTGATAATGAAACTGATCCTGGGACCTTCTGGCTCTGGGGCAGCAGAACTAACCACTGTGCCACTGTGTGTCTGAATGTCTCTGTGAAAAACACTGTTGCTATAAAAGCAGAGTAAGGTATTCTCTGGTGTGGTATCGATCCACGCTCGAGGAATGAAATGACAAGAGGAAGGGAGAAAGAGAGAAAGTATGGAGAGAAAGAGGAGGAGGACAAGAGGAGAGGAGGGTGGGGAAAGCAGGGATGGATAGCAAAGAGAGAAAGACAGACAGAGGGAGGGAGAAAAAGGGGAGACTGGATGGGTGGAAGAGAGAGCGAAAGAGAGATGAAGGAGAGGAAAAGAGTGGGATGAACAGGAGGAATGTAGAAGTAGGTAGAGATAGAGTGATGGATGGAGAGACAGAGGGAGGTAGAGAAGGCGGGATAGAGTGGTAGAGAGATAGAGAGACAGCGATAGAGAATGAGAAGTACAGATGGAGAGATAAGAGAGGGATGGAGGAAGAGATGAGGAGATAGAGAGAGGTAGAAAGGTAGTGAAATAGAGGAGACAGATAGAGATAGAGAGATAAAGCGATAACGAGAGAGACAGACACCATAGAGAGATAAATAAATAGCAAGATAGAGAGGTAGAGAGAGTGAGGGTGAGAGAGAGAGATATATAGAGAGGTAGAGAGGGATGGAGGGTGGGATAGAGAGAGGTGGAGAGGGATGGAGGGTGGGATAGGGACAGGTGGAGAGGGATGGAGGGTGGGATAGAGAGAGGTGGAGAGGGATGGAGGGTGGGATAGAGAGAGGCGGAGAGGGATGGAGGGTGGGATAGAGAGAGGCGGAGAGGGATGGAGGGTGGGATAGAGAGAGGTGGAGAGGGATGGAGGGTGGGATAGGTGCCATAGGGAGGTGTGGTGTTTAGTCAAGTGTCTCTTTATACATGATTCATGTTGGAGGAGATACTGAGACAGATGCTGCCCTCAGCTACACATCTGTCCACAAGAGAGAGGGAAGAACGGAGGTAGAGGAAGAGGAGAGGAGGGGGAGAGGAGGGGTATCAGTCCACACGAGAGAGGGAAGAACGGAGGGAGAGGAAGAGGAGGGGTATCTGTCCACAAGAGAGAGGGAAGAACAGAGGGAGAGGAAGAGGAGGGGTATCTGTCCACAAGAGAGAGGGAAGAACAGAGGGAGAGGAAGACGAGAGGAGGGGGAGAGGAGGGGTATCTGTCCACAAGAGAGAGGAAAGAAGGGAGGGAGAAGAAGACGGGAGGAGAGGGAGAGGAGGGGTATCTGTCTACAAGAGAGAGGAAAGAACAGAGGGAGAAGAAGATGGGAGGAGAGGGAGAGGAGGGGTATCTGTCCACAAGAGAGGGAAGAACAGAGGGAGAGGAAGACGAGAGGAGGGGGAGAGGAGGGGTATATGTCCACAAGAGAGAGGGAAGAACAGAGGGAGAGGAAGATGAGAAGAGTGGGAGAGAAGGGGTATCTGTCCACAAGAGAGGAAGAACGGAGGGAGAAGAAGACGAGAGGAGGGGGAGAGGAGGGGTATCTGTCTACACGAGAGAGGAAGAACAGAGGGAGAGAGGAAGATGAGAAGAGTGGGAGAGAAGGGGTATCTGTCCACAAGAGAGGAAGAACGGAGGAGAGGAAGAAGAAGACGAGAGGAGGGGGAGAGGAGGGGTATCTGTCTACACGAGAGAGAGGAAGAACAGAGGGAGAGGAAGATGAGGAGGGGGAGAGGAGGGGTATCTGTCCACAAGAGAGAGAGGGAAGAACGGAGGGAGAGGAGGGGTATCTGCCTACACGAGAGAGGAAGAACAGAGGGAGAGGAAGATGAGGAGGGGGAGAGGAGGGGTATATGTCCACAAGAGAGAGGGAAGAACAGAGGGAGAGGAAGATGAGAAGAGTGGGAGAGAAGGGGTATCTGTCCACAAGAGAGGAAGAACGGAGGGAGAAGAAGACGAGAGGAGGGGGAGA
The DNA here is from genome assembly GCA_019594935.1 of Periophthalmus modestus. Lineage (NCBI taxonomy): Eukaryota > Metazoa > Chordata > Actinopteri > Gobiiformes > Gobiidae > Periophthalmus > Periophthalmus modestus. Next base: position 4,927,789 of record JAIEZT010001390.1, read on the forward strand.
GGAGGGGTATCTGTCTACACGAGAGAGGAAGAACAGAGGGAGAGGAAGATGAGGAGGGGGAGAGGAGGGGTATCTGTCCACAAGAGAGAGGGATGAACAGAGGGAGAAGAGGAGAGGTATCTGTTCACACAAGAGAGGAAGAATGGAGGGAGAAGAAGATGAGAGGAGAGGGAGAGGGACTCTGTCCACAAGAGAGGGGGAAGAGGAGTGGAAGAGGAAGAGAAGAGGAAGAACAGAGGGAGACAGAGAAGAGGAAGAAAAGTGGGAGAGAGAAAAGAGGAGAGGGAGGTCTGTCCACAAGAGAGGGAAGAACAGAGCGTGAGAGAAGCAAGGGGAAAAGAGGAGAGAAGCTGGGAAGAGAGGAAAAAAGTGAGCGAAAGAAGGGGAGGAGGATGAGATGGGGTTTGTCCACAGAGAGAGGAGGAGAGGAAGAGAGTGGGAGGGGAAAGAGAGGAAGAAAGGAGGAGGAGGAGAGAGGGAAAGAAAGAGATGGGGAAAGGGGTGATGTCCACATCTGTCCATAGGAAAAACAGAAAAGAGGAAACGAAAGGAGGAGGAAGGGGAGGTCTGTATAAATCTGTCCACGGAGGAGAGGAAGAGAGAGAGAGAGAGGAGAGGGAGGTGGAGAGGAGAAAGGGTCAACATCTGTTCATATCTGAGAGAGGGAAGAGGAGAGGGGAAGGAGAGGGATGGAAGGGGGGATATCTGTCCACAAAAGAGAGGGAAGAGAGGAAGAGAAAAGTAGGGGACAGGGAGAGGCGAGGAAGAGAGGAGAGGGACACAGAGGAGAAGAACAACAAAGGGAGAGAGAGAAGAGGAAGAAAAGTGGGAGAGAGAAGAGCGTGGAGGAAGGTCTGTCCACAAGAGAGGGAAGAAGAGAGCGTGAGAGAAGCAAGGGAGAAAGAGGAGAGAAGCTGGGGAAAGGGTCAACATCTGTTCAGATCTTAGAGAGAGAAAGTAAGAAAGAGACGGGGGGAGGATAACAAGAAGACAGATACTACATAAAAAAAAACGGAGAACAAAGTGCGTACGTCACAGTGGGCGTGTACCGGTGGAGGTAGATTGTCAAAATGGCGTCTTGAAAATTAGCGATTAAAGATGACTCAAACGTGAATGACTCCAAATACAACTTCAGAGGCTCAACGACAAGAAACAACCCAAACATGATTAAAAGCTCTGAAAAGTCCAGTTTCTACAATAGGTCTGACTCAAAGGTGAGGTACTTGACTATATAACTGTGTTTTATAACAAAAATCCGATGTGAGTTTTGCTCTGGTTAGTCCCCAGATCCCCCTCCTCTGTGTCCTGTGATGCATTACCTGTCAGCTCAGGTTTAGTTTGAGTTTCAGTGTTTGTCTGAAGCTCCATCTGCTGCTGTCTGAGTGTGAGGAGCAGAGCTGAGGAACATCTGGAGCTGGTTCACTTTTAATAAACTCCACTTTACACCAAGGGAAAGGGAGGAGACAGGAGCAGACAGAGGAGCAGACGGGAGCAGACAGGAGCAGACAGGAGTAGACAGGAGGAGCAGACAGAAGCAGAGTCAGAGGAGCAGAGTCAGAGGAGCAGAGCTAGAGGAGCAGAGCCAGAGGAGCAGAGCCAGAGGAGCAGAGCCAGAGGAGCAGAGTCAGAGGAGCAGAGTCAGAGGAGCAGAGTCAGAGGAGCAGAGTCAGAGGAGCAGAGCCAGAGGAGCAGAGCCAGAGGAGCAGAGTCAGAGGAGCAGAGCCAGAGGAGCAGAGCCAGAGGAGCAGAACTAGAGGAGCAGAGCCAGAGGAGCAGAGTCAGAGGAACAGAGTCAGAGGAGCAGAGCCAGAGGAGCAGAGCCAGAGGAGCAGAGCCAGAGGAGCAGAGTCAGAGGAGCAGAGTCAGAGAAGCAGAGTCAGAGGAGCAGAGTCAGAGGAGCAGAGCCAGAGGAGCAGAACTAGAGGAGCAGAGCCAGAGGAGCAAACAGCAGCAGAGCCAGGGGAGCAGAGTCAGAGGAGCAGCGTCAGAGGAGCAGCGTCAGAGGAGCAGCGTCAGAGGAGCAGAGTCAGAGGAGCAGAACTACAAGAGCACAGTCAAAGGAGCAGAGTCAGAGGAGCAGACAGCAGCAGAGCCAGGGGAGCAGAGCAGAGGAGTAGACAGGAGTAGACCAGAGGAGCCAGAGGATCAGAGGAGGAGAGAGGGGAGAGTTTGACAGGAGCAGGGAGCAGCAAAGACCCAGGGGGGAGAGAGGTCTACATCCTGGATTTTGTTTCATCTTGGAATTATATGAAATGTTTCCAGTCCTAATCACTGAATATTTTGGTTGAAATTAGAATAAAATGATGCTTGTGCTGCCCTGGGAGGAGAACACCGAAGACCGATGATCTCTGTACAAAATCCCGCACACCGTCTTACTCGCAAATGTGATTTTTATTAGGACATCAACAACGCTCCGGCACGAGGCCCTTCATCAGGCGAACAGAGGAAGAGCTCTTGGCGGCCATCTTAAATAGGGTGTGGCAAGCACCCAAGGGTGACAGATCGTTACATGGATCGTTACAAGAGTGCACCCACACACATTTTAACCAACAAAGCAATGTACACTCGGGAGTATGGGACAAGAGGAAACAAATATTATGACGTCTGATGTATTTTCTGACGCCAACGCTGCGCAATCTACCGTGTTGCTGTGAGACCAGACCCCTGTTACAGCCATAACGCCAAGGGTCACTTAACAAAATCGAACCATATTCCACCCGTGAGTTCATCCCTCGCTCTGCACTCACCCAAACGGAGAGATTTTGTGACTGACCGATAAACACGAGTGGTACCTGCCCATCCTCCGTCACACTACGGGACGATGAGGTCGAGACCAGACAACGCACCAATTACTGCTGGCATTTGTATAACCTTTACACGGAGAGAGGGAGGAGAGAACGAAGGGCGGTGGGAAAGAGGGAGAGGGGGGAGAGGGAGAGAAGAGCGGCAGGGAGAGCAGAGCAAGGAGAGAGGGTGAAGGAGGGAGCAAAGGATAGAGGGAGGAGAGGCGGGTGAGAGATAGAAAGGGACGAGGAGGGTGAGAGATTGAGAGAAAGACAGTCAGAGGAGGGTGGAGAAAGAGAGGGGGTGAAGGAGGGCGCGAAGGATAGAGAGGGAAGAGGAGGGTGAGAGATAGAGAGAAAGACAGTGAGAGGAGGGTGGAGAAAGAGAGGGGGTGAAGGAGGGAGCGAAGGGTAGAGAGGAAAGAGGAGGGTGAGAGATAGAGAGAAAGACAGTGAGAGGAGGGTGGAGAAAGAGAGGGGGGTGAAGGAGGGAGCGAAGGATAGAGAGGGAAGAGGAGGGTGAGAGATGGAGAGAAAGACAGTGAGAGGAGGGTGGAGAAAGAGAAGGGGGTGAAGGAGGGAGTGAAGGATAGAAAGGGAAGAGGAGGGTGAGAGATAGAGAGAAAGACAGTGAGAGGAGAGTGGAGAAAGAGAAGGGGGTGAAGGAGGGAGTGAAGGATAGAGAGGGAAGAGGAGGGTGAGAGATGGAGAGAAAGACAGTGAGAGGAGAGTGGAGAAAGAGAAGGGGGGTGAAGGAAGGAGGGAGTGAAGGATAGAGAGGGAAGAGGAGGGTGAGAGATGGAGAGAAAGACAGTGAGAGGAGGGTGGAGAAAGAGAGGGGGGTGAAGGAGGGAGCAAAGAATAGAGGGAGGAGAGGCGGGTGAGAGAGAGAAAAACACTAAGAGGAGTGAGAGAGAGGGGGTGAAGGAGGGAGCGAAGGACAGAGGGAGAGAAAACTGTTGTCAAATGTTCCACAATTGTCATGATCAATAGAAGAACAAAATGTCACTTACAGCTGTCACTCTAGAGCAAAGACCCCGTAATAAAAATAAAAATAAAACAAAACACATTAACCTAGTGATGACAAAACGTTTCCCTGGAAACCAGAACACACTTCTCCAGTACTTTCTGAAGATGTGAGTCTGGTCACAGGTGAATCTCCCTCTTTTCAGATGGACGTGATTGACAGGTGGATCACACAGGACTCGGCCGTATCAAAACAAAAATGGCTGCTTACGAGGAAAAAAAGAAAGGGACAAAATATCACAGCGGACTAAAAAACATGGCAGAGGCAAGCGCTAAATCTGTTAAGAGAAATGAATTTGATTAACTTGATTTTGTTCTAAATGATGGACGACCAATGAGCTCCTCTGTTTCACGTGCGTCACTGAAATACACAAATCTGATTGGTTAGTACGCTCAATGTTATTCACTTTCCCAGCAAAACTACATTCTGGTCTCTGAAAGGTATGAAAAGTGCTTATAAACTCATCATGGTAAATAATCAGGATGTTCAGAAAGCATAATGTAAGTGAGGAAGAACTTTGGACCACTGCAAACAGTTTTAGATGAACTAGATCAATTTTTCACGTTTTCACAGTAAAAATCAGGAACAGAGACTTCATATGCGACAATTTGAGGACTTTTCATTCCAAGATACAATATTTAATTGTTAATCACTATGGCAACAGTGTTAATTCTTCATCATTCTGAAACCCACGGCTGAACATTTTTTAGTCAATGCTGTTTCAGAGACTGTGCCTGATATAAAACGGGATAGGACATGTCAGAAGAGAAGGATCAGTGTGATTATAAATACACCAGAAGAAATCAATTCATCATAACTGCTATTGACCATCACATTCTGTCACTTCCCTTTTCCCAGCTCAGAAAAACGAAGCTCTGATATGTACTCATGTGATCGGAGTTCACGTGGTCCGAACTCACGTGGTCCGAACTCACGTGGTCCGAGCTCACGTGGTCCGAGCTCACGTGGTCCGAGCTCACGTGGTCCGAGCTCACGTGGTCCGAGCTCGCGTGGTCCGAACTCGCGTGGTCCGAACTCGCGTGGTCCGAACTCGCGTGGTCCGAGCTCACGTGGTCCGAGCTCACGTGGTCCGAGCTCGCGTGGTCCGAACTCGCGTGGTCCGAACTCGCGTGGTCCGAACTCGCGTGGTCCGAGCTCACGTGGTCCGAGCTCACGTGGTCCGAGCTCACGTGGTCCGAACTCACGTGGTCCGAACTCACGTGGTCCGAACTCACGTGGTCCGAACTCACGTGGTCCGAGCTCACGTGGTCCGAGCTCACGTGGTCCGAGCTCACGTGATGGGATCTGAATTCATGTGATCTGAACTGATGTGATCTGAATTCATGTCTTGTGATCTGAACTCATGTCATGTGATCTGAACTCATATGTGATATAATGTGATCGGAATTCATGTGATCTGTACTCATATGATGTGATCTGAATTCATGTGATCTGAACGTGTGATCTGAATTCATGTGATCTGTACTCATATGATGTGATCTGAATTCATGTGATCTGAACTCGTGATCTGAATTCATGTGATCTGAACTCATATGATGTGATCTGAATTCATGTGATCTGAACTTGTGATCTGAATTCATGTGATCTGAACTCGTGATCTGAATTTCTGTGATCTGAACTCATATGATGTGATCTGAACTCATGTGATCTGAATTCATGTAATCTAAACTTATTGTGATCTGAATTCAGAATCCTAACACACGATTTTTGTATTTGCATTGATCAAAGTGAAAATGTCTTTCAATATGACAGATTTATGTTTTTGAAATAAGGAGAAAATATGTCAAAGTAGCGAGAGTAGAGATGCACCGACACAATATTGAGACCGCCGGCGATGTTGAACATTTTGGTGGATTGGACATTGGTTCCAAGATATCAGTGAGACCAATCTCATTTTGGTCTATAAACTGGTGTAATAAGATGATTTACAGTTGGTCCAAAACATCTGATAATATTAAACTTTTTTTTTTCAAAGCTGTTCTGTCATTACTTCACTTTTTATGCCAGACACTTAAAGTCAAAGTAGTGACATCGGTTGCATCTAATTATAAAGCGTTTTCATTGTCTGCAAACCAGGAAGTAAGTGGTGCACTGTCAGCATGCTAGTTGTTGTTAGCATTAACGTGATGGCAAAACTCCGCTCTGTTGTGAAAGTGCTTAGAAACTCATCGTGGTGAATAATTAGGATGTTAAGAATACATAAGGTAAGTGAGGAATAACCAAACTGTGTAAAATGAACTACTTCTGTTTTTCATGTTTTTCGACCTTTAGCTCATATATTTGCATTTATTTGCACAGTGCAGATGTAGTTGTTTTTACTCTGTAGTTCTCAGACTGTGGCTAACGAGGAGCAGAGTGGCCCCGGGGCCCATCAGTGCTGTAGGACACAGGGGCAGATACAACATGACGCAACTGCTGCACAAAATAAACTAAGAAACTCCTGTTTGCTCCTGTCTCCTCGGCTCAGCTGCTCCTATCTGCTCCTGTTTGCTCCTCGCTTTCTCTGCTCCAGTCCTCTCCTGTCTGCTCGATTTTGCTTTTGTCAACTCCAGTCCACTCCTGCCTGCTCCTCTGTCTGCTCCTTTTTACTCCTGCCTGTTCTTCTATTCGCCTGTGTGCTCCTCTACTCCTCTGCTCCTGTCTGCTCCCGTCGGTTCCTGTGCTCCTGCCTGCTCCTGCCTGCTCCTGCCTGCTCCTGCCTGCTCCTCCCTGCTGGTAGACCTGTCATCATAATTATTACACTTATCAGTCAATACTCAATAATAAATCATTACTGTTTTCGAACTCAAAGTTGCCATACAGTTTTGCGCATTCTTCATTCACTCCACACTCAGTGGTAATAAGTAACTTTTGTAGCTACAGCTGCCCTGGGACAGAAGTGTGGCCGCAAATCTGCACCATCAGCCCATCTCACCACCAACACCACATTCAAATTGGGTAAAGTGGGTGTGTCTTGCCTAAGGACACAACGGTTTGCACTAGAGCCACTGCTATATGTGTCATTCCCAGCCGTCTCCCATCCAAATCCTAACCAGGCCCGGTCCTGCTCAGGGCTCACAACGCTGCAGTGGTTTAAGACGCAGTTAGCACCCCCAAAATGTCTGTACCATCTCTCCAAAACAAACTCGAAAATAAACATTTGGAGTTTATATAAATGCCTGCCCTGTTTGTTCATAAACCTTTTATTTAATGACATAAATGTGAACGATGAGTACAAGGAATAAAAATGTTATATTTGTATTCATATAAATGTGAATACAATTTTTCGAAGAGGTGAAAAAGCTTTGCGGCTGATGCCAAAACACAGACTGATTGGTTTAATAATAATAATAATGCAGGAATTTAAGAAAAGAGTTTTTAAAAGACTTTTTAAGCATATGGTTTAGTTACAAATACATAATGTAAAGACAATCGGTGCCTGTCCATAAATGAATCGCCATCAGATTTGCAAAGATATAGTGTTCACATATTTAGGGTTCACATAATTAGCATTCATATATTTAGCATTTACATAATTAACATTCACATAAGTAAAGTTTATATACTTTAACATTCATATATTTAGCATTCATATATTTAGCATTCATATCTTTAGCATTCGTATATTTAGCTTTTGTCTATTTAGTGTTCACATATTTAATATTTAGTCTTTGTAAATTTAGCGTTCACATATTTAGCATTTGTATATTTAGCGTTCGTATATTTAGCGTTCGTATATGTAGCGCTCGTATATTTAGCGCTCGTATATTTAGCGTTTACATATTCAGCGCTCGTATATTTAGCGTTTGTATATTTAGCATTCACATATTTAGCATTCATATATTTGGCATTTGTATATTTAGCGTTCGTATATTTAGCGCTCGTATATTTAGCGCTCGTATATTTAGCGCTCGTATATTTAGCGCTCGTATATTTAGCGCTCGTATATTTCGCGTTCATATATTTAGCGTTTACATATTTAGCGTTCATATATTTAGCATTCGTATATTTGGCATTTGTATATTTAGCATTCGTAGGGAGCTTAGCAACACTGTCAATCAAACCTGTTGCTAACGCTAGAGGGAGCAACCTCAGGGAAATAAGGCAACTGATTTGTCTGTTATTAATGTTCATATCTTGAATCACAGCCAAAATGGCAAAATAAAAATTTATACGAACAGTTTAAAACCAAAATGACGAGTCTGACAGCAGCAGTTACAGAGAGAGGCGACGTTTTTTCATTGTAAAGTGAATTGAACCCAGAGTGGACGGAGCCGTAAGTGCAGCCATGAGAATTTAGTATTTGGAGCGCGGCAGCTAGCGGGTTAGCTATGTCCATTTATATATACACTCTATGGTTCATTTGTTTAGCGTTCACATATTGAGTGCTCAGATTAGGCCTGTGACGATGAATACTACATATCGACTTATCGTTCAATATATGACGGAAGAACGATATTTTTTCAGGCTCAATAAATATCACGTGTACTTTTTGATTTTCTTGTTTGCTGTAGTATTACATCTACCTGAGATTTGAGTTGCAGCTGTTTGAATAATTCACTTTTATGACACATTATAGATAAATTAATCACTAAACTGTTTCCTTGTGCGATCCTGCGTTAGGCTTTTTGAGTTTCAATATTATCGTGTATCGTGATATTTCTCTGAAAAAACACGTCGTACTTTCAGATATATTTTCGTGACAGGTCTAGCTCAGATATTTAGCGCTCAGATATTTAGCGCTCATACAGAGGAGACATGTTTAAATTAAAACGCCCATCGCAGAGGCGGCGGCGGCGTCCCGTTCCGATGGTTAATAAGAGAAAACTATTTCACGGATAGTTTAGCTCCAGATATTCTCAGGCTAATGAAAGGCAGAAGTGACAGAAACACTGCACATGGTTTGGGCTCAGACTAATGTTTACTCAGAACACGCTTTATGCAAATGACTTTAAGATTTTAATTAAACTTATTTAAGAAATGACGAGACTTCGATAAAAAGTTTAATCGTTTTGAGCTTTGGATATAATAACGACTAACAGTATTTAGGTCCATTTTGCTTGGGTTTTGGCTCCGTTAAAGCCGCACTGTGTAACTTTTTGTTGGTTTTCCTGAAATATTCCGCAGTATGAAACATCCAACACGCAGTTAACACCACCAGGTTACAGCTACAAGTCAGATCTGTGGACAGGCGAGCCCACACGCTGTACGAAAGCATGTTTTTCAATATAAAACAACTATAATTCAGTAGAAGCAAGGGGTATATAGGTTTAATGCCATACTGTGGAACATTCCAGACAAAGCAGTAACATCTCCATGGAGACAAGCAGATGGCAGACCCTCTACCACAAAAAGTTACATAGTGTGGCTTTAAATTGTGATTCTACTCTATTTTTTTTTTCCAGATTTGGACATTTCTAAAGTTACAACTGTCTAACTTCTGGTTGGACTTGGTTAAAAGAACATTTTGCAACATTTTTTGCTCAAATTATGACTTATTTGTAAAACTAATTGCCAAAATAATCATGTGAGCGGGTAATACGAGTAATGCACGTTGCCAGATCGAAATTAAGTCAAATTTTAAGCGCAAACGTAGCCACAGAAACCGGGATTTCAGCTCCAAAAAACGTGCTTGGACCTGGAGTTATTGACGCGCAGTGTGTCGGTGCGTTATTATCAGAGTGGCCGCCTGTTATTGTCCCTCCAGCGTCAATATCAGCCGCTGTTTCCACCAAACACACCAACCTCCCAATTTCTCCACAGTTAGACGCGTAAATGTGCGCGTTTCTGCTCGTCTCTGCGCAGTCTGTAACGCGCACAATGCCGTATCCGCTTCGTAACCAGCGCCTTTCGGATAGACGTGTTGGTTTTGTTTTTTTTAAGGGGGGGGCAGAGACAGAGAGATGACAGCGGCGTGCACTCACCTCCTCCTCGGGCTTCTCCTCCTTCGCTTCCTTCGCTCTTCCCCGCGTGGATTCCCAAAGGTTTTCCCCCGCCAAATCCCGGGATGTAGTGTCTAGAATCCTGCGTGGCTCGGCTGGTGGGTCTCTCGCAGCTCTCCTCCGCTAACTTTGCGCCCTTTCCTCGGTGTTGTGGTCGTTATCCGTGAAAAGCGCAGCGTTATTTCCCGGTGAGGTCTCGTGAATGTTGGCTCGTGCTGCCGACGCTGCTGCTGTACGCGGACAGACGGGAGCGCGAGGGCTGCTGCTGCTGCTGCTGCTGAATGCGCGAGGAGTGTGCGTGTGCGTGCGTGTGCGGGAGTGAGGGAGTGCGTGCGTGTGCGTGGTCCAGCGGTGCATGCGCGTGAGTCTATCCACCTGTCAGCGCGCGCGGTCACCAGCAGCGCGGAGACGGGGCCCCGGATCAGTTCATATCAAAATGAAATATATGAGACAGTATGGAAGCCTGCTGTGTCAGAGGGTTTCAAACTGTGGTGCGTGACCCACTCTACGCTCTAATAATCTACACTGGAAAAATGTAATATATATCTAGCCATGTCTGTTTGATCCCTCAGTCGTTCAGATCCGATCCACAGCAAAAGACCAAGTTTAAATCTGTCAACTGGACAAATCGTAAGACGTTTCGCTGCGTTTCTTCAGTTCTGGTCTGATCACTGCTGGACACTGCCTTATATCTGTCTGAAGGGAGGAGCTAACTACACTGCAACTGGAAACAGCTATTGTCTCCAGTTTCAGCCTTTAATGGCCCTATTCAACCTTTAATGGCCCCACTATTGTTCTCTTTGTTTGCTTTGGGTCTGAGGATGGAATCATAGATCTGCGAGACATTATGACCAAAGATACAGACTCGGGAAAACAGTTCAACACAGTTTATTTACAATGCAAAAATGTGAAAGGTGGTTGTCGGAGCAAGTGGTGGAGGTGGTCTGGGTCGTTCGGGCACAGGGCGAGGTGAGCTGGGTCGGAGGTGGAGGTGCACGGACGGTCCAAGGAGCAAAATCTGGCACAAAAAACTGAGTATGAAGAGCATAGCGCAAAAAACGAGACTGAGCCAAGCGGATTGTACCACGAGGACGCACTGACAATCTGGCCGGAACGCGACATGAAGGACGATAAGACGATCTCGCCGTGAGTGGAGGAATCATCAGCCTCTTAGTGCTCTCCAGGTGAAGGCTTGATCAGATGCAGGTGTGCGGAGGTGGTGCCAGAGTCTCCGCCCAGCTCCAGGCACAGACACGGAGGGAGGTGTAGTTAGCTCCTCCCTTCAGACAGATATAAGGCCGTGTCCAGCAGTGATCAGACCAGAACTGAAGAAGAGCAGCGAGACGTCCTACAACGATTTGTCCAGTTGACAGATTTAAACTTTTGCTTTATATCCAGCCATGTTTAAAGGTACACTACGGAACCTTTCTGGTGGTTTTGCTTTGTCTGTAATGTTCCAGAGTGTGGGATTACTCGTAAAACTCGCTGTGTCTTACATTCATTCAATTAAATCGCCTACATGTGATTTATTTCTCAAAACACCTTGAATAAAGCTCGCTCTTGTCCTGATGCTGTCTCCACAAAGACAGATTGGCTTAATGCCCTACTGTGGAACATCCAGGCAAAGCAATAACATCAAAGTTGCACATTTAAAATGAATTGAATTCAAAAGATAAAGGTGATTGTGGGGGTTTTATTGATTTTAGGACAGAATTTTTCACTGGTATCAGGATCACGCAGCTTGAAAATACACGGGGAGGATGTGTATGTATGTCTATGTGTCAGAGGGTTTCAAACTGTGGTGCGTGGCCCAGTCTATGGCCTAATAATCTACACTAAAACCCAGTGAAAAGGGGGAAAAATGTAATCGGATGTCAGTGTATATTTGCACTTGAAATTGATACTTGAATAAAAACTTGACCACAAAAAAAAGAAAAAAAAAAGTAATATCTATGCAGCCTTGTTTAAAGATACACTATGGAACTTTTCTGGTGTTTTTGAATGTTTTGGTTTATTTATTCAATTACAGGTGTTTTTAATGGATCAAAAATACCTTGAAAAACAAGTATTCACCTCTCCACAGATCTGACCAGTGACTTGTCGGCATTACCTGCTGTCGACAGATTGTGGAACATTCCAGGCAAAGCGATATTATCTCCATGGAGACAAGCAGGTAGCAGACCATCCACCAGAAAAGTCGCAAAGTGCAGCGTTAAAATGACTAGATTTGGACTAAGTTTGAGTTTAATTTCCTGTTTTGAGATGTTTTAGATAGAGCACAGATGGAGGTGAAGAGGAGGAGGTGGAGAGGCTGAGGAGGCTGGTGGTTGTGCTGCTGCGGTGGAGGAGGGCAGAGAGAGTGCGCTCATATGGATCAGTACATGTGTTTGTGTTGCTCTGCCGCCAGGACACAATGTTAAATCCATATTAGAGTTTTATTTTGTGTAAGAGGCTTTGGACATCTGCTCCACTTAAGCTGCACCACTGGAGCTGTGACCGAGAGAAGCACAGAGATATGAAGAGGAGGGACGTGGTTCAGTCCAGGATTAGTCCTGGTTTAGATCTGGTTTTGTCCTGTTTTAGACCTGGTTAAGACCTAGTTTAGTCCTGGTTAAGACCTAGTTTAGTCCTGGTTTAGTCCTGGTTTAGACCTGGTTTAGTCCTGGTTTAGACTTAGTTTAGTCCTGGTGTAGTCCTGGTTTAGTCCTGCTTTTATTCCTGGTTTAGTCCTGGTTTAGTCTTGGTTTAGACCTGGTTTAGACCTGGTTTAGACCTGGTTTAGTTCTGGTTTAGTTGTGGTTTAGACCTGGTTTAATCCTGGTTAAATCCAGGTTTAGCCCTTGTTTAGTCCTGGTTTAGTCCTTGTTTAGACCTGGTTTAGTCCTGGTTTTGGGCCTGAATTAGTCCTGGTTTAGTCCTGGTTTAGTCCTGGTTTAGACCTGGTTTAGTCCTGGTTAAGACCTAGTTTAGTCCTGGTTTAGTCCTGGTTTAGTCCTTGTTAAGCCCTAGTTTAGTCCTGGCTTAGTCCTGGTTTAGACCTGGTTTAGTTCTGTTTGAGACCTAGTTTAGATTTGGTTTAGTCCTGATTAAGTCCTGATTTAATCCTGATATAGACCTAGTTTAGACCTGGTTTAGTCTTGGTTCAGTCCTGGTTTAGAGCTGATGTAGGTCATCCCTGTATTGTTCAGTCCGGGTTCACTTTTGGTTTGGTTCAGTCCTGGTTTACACCTGGTTTAGTTCTGGTTCAAGTCTGATTTATTGCTATAACCCCTTCCTCTCTCCCCCCTCTCTTTCTCGCTCCTCTCCCTTTCCCCTCCCTCTCTCCTCCCTCTCTTTCTCGCTCCTCTCCCTTTCCCCTCCCTCTCTCCTCCCTCTCTTTCTCGCTCCTCTCCCTTTCCCCTCCCTCTCTCCTCCCTCTCTCCTCCTTCTCTTTCTCTCTCCTCCCTCTCTCCTCCCTCTCTCTTCTCACCTGTGTTTTCAGAGCTGTCACACATTTTATTGTAGCTGTGGCCGTATTTGAGCTGAACCAAGGCTGCAGTGTGTCGTCTGCATGGATTTGATTTTAAGAGAGAAAGAAAAAAAAAGGGAAGAAGAGGGGGAGAAGACGAGGAGGAGGAGGGAGGAGAGGAGGAACAGAAAAAGAGCGGGAGCAGGGAGGTGCTGAGAACAGAGGAGGTAAAGCAGGGAGGAGAGTTTGTAGAAAAGAGGAGGAGGGAGGGGTGGAGGGAAGGAGAATGAAGGGAATGGCTTGACCTCTTGTCTTTTTTACATATAAATACCAAAAAATACCAAATCTCCAGCTCACTCCTTCACCTCTGTCCTTTCTGCTGTTGTCTCACATAAATCCGCATATGGAGGAGAGGAGGCTCTGGAGCAGGTGAGGAGCAGACAGGCCCTGGGTGCTTCTGGGAGATTTCCAGATCACATAATGAATCATCACATGCACCAAAACCTGATTATAAACTGATAAACTGATTTCTAGATCTTTAAAATGAATTAAATCAGACCTATTCTGTAAAATGGACTTTTCAGAGACTGTTCTAGTCGTTTCTTCTCATTGACTCTCTGAAGTTGGGACAGGAGGGTCCTGGCTAAGGTCATTTTTATGCTGGGCCATGAGTCTCACTGTCATGATCCACGTGTTCCTGTGCCTTATTTTGTCTCCTGGCTTGTTGTTTGCCTCCTGTGTTCTCCTTCCCCCTCCCTCACCTGCCTGACTCCGGAGCTGGGCGGAGTTCCTGGCTCCTCCCGCACGCACCTGATGCCCATCAGCGCAATCAACGCCACCTGCAGGGAGGATAAGAGGAGCCAGGACCAGACTTTCGTTGTCAGATCGTCCGTGTGTCCAAATCCTGCTTCCCGGTCCGTCCCAGCTCCGTCATTCCTGATCCAGCTCTGTTCCTGCTTCCCGGTTCCTGTATGGTCAGTCTCGTTACCTCTGCTCTGCTCGTCCTGCTCCCGTTCCTGCACTCCTCATCTCCTGACTCTGGCTCCTTCTCCGTGCCGGCTCCGGACCCGCTCGCTCCTCGTTGAATCAATCTACTTTTTGTGATACTGACACTTGTTGTATATAAACACTGTTAAAACTTCCCCCGAGTCCTGCACATCTAGGTCCAACCCGCCCTGCATTACGACACTCACCCCCTGCAGGACGCTCTGTCTGCCCCGGAGAGCAGCTTCAGTGACAGACTGATTCACCCTCGCTGTGTGAGAGGTTTCGTAGGTCATTCCTTCCTGCTGCTGTCAGACTGTACAATGAACCCTGTTAACACTGAACATGTGTCATTCAACCACACCTCTGTGCAATACTCAAGTCATTTTATGGAGATGTTACATTAGAGTCTATTTTTAGTTTATTTTAAAGTCTATTTATCTATTATCTTGTTTTATTGCATGTACCATTTTCCTTCTGGTCTTTAACTGTGCGGTGCAATACTGGAATTTCCCCATTGTGTGACTAATAAAGGCATAACTTATCTTATCTTTTGGCATAAATGAAAATAAAGGGCTGTTCTCTAGTGTGATGTACAGCGGTAGGGACCAACATCATGCTGCGCTTTGTTGTGACGACGTTTACGGCGACGCCAGCTCCCATTGGACACCACACTTTTCTAACACAGAAATCAATGGACTTATTTCTTTTATTAAGTCGTGTTAGATGAATATTGTTGCTTAAAATGTCCAAATTCTAACATAATGATCCACAGTGTCATAGGTTAGAGACACAAGCACAATACGGCTAAATGACAAACTGCTAAATGTGATGCGAGTGATCAGGGGGAATAATCATGATCAGACAGAAATGAGACGGCTGTGGTTTCATGCGCAACTAAATCTGATTATAATCTGACTGTTGGAGCTGAAAGATCCATCTAAACTCTTTAATCTGCTTATACCATGGTCTCACCAACTAAAAATAGTTCACTTTTTAATCTTTAGTGTGTACATGCATGTTCAAAGCATTCATTATGTCTGTTTTAGTTGAAGATAGTCCTTTTCTTACAGTAGTGCATTTGTTTGCCTATTCCATGGTGTTGCTCACAGCGTAATGATGTAGAACAGTGATTAGCTGTTGCTGCAACTTCCTGTGCAGTTATACAGAAATAATGCACAGCGGTTAGCCTTAGAACTCCCCCTGACTGTGATATAAGTCATTGTAATGTGTAGAAAATCAGAAAACCTGTGTGAACCAGAACCTGTAAATGTGTTTGGATAAATGGACATATAAACTCTAGCTCCAATTCACTTTCTATTGAAAAACAGTCACCCCTCTCTTTGTAACCGCTGCTGTCAGGCTCGTAATTTCAGTCTTAAAATGTTTGTATAAACCCGCTCTACATGATCCTTTCTCTATTTTGTCAGTAAATCAAGATATGAACATTAATAAGAGACAAATCAGGTGCCGTTTTTTCCCCAAGGTCGTTCCCATTAGCGTTAGCAATAGGTTTGATTGATATCATCTCTATTTCGCTCCCTGCCAAACCAGCGGTGTGGGCGGAAAGGAGCGTTACCTTCAACAGCCTCGCTCCGGATTGGCTCTTTGGTTGCTATGATACTCACGGTCGGAATTCCAAATATGAACATGGAACTCAGCTCCAAATTCAGCTCCATGACAGCTCGCCTCGCTGAGCTTCATGTGACTGGAGCCGAACGCTGTGGGTGACGATACACTCACGATGTCCACTTCTTATTACAGTCTGTGGAGATGACACATATCTAGTTGTTTCTGGGATATTTCTGGAGCATGAGTTGGATTCTCTGACATAGACACTCCTATGTCAGCTTGTCCCGGAGCAGCTGTGGCACCACCTGTATGTGTGTGTGTGTGTGTGTGTGTGTGTGTGTGTGTGTGTGTGTGTGTGTGTGTGTGTGTGTGTGTGTGTGTGTGTATGTGTGTGATAAAAGCAGAGGACAGAGGAGAGGTAGACAGATCCGTTGCTCCTGGGTTATTTCTGAAGCACATAATGAGTCACGAGTTGGATCCTCTGACACAGACGCGGTGACTGGACTCTGCAGTCACTCCTCTGTCAGCTTGCCCGGGACAGCCGTGGCATCGCCTGTACATGTGTGTTTGTGGCAGGAGCAGAGGAGACAGGAGAGGCAGACAGATCCTGGTTGTTCCTGGGTTATTTCTGGGTTATTTCTGGATCCCAAAATGAATCATGAGTTGGATTGTGTGACACAGACACAGCTGTCCTCAGGCTCTCACACCTCTGCAGAGTCGGGGACAGGCAGAACACTGTGCCCTGGTAATTTCTCTGTCTGCTTCATATGACGTTTCAAATGAGCAAAACCTGTGCTGTTGTGTGTTTTAAATGTCCAGTCAAATGTAAGTGTGTAATCTTGATCTTACTGTAAAGTTAAATGCTCTGTACCTGTTTTTTACTGTTTAAGAGGAGGTATTTTACTACTAAGAGGTATTAACTGTACCACATAACATATTTAGATCACCATGTTACCGTTTATCGTTTGAAAATCATATATTCACCCATAACAACGTATTGACATGTTTTATAAGTTTCACTTTCGTCTCTTAGTACTCTTAGCTCTTTTGTTACGTCACTCCCCTTCAGAGCACTATCACGACACAATCAGCTGCATCTAATAAAGCTACTGCCCATCACGTATCGTCCATCCATCCATCCATCCATCCATTTTCTTCCGTTTATCCGGGGCCGGGTCGCGGGGGCAGCAGTCTAAGCAGGGACTCCCAGATTTCCCTCACCCCAGACACGTCCTCCAGCTCCTCCGGTGGGACCCCAAGGCGTTCCCAGGCCAGCCCAGAGACATAGTCCCTCCAGCGTGTCCTGGGTCTTCCTCGGGGCCTCCTCCCGGTGGGACATGCCCAGAACACCTCCCTAGGGAGGCGTCCAGGAGGCATCCTAAGCAGATGCCCGAGCCACCTCAGCTGGTTCCTCTCGACGTGAAGGAGCAGCGGCTCTACTCCGAGCTCCTCCCGTGTGACTGAGCTCCTCACCCTATCTCTAAGGGTGCGCCCAGCCACCCTGCGGAGGAAACTCATTTCGGCCGTTTGTATCCGTGATCTTGTCCTTTCGGTCATGACCCAGAGCTCATGACCATAGGTGAGGGTAGATTGACCGGTAAATCGAGAGCTTTGCCTTTCGACTCAGCTCCTTTCTCACCACAACGGACCGATACAGCGACCGCATCACTGCGGACGCTGCACCGATCCGCCTGTCAATCTCATGTTCCATCCTTCCTCACTCGTGAACAAGACCCCGAGATACTTGAACTCCTCCACTTGAGGCAAAGACTCACCACCCACCCGGACAGGGCAAGCCACCTTTTTCCGGTCGAGATACGGTCACGTATCGTGTTTTTGTATATTTATGGAGAATTGTCATGTGGGAGCAGGGTGACAGAATATGTCTATATGACACAAAACAAACTCTCATGAGCTTTACGCCATGTTATAATGTTATTACCTCGTCAAAAACAGACCTGGAGTTGTGTTTTGTTTCATTCACACATGTTTGACTAACACTTTATCATTAGTCTGTCACATCTCCAAAGCTCAAAATGCTCTGTTCCACCTTGTGATGTTCAGTAGAGATTGGCAATTCCAGGGCTGAAATCATCCAAATGATTCTAGTGAAGGTGAAGGGAGTTAAAAAACACAGTGGAGCACTTCCTGTATTACCACTTGATGACATCACAAGGTGGAACTCGGCCTAAATCTGCAGGGTTTGTGTGTTAAACATGCGAGATTGAAACAAAACTCAACTCTGGGTCTGTTTGTGATGAGGAAACAACATTATAACACAGATCTGAAAACAGGGTAATGTGAGACCTTTAAATCCGATGTGAATAGTTCATCTGTTGCCAAACGTGGCCAGGAGAGAACGGCAACTTTTGAGGAAGTTGAACTCTATTTCTGTTCTTCCATTTTGTGTGTCTTTTATCAGTCGTTTATGGAGGGCCTGCTGTGTTTTTGTTTTATTTGTTGGTTTAATAGCCTCTCTGTAAAACACAAGAACAGACTTAATTCTGTCGTTAAAATCTGTTGTAAAATCACAGGAGTGCGGCAGAGACACTTCCTTTGTACAAAAAGCCAATGTGATTCTTCGCTCTCGGGCACATTTTAAAAAGTGAGTTTTCTTTACTACTCTCAGGCCGTTACTACGTTGTCCGCATAGAATCTATACTGTATATAAATGGACATAGCCAACTTGCTAGCTGCCGCGATTCAAAGAGGAAGTGAGCATGGGTGCACTTCTGGCTCCAATTCACTTTCTATTGAAAAACTGTGGGCTCTCTCTGTTTAACTGCCACTGTCAGGATCATCATTTTGCTCTTAAAATGTAGCGTACTAACCCGCTCTACATGATCTTTGTATTTGAATTCGCTATTGTGTCTGTAAATCAAGATATGAACATTAATAACAGACGAATCAGGCGCTTTCTTTCCCTGAGATCGCTCCTGCTAGCAACAGGTTTGATTGACAGTGTTGCTAAGCCTCTGTTTCTTGTTAAACAGCGGTACAGGCAGGAAGGGGCGTTACCTTCAACAACCTTGCTCCGGATTGGCTCTTTGGTTGCTATGATACTCTGCACTAGCCTTGATGAGCTTCATTTGACTGGGTGGGTGATGTCACACTCACTTCGCCCACTTCTTTACACAGTCTGTGGTTGTCTCTATTCAAAATCTATTCACAGTCTTTTATTCTTTCTGCCGTTCGCCTTTTAAACTCTACTTAGATGTAACGTCTTTGTATCGTGTCCTTCTCAGACCTCAGAGCTCCTCTTTGTTCAGAACGGCTCCATGTGTTGAAGTGTTATTTTACTGCTCAGACTAATTGCCCCAGGTGGGATTAATAAAGCCGTGTAAATCTGAATTTGAAAGTTACATGTCAGATCTTTGGTGAGGCGAACCCACACACATAAGAAAGTGTGTTTTTCAAGGTTAAATGCAAGATACTGTAGTTTAGTTCCATACTGTGCATCGCAATGACATCTCCATGGAGACTAGCAGATGGTGGACCTTCCATCAGAAAAGTTCCTTAGTGCAAAAGTATAAAACACAAACATTAGACTTAAACTATGTATAACTTTTACCAAGAGTGAATAGATTCTTTAAAAATATTCAGTTTAAAGTCATGCTCCCCATAGCGAGCCCCCATGCATGAATAATCCTCTTTAACTTGGAGGTTTCTGTTGTGTTTCCAGACTCTGCGACAGCACCGTCCTCTTCCTCCACATATTTATCTTGGCGCAGGGTTTGATCTGTGGAAAGGCGAGCATGCACACAATAAGAATACACGTTTTTCAATGTATTTTTGAGCATTAAAAATACCTGTAAATGAATAAAAGGAAGAAAGAGCAGTTTAATACTGTGCCATACTGTGGAATTTTGCAGGCGTAGCGATAACTTCTCCATGGAGTCAAGCGGGTGACAGACCCTCCATCAGAAATGTTACACAATGTCCCTCTGAAATCCTTACGCTACATCTAACCATTTTAGCGTGGGGTTCAGAATAATATTACTCCAGTAGAAGTACAAAGTGATGGTCCAAGAAGATACTCAAGTGTCGGGACGTGACATTTGATTTATAATTTCACTAAATGGGATCAAACCAGGACTAGACCAGGACTAAACTAGGACTGAACCAGGACTAAACAAGGACTAAACCAAAACTAACCAGGACTGAACCAGGACTAAACCAGGACTAAACCAAGACTAAACCAGGACTGAACCAGGACTAAACCAAGACTAAACCAAGACTGAACCAGGAGTAAACCAGGACTGAACCAGGACTAAACAAGGACTAAACCAAGACTAAACCAGGACTGAACCAGAACTAAACCAAGACTAAACCAAGACCAAACCAGGACTGAACCAGGACTAAACCAGAACTGAACCAGGACTAAACCAAGAATTAAAAACCAAGACTAAACCAGGACTGAACCAGGAGTAAACCAGGACTGAACCAGGACTGAACCAGGACTAAACCAGGACTGAACCAGGACTAAACCAGAACTGAAGCAGGACTAAACCAAGAATTAAAAACCAAGACTAAACCAGGACTGAACCAGGAGTAAACCAGGACTAAACCAAGACTAAACCAGGACTGAACCAGGACTGAACCAGGACTGAACCAGGACTAAACAAGGACTAAACCAAGACTAAACCAGGACTGAACCAGAACTAAACCAAGACTAAACCAAGACCAAACCAGGACTGAACCAGGACTAAACCAGAACTGAACCAGGACTAAACCAAGACCAGGAAAACCAAGACCAGAACTAAACCAGGACTGAACCAGGACTAAACCAGGACTGAACCAGGACTAAAAAACCAGGACTAAACCAGGACTGAACCAGGACTAAACCAGAACTGAACCAGGACTAAACCAAGAATTAAAAACCAAGACTAAACCAGGACTAAACCAGGAGTAAACCAGGACTAAACCAGGACTGAACCAGAACTAAACCAAGACTAAACCAAGACTAAACCAGGACTAAAACCAGGACTAAACCAGGACTGAACCAGGACTACACCAGGACTAAACCGAGAATTAAAAACCAAGACTAAACCAGGACTGAACCAGGAGTAAACCCGAACTGAGTAACACACACCTCTGATTAGAATATGTATAACTTTTACCAAGAGCAAATATATTCTGAATCCCTTTAAAAAAATATCCAGTTTAAAGTAGTGTTCCCCGTAGCGAGCACCCATGCATGAATAATCCTTGTTAGTGTGGACTTTTCTGTTGTATTTTCAGACTCTGTGACAGCACCGTCCTCTCCCTCCAAATATTTACCTCGGCGCCGGCTTCGGTCTCTCGTGGGTTTGTTTTGGTTTTGGCTCCTGGTGAATTTATGATGTCGACGCAGGTTTGAGAAAGAACACAGAGACCCGAGGAGCTGCTGCTCTGTCAGATCTGTGTAGAGGAGAGCCAGGAGGGAAATGTTTTGTTCAGATAGTTCAGTCCTGGTTCAGTCCTGGTTCAGTCCTGGTTCAGTCCTGGTTCAGTCCTGGTTTAATCGTTGTTTAGTCCTGGTTCAGTTCTGTTTTAGTCCTGGTTCAGTCCTGGTTTAGTCCTGGTTCAGTCCTGGTTTAGTCCTGGTTCAGTCCTGGTGTAGTCCTGGTCTTGGTTCAGTCCGCTCTCCTCTGACTCATCCTGTATAGTTAGTCTAATCCTGGTCTAGTCGTGGTCTGGTCCTGGTCTAATCTCAGTCTAATCCTGGTTTTGGTTCAGTCCTCTCTCCTCTGACTCATACTGTATACTGTTAGTGTTTAGTCCTTGTCTGGTCCTGGTCTGGTCCTGGTCTGGTCCTGTGCTTGTCCTGTGCTGGTCCTGGTCTGGTCCTGGTCTAGTCCTGGTCTGGTCCTGGTCTGGTCCTGGTCTGGTCCTGTGCTGGTCCTGGTCTGGTCCTGGTCTGGTCCTGGTCTGGTCCTGGTCTGGTCCTCTCTCCTCTGACTCACCCTGTTTACTGTTAGTTTCTGGTCTGGTCCTGGTCTGGTCCTGGTCTGGTCCTGGTCTGGTCCTGGTCTGGTCATCTCTCCTCTGACTCACCCTGTTTACTGTTAGTCCTGGTCTGGTCCTGGTCTGGTCCTGGCCTGGTCCTGATCTGGTCCTGTTCTGGTCCTGGTCTGGTCCTGGTCTGGTCCTGATCTGGTCCTGGTCTGGTCCTGGTCTGGTCCTGTTCTGGTCCTGGTCTGGTCCTGGTCTGGTCCTGGTCTGGTCCTGTTCTGGTCCTGTTCTGGTCCTGGTCTGGTCCTGGTCTGGTCCTGGTCTGGTCCTGGTCTGGTCCTGATCTGGTCCTGGTCTGGTCCTGGTCTGGTCCTGTTCTGGTCCTGGTCTGGTCCTGGTCTGGTCCTGGTCTGGTCCTGTTCTGGTCCTGTTCTGGTCCTGGTCTGGTCCTGGTCTGGTCCTCTCTCCTCTGACTCACCCTGTTTACTGTTAGTTCTGGTTTGGTCCTGGTCTGGTCCTGGTCTGGTCCTGTTCTGGTCCTGGTCTGGTCCTGGTCTGGTCCTGGTCTAGTCCTGGTCTGGTCCTGGTCTAGTCCTGGTCTGGTCCTGGTCTGGTCCTGTTCTGGTCCTGTTCTGGTCCTGGTCTGGTCCTGGTCTGGTCCTGGTCTGGTCCTGGTCTGGTCCTGTTCTGGTCCTGTTCTGGTCCTGGTCTGGTCCTGGTCTGGTCCTCTCTCCTCTGACTCACCCTGTTTACTGTTAGTTCTGGGTTTGGTCCTGGTCTGGTCCTGGTCTGGTCCTGTTCTGGTCCTGGTCTGGTCCTGGTCTGGTCCTGATCTGGTCCTGGTCTAGTCCTGGTCTGGTCCTGGTCTAGTCCTGGTCTGGTCCTGGTCTGGTCCTGTTCTGGTCCTGTTCTGGTCCTGGTCTGGTCCTGGTCTGGTCCTGGTCTGGTCCTGGTCTGGTCCTGGTCTGGTCCTGGTCTGGTCCTCTCTCCTCTGACTCACCCTGTTTACTGTTAGTTCTGGTTTGGTCCTGGTCTGGTCCTGGTCTGGTCCTGTTCTGGTCCTGGTCTGGTCCTGGTCTGGTCCTGGTCTGGTCCTGGTCTAGTCCTGGTCTGGTCCTGGTCTAGTCCTGGTCTGGTCCTGGTCTGGTCCTGTTCTGGTCCTGTTCTGGTCCTGGTCTGGTCCTGGTCTGGTCCTGGTCTGGTCCTGGTCTGGTCCTGGTCTGGTCCTCTCTCCTCTGACTCACCCTGTTTACTGTTAGCGTCTGTGGTGGTGCGTTCATGTGTCACTCAGTTAATCGTCATTTTGAGTTTTCTCTTGTTGAGCCTCAGAGCAGAGACGAGACCCGACCCAGAGACGCAGAGACATTATATCTTCATACAGACTTCATTCTGGTACAGTTCATCAGTATTTCATTAAAGAAGCATCTGGCCTCACATCAAGAAGGTTCTGGGTTTGATTCCTGCATCCTCAGCCACACTTTGTCTGCATTATATATGGTTTAGACCTGGTTTAGTCCTGACTCAATCCTGGTTCAGTCCTGGTTTAGTCCCGGTTTAGTCTCATTTTAATCCTGGTTTAGCCCTGGTTCAGTCCTAGTTTAGCCCTGGTTTAGTCTTAGTTCAGTCCTGGTTTAGTCCTGGCTTAGTCCTGGTTCAGTCCTAGTTCAGTCCTAGTTTAGCCCTGGTTTAGTCTTAGTTCAGTCCTGATTTAGTCTTAGTTTAGTGCTAGTTTAGTCCTTGTTAAGTCCTGGTTTAGGCTTGGTTTAGTCCTGGTTTAGTCTTAGTTCAGTCCTGGTTTAGTCCTGGTTTAGTCATGGTTTAGTCGCAGTTTAGTCCTGGTTTAGTCTTAGTTTAGTCTTGGTTTAGTCCTGGTTTATTCCTGGTTTAGTCCTGGTTTAGTCCTGGTTTAGTCTTAGTTCAGTCCTGGTTTAGTCCTGGTTTAGTCTTAGTTCAGTCCTGGTTTAGTCCTGGTTTAGTCTTGGTTTAGTCCTGGTTTAGTCCTGGTTTAGTCCTGGTTTAGTCTTAGTTCAGTCCTGGTTTAGTCCTGGTTTAGTCTTGGTTTAGTGCTGGTTCAGTCCTGGTTTAGTCTTAGTTCAGTCCTGGTCTAGTCCTGGTTTAGTCTTAGTTCAGTCCTGGTTTAGTCCTGGTTTAGTCTTAGTTTAGTGCTGGTTTAGTCCTGGTTTAGTCTTAGTTTAGTCCTGGTTTAGTTTTAGTTCAGTCCTGGTTTACCCTCAGTCCCTTGTACCAGGTCCATTGTCTCTCACCGTCTCTGTCTCTGTGATATAAATGAGCTGGTGTCACGTTCTCTCCCTCCTGTGGAACCTCTGGACCAGTTTTCGTTTAATCGTTTGAATTTATGGCTCTGGTCTTTTGTGAAAATGCGGCGTCCATTTTTCAGTTCACAGAGTAAGTGTACAGCGGGGACTTCCTCTCAAACCATGCGCTCCTAAATAGATTCCCCCCTCTCTCTCTCTCACATGCCGCTCCGAAATAGCTCCCCCATTAGCGGCCCACACCAGAGCAAAGCGAGCGGACGTAATTAAAAGTGATATTTTCACACTAAAGTCTTGCCTGGGTCTTTTTTCTCTCGGGCAGGTCCAAATACTGGGTTATCCTGGAAATATGGAGCAGACTCTACCTCTGTGCTGGGACCGGAGCCGGAGCTAGAGAGTAAACTTGTCAGCTTGTTTTTTATGCTTTAGTTTTTTCTGATTAACTGTTAATATCTTATGTTAACACACCAGACACATATTCAGTTCTATGCTTCATGTAGCTGGTGTGTTTGTAATACCTGTAAGAACATTTACTTGACTAATTTTCTTTTAAACACTTCATATTTAATTCCCCCTTATTTATTTTCCCTTCATTTATAAAACCATAAAGATGATCATGCTTCATTTGGAACAATATTGTAAATGTTTAGTTTATCATACGTCTAGTTTAAGGTCACAAAAACTACTTCCTGTTTTCTGGTTCAGCCTTTTACACTAATGTGAAGTCTTACCCGACAGAGCACTATTTAAGAAACAACTGAGGAGTAAAATATTAAAAATATATGGTCACATTTTTATATAGCACTTTTCCACCTTCAAGGCACTTAAAGCACTTTTACAACAAGGAACCACTCAGCCATTCACACACCAGTGTACGCAGACATGTGTGTATATGTGTGTATGTGTATGTTTTTTCCTTCATTATTACACATTTTTCTGCTAGTGCGACTTATACTCCAGAGAGATTTATAGTCCAGAAAATATGATAGTCCAAGTATTTTAATGGTTTAGTCCTGGCTTAAGTTTAGTGATAGTTTTTATTTAGTCTTTATTTAGTCCTGTTTTAGTACTGGTTCAGTCCTAGTTTAGTCCTGGTTTAGTCCTGGTTCAGTCCTGGTTCAGTCCTAGTTTAGTCCTGGTTTAGTCCTGGTTTAGTCCTGGTTTAGTCCTGGTTCAGTCCTGGTTCAGTCCTAGTTTAGTCCTGGTTCAGTCCTAGTTTAGTCCTGGTTTAGTCCTGGTTCAGTCCTGGTTCAGTCCTAGTTTAGTCCTGGTTTAGTCCTGGTTCAGTCCTGGATCAGTCCTGGTTTAGTCCTGGTTTAGTCCTGGTTCAGTCCTGGATCAGTCCTGGTTCAGTCCTAGTTCAGTCCTAGTTTAGTCCTGGTTCAGTCCTGGTTCAGTCCTAGTTTAGTCCTGGTTCAGTCCTGGTTAAGTCCTGGTTAAGTCCTGGTTTAGTCCCGGTTCAGTCCTGGTTCAGTCCTAGTTTAGTCCTGGTTCAGTCCTGGTTAAGTCCTGGTTTAGTCCCGGTTCAGTCCTGGTTCAGTCCTAGTTTAGTCCTGGTTCAGTCCAAATTATATAAAAGAAAGGAAATAATAATGGAATAATGACACTTAATTTTTTTTATTTATTTATAAAAGATGGAACACACAACATTCAAATCATTCTCCAAACAGCTCTTCCAGACTGTCATGTCTCTGTCTCTGTTTTCACACAGGACCAGTTAATCTGAGTCTAATGTCTCAGACATGTGCAGTCCACTAAACCACAGGAACCTCACACTGGAGCCTCCATTTTCCTCCATCTGGATCTGGTTCAGAAGAAGGAAAGGTGATAATGACCTTCACATGAAAACTGCAATATATAGAACAATATATAACAACTATATATAGAAGAAGGAAGATCTGTGTTTGTACTGGAAAGAAAGAATATTCCTCCTCTGTACCACCGTCCCTCCTCTTTATCATTTATTCACTGAAGCTGAGGAAGCGAGAGATTTTCATTATTTAAATTCATACGCAACAAATCATGTTTTTTGGTGACACATTTGACCATAAATCAGAAAGTTTCTAATTCAATCCTATTTCAGATTTGTGCATATATGCTGCTGGGCAAGACTTTCCTCACCTAAATAGAGTCATCAGGCTGTCCACTGATCTAATAATCAAAAGTAAAATCTCTGTTCCTGATTTTTTCTGTCTCAAAAACATGAAAAACAGAGCTGGTTCATTTTAAAGAGTTTGCAGTGGTACAAAGTTATTCCTGATACATTCTGAACATCGTGATTATAGAGATTATAGAGAGAGGAGTTTACTGTCACGGTAAAACTAACAACACAAGCAGGCTAACAGTGCGCAACTTTTTTTTGACCCTTTAACCTGCCTATACAACATTCTGGTAATAGGCTACACCTGGTTTAGTACATTACCCTTGGTCTTGCCCATAGACTGTATAAAGAAGTGGACTCAGTGAGTGCGACGTCACCCACAGTGTTCAGCTCCAAATGAAGCTCATCGAGGTTAGAGCTGTTATAGGGGCCGATTTAGAGCCAAATTGCTGATTAGGATTTCTCACCACGAGTATCACAGCAACCAAAGAGCCAATCTGGAGCGAATTTGTTGAAGGTTTGCCCCCTGGTTTGACAGGGGGCAGGCGCTTAGCAACAAGTTTGATTGACAGCGTTGCTACCACTACCTGGAGCAACCTCGGGGAAAGAAGGCGTCTGATTTGTCTGTTGTTAATGTTCACGGGTCAAAATAGCAAAATAAAAACACCAGGATCAAGTAGAGCGAGTCAATACGAACATTTTAAGATGAAAACGATGAGTCTGACAGCAGCAGTTACAGAGAGAGAGGCCGCAGTTTTTCAATAGAAAGTGAACAGGAGTCAGTTCTGTCAGTTCAGTTCTGGGGATGGGCCCCCGGAAATGAAGAAGCAGCTTCGAAACGTGTTCAGTTGACAGATTTTAACTGCGTCTTTTGCTATGGATCAGACCTGGACGACTGAGGGATCACAGACAGTAGGAGCCAGAGTGGATGGATGCTCACTTTCCTATTTGAAGCGCGGCGGCTAGCGGGTTAGCTGTGTCCATCATGTACCGTCTATGGTCTAGCCCCACTTCTGTCCTCATCTATTGGTGCATTTTAGATGTTAAACCAGGACGAAACCAGGACTGAAATTAGAAATGAGCCACAACTAATGACGATTTCAGTCCAAAGTTCACATTTTAAAGACAAGATAACGGATATAAAGACTGAAATCTGAACTGACAAGCTAACACGCACTTCAAAACTTGATCTAAACTACAGGGTTAGACGTGTGTGCGCAGAATAAGACCCCACGGACTCACGGGGAGGGCATCTGACGCACGGGGACACTTCAGAACATGTTTGTACAGCTCCAAACTCAGATAAAACAGGAGATTTTCTGTTTGTGGAGGAAATGATGGCACTTCAAAAACTGCTGCGTTTGCGATTCGCTAATTACATCTGTTCAGATTGTGATTGTGATTCAGTTACGATTCATCTCGCGGCTCTAACTGGGGCCAGACAGACTTCGGTGTAATTAACGTGGGTAAACTCAGGGTCCGGGGCCTTTAACTGTGTTTCTGTCAAATGAACGAGGAGTAATCGACAGATAATCAAATGTATCATGTAAATCCACTCTCTTTTATGACACTTTAAACGTTATGATCAGTCTCAACAGCCCGGCCCCTCCTCCCCGTCCTGCCCCCGAGGCGGTTACTCTCCGCTCGTAAACTACAGTGTCCCGGTTTCATCAGGACGGTCACCTCTCCTCTCCTCCTCCGGGCTCCAGCGCTCCCTCGTTCACCCAGACTCGTAAATTAGCGCGTTTCTTTCTCCATAGATTTCTATTGTGGAGGTTAGAACGACGGACCCCCTCCCCCGTCGCTCTGAAATCACACAGTCATAAAAGCTCAAGGACCTCCTCTGTACCACTGTGGCTCCTCTGTACCGCTGTCCCTCCTCTGTACCGCTGTGCCTCCTCTGTACCACTGTTCCTCCTCTTTACCACTGTACCTCCTCTGTACCTCTGTTCCTCCTCTTTACCACTGTGCCTCCTCTGTACCACTGTGCCTCCTCTTGTCGTGATGTGGGGTGTGAGGCGGACCAAAAGTGCAGGACTCGGGGCAGGTTTAAGGGTGTTTATTGACAGAAGACACAACAGGTGACGGAGAGAACATACGAGGAGCTGGGTGCTGGGGTGGAGGTCAGGGTCCAGAGGTGCAGGGAAGACATGAGAGACACAGCCGGTACCGGGAGACAGGGTCGGAGAACACTGGCAGGACATCAGCAGGACACCAGGCAGGACACGAACAGGGAGACAAGCAGCACGACGACGACGACGAACAGTGCGAAGACACACAGTGAGAATCAGCAGGGTGACAATCAGACGACCTGGCAAGGAGAGCTGGGTCCTGGCTCCTTTTAACAACCTGCAGCTGCATTGATTGCCCTGATGGGCTGCAGGTGTGTGTGGGAGGAGCCAGGGCTCCACCCAGCTCTGGAGTCAGGTGAGGGAGGGGGGAGAGGAGTCACAGGAGGCAGGAGCAGGCATGGATCATGACACCTCTGTACCACTGTCCCTCCTCTGTACCACTGTCCCTCCTCTGTACCACTGTGCCTCCTCTGTACCACTGTGCCTCCTCTGTACCACTGTCCCTCCTCTGTACCTCTGTACCACTGTCCCTCCTCTGTACCACTATGCCTCCTCTGCACCACTGTCCCTCCTCTGCACCACTGTCCCTCCTCTGCACCACTGTCCCTCCTCTGCACCACTGTCCCTCCTCTGCACCACTGTCCCTCCTCTGTACCACTGTCCCTCCTCTGTACCATTACGTCCCTGTGTTTCTCCATAGACTTGTGGAGGGTCATTCCTCTCCTGTCACTCTAAAGTCACTGTTTGGTTTGGCCGACACAAAGATGGAGATGGATTTGTGGATCGTAAACAGCTCGTGGGAAATATCCAGGAGGGACTCAAAACTGCACATAAAGTCTCTACACCTGATTTTTACTGTCTTAAAAACAAAACTAGGTCATTTTAAACGGTTTGCAAAGTTATTCCTCACTCACCTTATGCATTCTGAGCATCCTAATTATTCACCATGATGAGTTTATAAGCACTTTTCACACTTTTTAAGTCACTTTAGACTTACTCACAGTGGGAAGAAGCTGTGTTTTTTTTCATATGAGCAGAGAGACCGAGCAGGTTTGTGGTTCTATTCCCATGAGCCAAAGATTTACAGCCGACTTCAGCCAAAAATCCCACCACAATCCATTATCCCGACCAGAATCCTCCATCTTTTTGGGAAAAAGCCAGAAGGGGTTTCTCACGTGAAGGAGGAGCAGAGGGCTTAAGGTGCAATGGGCAAGAAAAAAAACTTAATCTATTATCATTTCTTGTCCTATTTTCTAAAGATGCACTATGTAACTTTCCCGCTGGAGGGTCAGCCACTTCCTCGTCACTATGGAGATATTATTTTCTCGCCTGAATTTTCCACAGTACTTCATTAAACATGGATATAAAGATTTACTGCGAACTTCAGCCAAAAATCCCACCACGATCCATTATCCCGACCGGAATCCTCCATCTTGTTTTGGGAAAAAGTCGAAATAGTTTTCTCACGTGAAGGAGGAGCAGAGGGCTTAAAGTGGCTCAGTGGGGAAAGCGTAAACCCAAAAACCCAAAGGTTAATGGTTCAATCCCAGTTCTGACAGGTGCATATTGTGCATCGAGCATGACACTTCTAATACCCGGTGAGTGGTGGAGGTTGGGCATCTGAGGCAATGAGTAAAGAGAGAGAGATGAACGTGTGAAACTGTAGCACAAACTATAACACTAAATCGTTTTTTGCCACCTGCCGCCATATTGGTTCTAGTGGCTAATGTGAAAAAACATAAACTCCAAAGGAAACGCGCAAACTGCCCAAATATCTGTGGAACCCCTCAGTCGTCCAAGTCTACAGGGAATCTGAACCGAGAAGGAAAGGTCTTACCATTCCTCACACTTCAGAGGAAAAACTTCAGAGGATTTTCAGACAGTATGAGATTCCTGTCTTTTTCAAACCCACAAACACGTTAAGACAAAAAAATGGTTCACCCAAAGGACAAAAGCTCGAGCCACAAACAAAGTAATGTCGTTTACTCTATTCAGTGCAGTGAAGAGAGCAGCGAGCGTCACACTGGAGACACTGAACAGCCACTCTATAAAAGGATGTACCAACACCGGCGTGAGAGCAGCTCAGGACCACAGTCTGCTGTTCATCTACATCTCAAATTCACTAGTCACTCCTTTGAAGATAGTGAAGTTCAGATCTGAGCCTCTCCTCCATCTATAACTCCATCCTCAGACCCAGAACAAAGAACAATAGCAGGGTTCCTAAAGGGTATAGGGTATAATAGAGTAGTTTCAGCTGAAAATGGAGATAATAGCTATTTACAGTTTCGGTGTAGTTAGCTCCTCCCTTCGTACAGATATGAGGCAGTGTCCACCATCAATCTGACCAGAACTGAAGAAGCGCCTTGGGTGAGCAGCAAAACATCTTCACTCCTACGACGATTTGTCCAGTTGACAGATTTAAACTTTGTCTTTTGCTAAACTGCCCGAATATTAGGATTAAACCAGTTATTAGGAATCTGTGTAAACCCTCAGTCGTCCAGGTCTGATCCATGGCAAGACGAAGTTCTTGCCAGTTATTAGGAAGTTCCTATTAGGATTAAAAACCCTCTCTTCCAGTTAAAGTCAAAGAAAAGCCAAATAAAAACAGCTTGATGGAACCAATATGGCACCCACTGCTCTGACACCCATGTGTGAGCTGCCCCGAAGCCCTGTGTGACATCAGCTGGCAAAAAAACAGTTGAGTACCCCCCCTCCACCCCCGAGCTTGGTGTTTTCAAGATACACATTTTTGAAAACTGTCTCTCGAGTCTTAAAAGTTAACATACCGACTTTATTTTTGGTAAATATGGTCACACTGGTCAGATTTTTATATAGCGCTTTCGCCCCTTTCGAGGCACTCAAAGCACTTTATATAGTGGTCGCCTATATGAGTATGTTTAGTTGCTTTTATCAAATCGAAATAACCACAAAAAGTCTCGTATTGTCCCGTTGCGATCCAGCCCTGGCCCGTGCGAGCCTCGTCTAAGCCCCGAGTTTAAACATGACCCTAAAAACAGACTGTGGGACTGGACGGGTTTGGTTTTTAAAGGAGCAGTGATACTAATGACATCATCACAGTCCCGTGTAAAAAACCCACTCAGCTGATTGGATCAATACAGAGACTGGAGCTCCTCAGGGACGAGGCGGGCGCAGGATTATTACCAAAGTAAATACAAATAAAACGGAACGATGTTTGTTTATTGAGGGAAGAACAGAACAGAACTACTCCAGAGGTCACACGAGGGCAGTTAGGATAGTAAAGTCACTCTTAGTCCTGCTTTAGACCTGGGTTAGCCCTAGTTTAGATGTGGTTTAGACATGGTCTAATCCGGGGTTAGACCTGGTTTAGTCTTGATTTAGTCCTGGGTTAGACCTGGTTTAGACCTGGTTCAGTCCTGTTTTAGTCCTGTTTTTAGTCCTGGTTTAGTCCTGGTTTAGTCCTGTTTTAGTCCTGGTTTAGTCCTGTTTTAGTCCTGGTTTAGTCCAGGTTCATTCCTGGTTCAGTCCTGGTTTAGTCCTGTTTTAGTCCTGGTTCAGTCCTGGTTTAGTCCTGATTCAGTCCTGGTTTAGTCCTGTTTTAGTCCTGGTTCAGTCCTGGTTTAGTCCTGTTTTAGTCCTGTTTTAGTCCTGTTTTAGTCCTGGTTTAGTCCTGGTTTAGTCCTGTTTTAGTCCTGGTTTAGTCCTGGTTTAGTCCTGGTTAAGTCCTGGTTTAATCCTATTTTAGTCCTGGTTTAGTCCTGTTTTAGTCCTGGTTTAGTCCTGTTTTAGTCCTGGTTTAGTCCTGTTTTAGTCCTGGTTTAGTCCTGTTTTAGTCCTGTTTTAGTCCTGGTTTAGTCCTGGTTTAATCCTATTTTAGTCCTGGTTTAGTCCTGTTTTAGTCCTGGTTCAGTCCTGTTTTAGTCCTGGTTTAGTCCTGTTTTAGTCCTGGTTTAGTCCTGTTTTAGTCCTGGTTTAATCATATTTTAGTCCTGGTTTAGTCCTGTTTTAGTCCTGTTTCAGTCCTGTTTTATTCCTGGTTTAGTCCTGTTTTAGTCCTGTTTTAGTCCTGTTTTAGTCCTGGTTTAGTCCTGGTTTAGTCCTGTTTTAGTACTGGTTTAGTCCTGGTTTAGTCCTGGTTTAATCCTATTTTAGTCCTGGTTTAGTCCTGTTTTAGTCCTGGTTCAGTCCTGTTTTAGTCCTGGTTTAGTCCTGTTTTAGTCCTGGTTCAGTCCTGGTTTAGTCCTGGTTTAGTCCTGGTTTAGTCCTGGTTTAGTCCTGGTTTAGTCCTGTTTTAGTCCTTGTTTAGTCCTGGTTTAGTCCTGGTTTATTCCTGGTTTAGTCCTGTTTTAGTCCTATTTTTGTCCTGGTTTAGTCCTCTTTTAGTCCTGGTTCAGTCCTGGTTTAATCCTGGTTTAGTCTTGTTTTAGTCCTGGTTTAGTCCTGGTTTAGTCCTGGTTTAGTCCTGGTTTAGTCCCGTTTTAGTCCTGGTTTAGTCCTGGTTTTGTCCTGTTTTAGTCCTGGTTTAGTCCTGGTTTAGTCCTGTTTTAGTCATGTTTTAGTCCTGGTTTAGTCCTGCTTTAGTCCTGGTTTAGTCCTGGTTTAGTTCTCTCTCCTCCGGGGTTAGAGTGGTGATGTCGTAGATCATTATGGCTCATCATTACCTCCATTATGGCTCTGGTTTGACCTTCTGCGTGTTCCCGCTCGCAGCTGCCAAACCTCAGCTTCATAAATATGTAAGAGCCCCTCACGAGCGGAGCTTTAATTCACTTCACAATATCTGCATCAGGGAAATAAATAAACAAACACGAGGTGCTTTCTGTCAGCGGAGCCGGAGTATGAGACATGTGGAGGCGTCACACGTGTTTGGGAGGATTAGACAAGGCCATACATCGTTTACGAGATATTATCCAAGGAAATACATTTGAAAGATATGCAAACACAAACCTGTCAAAACACTGCAGAAAGAATCCACAGAACACACTGAATTGATACTTTGCAGCTGACGTCATCGATGCTAACTGGAAGCACTGCTCTGTCTTTCTGATCTCTGTTCTAATGTCGTTTCCTCATCACAAACAGACCTGGAGTTGTGTTTTGTTTCATTCACACATGTTTTTAAGCACAAACCCTGTACATTTAGACTGAGTTCTTCTCTCAAGCTGAAAACACTCTGTTCCACCTTGTGATGTCATCAAGTGGTAATACAGGAAGTGCTCCACTATGTTTGTAAACTCCATCCACTTTCGTTAGAATCATTTGGATGATTTCAACCCTGAAAATGCCAATTTCTACTGAACTAAAGGTAAAAGGAGGTGTTGAAAGGAGGAAGAGGAGGAGGAAGATGAGAGAGAGAGAGGAGGAGGAGAGGGAGGACGAGGAGGGGAGAGAAGAAGGAGGAGAGAGAGTTAAAAAGACAAAGAAGAGGACGAGGAGAGAGAGAGGAAGGGGAAGAGAAGGAGGAGGAGAAGAAGAGGAGAGACAGATAGGAGGAAGAGGGGGAGGGGGAGGGAGGAAGAGGAGAGAGGAGAAGAAGGAGAGTAGAGTAAGAAGATGAAGAAGAGGACGAGGAGATAGAGGAAGGGGAAGAGGAGAGGAGAGAAAGATAGGAGGAAGAGGAGGAGGAGAGGGAGGACGAGGAGGGGAGAGAAGAAGGAGGAGAGAGAGTAGTAAAAAGATAAAGAAGAGGATGAGGAGAGAGAGGAAGGGAAAGAGAAAGGAGGAATAGAAGAGGAGAGAAAGATAGGAGGAAGAGGGGGAGAGGGAGGGAGGAAGAGGAGAGAGGAGAAGAAGGAGAGTAAGAAGATGAAGAAGAGGACAAGGAGATAGAGGAAGGGAAGGGGAGAGGGAGAGAAAGATAGGAGGAAGAGGAGGAGAGAAGGAGGGAGGGGGAGGAGGGAGAAGAGGAGAAGGAAGGAGAGTAAGAAGATGAAGAAGAGGACGAGGAGATAGAGGAAGGGGAAGAGGAGAGAGAGAGAAGATATTAGGAAGAGGAGGAGAAGAGGGAGGAGGAAGAGGAGAGAGGAGAAGAAGGGAGAGTAAGAGAAGATGAAGAAGAGGACGAGGAGATAGAGGAAGGGGAAGAGGAGAGAGAAAGATAGGAGGAAGAGGAGGAGAAGAGGGAGGGAGGAAGAGAAAGAGAGAGGAAGAAGAGAGGTGAAGGAAAGAGAGAGAGGAAGAAGATGTAAAAGAGGAGGAGGAGAAGAAAAGGAGAGAAAGATAGGAGGAGGAGGAGAGGGAGGAAGAGGAGAGGAGCGAGAGATGACATCACAAGGTGGGACAGAGCATTTTGAGCTTTAGAGATGAAGATAATAATAATAATAAATAGTAATAAATAATAAAGTGTTACTCAAACATGTGAATGAAACAAAACACAACTCCAGGTCTGTTTTTGAGCAACATTATAACATGGATTAAAGCTCATGAGAGTCAGTTTTATGTAATATTGGACCTTTAACACAATCCCGCTCCAGTCCCCAGGATCATGAAGGCTCGGATCGATCACACGCTCATGCAAATGGATATTTCATGGCAAAACACGATGCAACCAATACAGGAAAACTGAGAGTATAACATCTCAGAAATCTCCAAACTTCTGCTCCACAAATGTTGAAACTTCTCATTATTAGTTTAGGATCAGCTCCACAAACTCGTCATATTCATTTTACGGCTTAAAATCCTTTGACGACGCTCACGTCACCTCCAATAATGGCTCCACTTTCTGAAGATATTGTGAAAAAAATGGTTTGGTTTTGTTTATTTCAACTGACAGAGACAACGCTGAAAAAGAGCTAATCTAAACCTCTGAGTGTCCCACAGAGGGTCTGAGTGTCCCACAGAGGCTCTAAGTGTCCCACAGTGGCTCTGAGTGTCCCATAGAGGCTCCGAGTGTCCCACAGAGGCTCTAAGTGTCCAACAGAGGCTCTAAGTGTCCCATAGAGGCTCCCGAGTGTCCCACAGAGGCTCTAAGTGTCCAACAGAGGCTCCGAGTCCCACAGAGGCTCTAAGTGTCCAACAGAGGCTCTAAGTGTCCCATAGAGTCTCCGAGTGTCCCACAGAGGCTCTAAGTGTCCAACAGAGGCTCCGAGTGTCCCACAGAGGCTCTAAGTGTCCAACAGAGGCTCTGAGTGGTCCCACAGAGGCTCTGAGTGTCACACAAAGGCTCTGAGTGTCCCACAGAGGCTCTAAGTGTCCCACAGAGGCTCTGAGTGTCCAGCAGAGGCTCTGAGTGTCCCACAGAGGCTCTAAGTGTCCCACAGAGGCTTTGAGTGTCCCACAGAGGCTCTGAGTGTCCCACAGAGGCTCTGAGTGTCCAGCAGAGGCTCTGAGTGTCTAGCAGAGGCTCTAAGTGTCCCACAGAGGCTCTAAGTGTCCCACAGAGGCTCTGAACGTCCCACAGAGGCTCTGAGTGTCCCA
Source organism: Periophthalmus modestus (assembly GCA_019594935.1). NCBI lineage: Eukaryota > Metazoa > Chordata > Actinopteri > Gobiiformes > Gobiidae > Periophthalmus > Periophthalmus modestus. Next base: position 4,963,317 of record JAIEZT010001390.1, read on the forward strand.
CAGAGGCTCTGAACGTCCAACAGAGGCTCTAAGTGTCCCACAGAGGCTCTAAGTGTCCCACAGAGGCTCTAAGTGTCCCACAGAGATTCTAAGTGTCCCACAGAGGCTCTGAGTGTCCCACAGAGGCTCTGAGTGTCCCACAGAGGGCTCTGAGTGTCCCACAGAGGCTCTAAGTGTCCAGCAGAGGCTCTGAGTGTCCCACAGAGGCTCTGAGTGTCCCACAGAGGCTCTGAGTGTCCCACAGAGGCCCTAAGTGTCCCACAGAGGCCCTGAGTGTCCCACAGAGGCTCCGAGTGTCCCACAGAGGCTCTGAGTGTCCCACAGAGGCTCTAAGTGTTCCCACAGAGGCTCTAAGTGTCCAGCAGAGGCTCTGAGTGTCCCACAGAGGCTCTGAGTGTCCAGCAGAGGCTCTGAGTGTCCAGCAGAGGCTCTGAGTGTCCAGCAGAGGCTCTAAGTGTCTCACAGAGGCTCTAAGTGTCCCACAGAGGCTCTGAGTGTCCCACAGAGGCTCTGAGTGTCCCACGGAGGCTCTGAGTGTCCTACAGAGGCCCTGAGTGTCCCACAGAGGCTCTGAGTGTCCCACAGAGGCTCTGAGTGTCCCACAGAGGCTCTAAGTGTCCAGCAGAGGCTCTGAGTGTCCCACAGAGGCTCTGAGTGTCCAGCAGACGTGTAAAGTGTTTTCTTGGTTCCTGGTTTCCTTGACGATAACTCACCTCGCCTGTAATCACTGCCTCCTCGTTACTTCAGGCTCTAAAACTGTGAGTGACGCAGGTCCAATCGATCCTATTAAAATCCCCTCTGTGCTCTCTGACCCCGGAGGAAAGAGGAGGAGAGAGGAGGAAGAGGAGAGACAGAGGAAGAGGAGGAGAAGGAGAGAAAGAGGAGGAGAGAGAGAGAGAAGGGGGAGGAGAGGGAGAGGGAGAGTGAGAGGAAGCGGGGAGAGAGAGGAGGAAGAGGAGGAGGAAAGGGAGAAGGAAGGGAGGAAGGAGAGAGGAGGGAAAGAGAGAGAGGAAGAGGAGGAAGAGGAGAGAGAGGACAAAGTAGAGGTGGAGAGGGGCTAAGAGGAGGGAGGGGAGGGGAGGGAGAGAGGAGAGGAGAGGGAGGAAGAGAAAGGAAGAGGAGAGAGGACAAAAAGGCGGAGGAGGAGAAGAAAGGAGGAGGTGAAGTGGGAGAAAGAGAAGGAGCAAGAGGAGAGAGAGGAGGGGTGTAGTGAGAGAAGCAGCATGAGAGGAAGAACGAGAAGGAGGAACACGAGAGAGGAAGAGGAGAGTGAAGTAGGCGAGGAGGAAGAGAAAGATGGAGGAAGAGAAAGAGGGAGGAGAAAGGCAAATGCGTGTGTGCTCCTTGGCTCCGGTCTCAGCTGGTATCGACCGGAGGGGACAGGGGCTGTAATCTCTTGTGGAGCCGCGGCGCCGCATCGACCGAGAACGGACGACGAAGCGTTTACACCTTATCCTGTACTTAATTATACATGATGGACTTAAAGTCAGATGAAAAATGTGAGTCATTAAAGTCGACACACGATGCTCAAGCTATTCAGGAGGAATCCCAACAGAAAAACTCTATGCTACAATGCACCCTAGCGGATTCTGGGCTCCATCGACTCTGGCTACAAATTCACCGTCTATTGAAAAATGCGACGCGCTGGTCTCTGTAACTGCTGCTGTAGACTCATCATTTGTGGTATTAAACTGTTCGGGTTAAACCCGCTCGACATGATCTGGGGTTTTTATTTCACTATTTTATCCATAAATCAAGATTTTTTTTATTCTTGCAATCAAGATATTGAATATTAATAACAGGCAAAGCAGGCAAAACTATGCGGTGCGGGCAAAAAGGAGCGTGCTTAAACACCCACATACTGATTGGCTCTTTTGGTTGCTATGGTTACTTAATGTGGAACTCCGGCTCCAAATTG